>CM056600.1:21574667-21952167 GCA_029721355.1 Tegillarca granosa | reverse complement strand
CTCCTCGACGAGAGTTGTTCAGATGTCAAAAAGTAAGAGCAACGTGAATGCAAAACAGTGTATGAGTATTATTTGTCTTATTACTAGTTAAAACAACCCAATTTTAAAATAATCTGTAATATTTTACATTGTCTAGTTAAATGTAGCTTGTAAGTAAGTTATATTTTTTTTACTTTACAATTCAAACAGAGAACACGACTAGGCGGCCATATTAGATGAGTAAACAGAAGGTTTTTATTGGCTGAACAAATAAGAGTTTAATATACCGTAAAATAAAAATGAAAATCTATTTCATTGATCTTTTATTTTGTTTAGTTCACGCAATCTGAGTGTTGTTTTCTTCAAAACTTTTTTTTTTGATGTAGCTTATTTATGCAGGCTAACAACTTCCTATTTATGAAACTTTAGCATACCAGATTGTCGCATTAATTTTTATGCTGGTTTATTGTTTATCATAAAATCAAATTACTGGAGTCCTACAAAAATACTTGAACCACACGACACGATTTTGGTTCCGGTACTCAACTAAAGTAAAAAGTTATGAAATCGATGATTTGATACTAGTTTCCGGTGCTCAACCAAAGTAAAAAAGTAATGCAATCGAAGGTCTTGAATTGATAAATCATTATCAAGCTTTATGTTGTTAAGGCGTGATTTTGGTTGTCAAGGAAATGGACAAGTGCATTATATCCATTTCATTTGTATATTTCACGTACAGGACTACACTGAAGATGAGGTTGAGGAGCAAATATATATTAAGTGTTGTTGGAACGTCCATGTTTTTGATGATATTAGTTTTCCATTTGGAAATGGGAGAAATAGAAGACAGTGCAAGATATTATACAGAAAAGATTAATAAGGACATCGATGTATCGCCGAGACAGAAAATAGTGTTTGACAGTTTTAGTCTGAATGTATGATTATTTCTTAGGTCGAAACAAAAATATTGTATTCCATTTTACAAATTTTACTTTTTTTCTCAACGTTTTGAATCATATCCTTATTAGGAAAGATATCAAACTGCTTTGTTTTCTGCTGTTACAGTTATTGCAATGTTATGCTAGTCAACACTCAATCAACTGCTTTCTAATCATTTTATTCAATTAAAACTTTAACATGTCTCAAAGACATGGAATATAAATGAATAACACTTGTTTCTGAATTTGAAAAAATAAGTATTTACAATATGTTCTAATTGACACATAATCATAGATGCAAGTGTAAAATTTAAAATGATAATTCCCTACATACTGATCAACCTACAGATTGTCAAATATGCAGGGTAGGAAATTCAACTTTGGCCCAAAGAAGTTGTAAACAATATCGTCAAAAGATTAATATATTTTTGGAGCTCTGAATGTTACATTCTTCATTTACTTGATTGTTTTTGTTTCTCTCTCTCTCTTACTTTTCTTGGTTTTCTCTTGGTGTTGCTCTTCTTTTCTAAATACTCAGCCCTTGTCGGTACCTTATTGCTAAAATAAAAATATACTAAATACAAGTAGTTGCTCTTGTAAATGAAATTAAACATATACCATTCTTATATTTTCAGGGAAAATTTGATTGGCATAAATATTTCATGGCAAATCCAGATGCAAACTGTATAGAAAGCGTAAGTTTATGTTTTAAATATATTCTTTTTAATAATAATTTTTTTTATTATTATTTTATAAGTGTATAACATTCATGTTGAATAACATAAATAAAACAAATTCTTCCAATGGCTAATAGCAAAATTGTAAATAACTCCGTATGTTCGTCAGATTCGTCCGTTTTTGGTTCGAATAAATAACGGCTATACTCCAAGTTCATCATTTATAAGATTGTCTACTGCTTCCCCAAAATAATCATGAACTATTTGGAACATCGATATGTCATCATTGTTACTACCGTCTTTTATGTTAGTTACTACTTCTAATACTGCTATGACGTCACACATTTATAACTCAAAACGAGGTGTTTCACTTTCCGATCAAGGGAAAGTTAAAAAATTGGATTTCAAACCGCTATAACTATTTGTCACCAGTATTAATGCGGTTTTCAATATTGCAATATTTACATAATATATAAAAGATTTGTGATAAAAAAAAATGGTTACAGGTCCTCTCTAACAGAGGTAAATAATTGAAATAATTATGTATAATACTAGCGGATGCGAGAATGTAGATAGGAATGACAGAATATGTACTCTTTGAAATTCTGATAAAATTTGGGAGGGATTTCTTTTTCATTGGAATGTAGCTTCTTGAAAATCAATAGAAGAAAATATAGAAAGAAAAAAATATTATTAAAGACCAAATATTCTAAAATTACAATACTTATTGAATATTACAAACGGGATAGAACTGTTAAATTTATGTAAGTTTATAGAAGAAGGCTTAAAATATAACACTTAAACATCAAACATGTTACTAGTAACTTTATTAAAGATTTTTATACAATGAGTATATAGATGTAATTATTATATCTATTTTGTTAAAAGATTGTCAAAAAATTAAACTTGACTTATGTATTATTTGTACTGCCATTGAATCCATGTATATGTTGTACAGTTATACCTCTAATATCACCGTGGTGCAGAGTGTAAAAAGAGTCTTGGATGCGAATATACTACTATAATAATAATAATAATAATAAATAAAAAAAATAGAAAAAAAATAATAATGATAAAATGATAAAAAATATATTTTAGTATTATTAGTACTTATAATTTTCAATTACATTTAGGGTCACCCAGTCGTATGCTATGAAATGCACTTATGTATAATAAAAGATGTGACGACCATCAATTAATTTGGGGACCGTAAGCTTTTTTTATGGAATGAATAATTACGAAGGTTCTTATCCGTTAAACAATGCTTGGTTTACTTTTATTAAAACATAACGATAGCTTATCAAACATTTTCAGAAACATTCTTGATTATTATTTTTTTTCGTCTGTGACATTAATCCTGTCTATATCTGACGGCTTATAGTGTAATACGTTGTCATCAATAAAGCTTATCTAACAAATATCTATATGTCACCATCTCTGTGTGTGTGAGGCACTTATACCGTTACTAAGAGCATTCGGCATTTATACCTTCACAAAGCGCTTATGACTGGATTGTATTGGATAGATGTAGTATTACGCTCCAGTCAAGATTCTTTTACTTCAGTCAGTTCTGGGATGATGAAGAAAACCGAAGAACCAGGGGAAAAAACTGATCTTTGGCAAGCGAACTGACAAACGTTCTCAATCTGCCCGAGTGGTATTCGAACCGCTGATAGAGGCGTCGTGATCCTTAAGCGCAAAGCATCAAGCCCACTACAAAATGCTTGTGATAATTACACAAAGTCAGATATAAAAGGACTTGTTTGTTCTAGAGGTTTAAATATGTTAAATAAAACCGCTTTATACCAATCTGAGTAAAGATACCTATTTGTTGCCTATTATATGTTCTTATATGTATATTTATTTTTATAAAGACGGCCAATGAATTTTCAAATAGTAAAGATTTATTTATTAGACGATTCTGCTTCAACTTTCCCAATAATACACGATTGACCCGTTGCCCTTTCTTGCTGTCTTTTGCAAACATACAAGACTTCATTCCATCTACTAATTCATCCATCCATCTGTTCATCATCGGAATGTCTTTGTTTTTCCGGTTGACTAGAAATTGCTCGTCAGCTTTAACAATTTTCAGACATTTTTTCAAGGTCAACCCAGTCTAGCACTTTATGTTATTATATTATTGGTCGTTGGCTTATTCTCGGTTGCTTTCTGTTTTGCTGTCAAGAATAACTCTCTAGATTGTCTGGTAACGTTAATTGCGTCTGAAGTATTTTAGATTCAATTAGTTTCTATATATTCAACCAATTTTATTAAAACTTGTAAGATTTCTTCCTTATGTCATATACCACTTTTTGAATTCAATCATAGAAATGCATTCAAAAAGTGGTATATGACATTTATAACATTATATTTTCATTTGCCTTGTGAAATTCCCATAGCTGCAAGCTTGAGAGCCGTTGCCTTCATCACTGACAATGAACGCCAATAATTTTGTCACTCCATGTATGAATACATATAAAATGCAATACACAATCCGGAACTACATTATCGTAAGTAAACAAACATGACTGTCACGTCACATTTGTCTACATTCCGAGATGAGACTGAAAAACACATTTACGAAATTTTACATAGTAAAATCAAAGAAATTAATCAAATAATATTTTGATAACATATGTAGGCTTCTGGCTGATATTCACCGTAATATTGACATTGTGAGAGACAAAAAATCAAATTTGTGTTTTGATGGCCTGTTGAAAGAACAACAGATCTGTCAAAATCATCAAACCACAAAAAATTGAACAATCGGATCTTAAAAAATTCTTCCTACCTTTACAAAGCTGCTACATTCCCTTATTATTTTGAGACAATATGTAATGGTACAACTTGTCAATCAATTTTGTGTCTCGCGGGATGTAAATTACAAGTGATGTTAATTTCAATTGGAATAAGATTCACGCATGTATGTCACATCCAGTGAACATTGTCCGTTTCATATGCTGCGTTTGTTGATAGGAAAAACTGAAAAATCATCTACATGCCTTTTATCAGTTTACAAGGGATACAATAGGAACAATACATGGTTTAAGTACTACACAACTCATTGCTAAACTTAAAATGATAATTTTCTAAACTTTGAGAGATATTTGCACCGCACCAGGCGTAAAGAAGTATACTTCTCACTGCTTTGCTGTCTACATTTGAATGATACCGAGTATGAAGCTCGGCACATAATGTTAGAGTGACTCTCAACCTAACAATGTCAACATTCCAGAAAAAAAATCTCTCTGTTAATCCCTGTCTACTCACATATCGCAGATTAGAAACCCACATGCTTGGCCATTGAATTATCCCTCTGCTACAGTTCCCCCCTTCCCGTTTCAGATTCACAAATTTCATTTTCGACATCAGCCAGCAATTTTTTACTCCAAACTTCTTTGCAAATTGAAATGGGGCCACACAGGTGCACCTGATTTTCGACCAAATATAGTCCACCAATAACAACACATTTATCGTTGATATTCAATTTTTATATACATGTATATTATTTTATATCCAATATTCTCAAAAATTCATTATGATAATGAAAAATCGAGTAAATACCATAAAAATACCTGACAACACTATAATTTTTCAAACCAAAACTCCCCGTTGTTACCCCACATTAAAAATATTGCTAATGTGTCGTTCTCGGTCTTCAATTCAGCTGTTGCGTCTATTGGACTCCCCTGATGTGCATGTATATAGATGGGAATTTTTTATTCTTAAAATTAATGAATAATTTTTTAAAAAATATGTAACGAAAATATAACAATTGAACTGTTTTAAAATGGTGTTCAATGTCAGTATGAAGGCAACAACTTTGCAAGCAAACGGAATAACGCGCGTTCCAGTTCAATTGTTAAATATATATCGATTTTGTAGGTTTCACAATTTTGGAAGAATGAAGACGGTAAGCCTACATTGACAATACCGCCGATAGAAGTACTGCTTAAAATGGAAAGAAAGACAATTGCTTGTCTTTATCACAGGTAATTAGGTATATGTAACAATTACCTGCTAAATTTTGATGTGCCATATGTGCACATTTCGGAATATTATTCCTCATCAGTGACACTAGGGGCCTAAAAGTTTGATAGATAAAAAAAATAAGCCAAACAGTTAAAAAAAATAAATCTTAAGTTTCAAAATTATATGAATCCAAATCCAGCTAAGGAATGCTTTGCATGAGGGAACAGACCTTAGTTTTAAATAAATTTCAAAAATTAAGACGGCTGAATATTAGTTGATGACGTTTTGCGCGCAACAAGTCAAGACTATTTCACTTATATCGAGGTTTTCTTTTCTGGGATGGTGGAGGAAGCCGGATTTTCCGCGAAACCAATTGACCTTTGGTTAGCAAAATGACAAACTTTGTAACATTAGGATGTACCGGAGTGGGATTCGAACCCAGGCAGCGAAAGAAAATGACCCGTAAGGGACCCGCGGAGAACGTTTGAACGCTTTGTAAAGAACTTTTATTTCAAAAAGTCTGTGCACATAATTTGAATTTGAATTCTTCTAAGTTTTTTGTTCAGTTTGAAAAAAGTACACCGTTAGTTCAGCCTAATGAAAAAGATGTACATGTATATGTAAATGTGAGTTGCATGAACAGTGTTTACCCTTTCAGAGCACTAAGTCTCATTTATAACAAAGAAAATATTGGGGGTGCAAGTTAGTTAAAATTTTTTGTTCAATATGAAAAATTTCTTGTTCAATATGAAACAGAAGTAAATAATTGATTTTGTCAGATCAAATGAGACAGATTTGAATGTTAATAAGAAAGATGAATAAATATTAAAATATTTACCCTTTCAGAACTCCCAGTCTCAACTCAATCAAACGTAGTGCTTAGGATGCAAATGAGTGTCCTTTGCTACCTGTTTTAATTATAGATATTCATCAAGAAACATCTAATTTCGAATTATAGGTATTTAACTACAACACAGAAACTTTGCTCACGCCCTACAAGGTTTGGTAATTGGAAATCCGGAGGTGGTAATATTTGCGAAGACAGGGGTTCGAAGCCAGGTTCGCCATGTTTTGTTTACATATTTAGGTATCAGATTATTATTTGTTTTTGGCAATTATTGCAACACGTGCTATATACTATTTTGTAAAATAAAACTTCATAGTAATTAATATTGTGTAAAATGTTTGAATGTTATATTTCTCAACTTTCAATCGTTGACAAATCCAGTCAAGGTTCATTTAGGCTATCGTCAGTGTGTTAATTAAAGTAATTGTTTATAAATTAAATTTCACTATATTATTTACATATTACAATATTTTATATACAATATTTTATACTGATTTTTATTCATGTCACTATACGTTTCATATAAAATTGATATACTCTTTACCTTCACAAATCTCCTCAGTGGCTCAGTGGACTGTTCTTCCGCTTCGTGACCGGAAGGTTGGGAGTTTCGATCCCTGGCCGGATCATACACAAGACTTTGAGGTACTCTTCTTGCGCTAGGTATTAAGAAGACAGGGTATCGACTAGTTCAACTGGTGCCAGGATAATGTAACTGGGAGAGTGGGATTCTTGTCTGCGGCATACTGACT
Source organism: Tegillarca granosa (assembly GCA_029721355.1). Classification (NCBI taxonomy): domain Eukaryota; kingdom Metazoa; phylum Mollusca; class Bivalvia; order Arcoida; family Arcidae; genus Tegillarca; species Tegillarca granosa. The sequence goes on along the minus strand of CM056600.1, from coordinate 21,944,999 downwards.
TGTTGACCTAGCACCTTAAAACAAATTCGTCCTGAGTGCCCGCAGGTTCAAGGCAGACCATAATTTACCTTCGAACATCTTACGCAAAACACAAAATTCGAATTCTTCTTAGCCCTATCTTTAGAGTTTATTATCCTTGCTTTTGTCGCGAAAAGCTAAAAATGGTGACTCGGAGTGAAACACCATTACTTAAACCCTACTTTGCAAGAATTTCAATGTCAACATGATACCTTGGTGTTGGACTAGTGTTAATAAAAAAATCACTTCCAAAATATGATTTATAAGTCACTAGCTGGAATTGTTAATGAATGAACTACATAAACAGAAGCATGATGGAAATATTAACCAACCAAAATGTGTAGATTGCATGGAAAAAGATTTTAAATTAACACATTTAAAAAAAAAGAATTATGAAATCTTTTTTTTTTAATTAAAAGCGGATTTAAAACAAAACAGGAACTAATTCAAGAAAGATTTCTCCTCTTACGCAAAATATTTCTGATTTATGTTTTCAATAAAACATGTTTTTCAATGTTTAAAGAAAACGTCAAAATTGCTTCTGTCTCAAGCTTGCATGTCGGATCTTCATTATTATTTTCTCGCAGCAGGTATCATCTAAATCAGAACACAGTCAACCAAAAAACAATAAGCCAGGATTTCTGGTAAATTGATTTGAAATTGCGCATCAACGAACAATTATACATTCTCTCACAATTACAGTTTATTCCGCAAAACATCTGTATTCGTCAATTAAGAGGAGTGGAGTGGAATACTGGAGTTTTATGCCCCAGTCAAGATTCTTTCACTTATTTCGAGGCGGTCAGTTCTGGGATGGTGGAGGAAACCGGAGTGCCCGGAGAAAACCCCGACCTTCGGTAAGCGAACTGACAAACTTCCTCACACTAGGATCTGGATCGGGATTCGAACCCAGGTGGTGAGAGGCACTGTGATTCGTAAGCGCGCGCTTTAGACCACTCGGCCACCAAGGCCCCGTCAATTAAGAGGGATCTCTTTTACTTCCATTCAAGTTATTAGAATAGTATTGACAGTCAGGCAATCAACGTGTTTCATCCTGTATGTTATATAAATTTACCTCAGTTTTATGATTTGGTAACAGATTTTTTAAAATCAGAAATAAAATTAGTTATTTGTTGGAGATATTCTCTTATATACACAATCAACTAAGTGGGTTGTTCCATATGTAATGTTTATTGTGCGATGTCTCAAATGTTCGACTCGGAAAGTGAGATAAACATTACACCCATGTAAAGCACTTTTGACAGACTCTGTTCTGTGCCATTCAGAAATTTCTTTCTCCACCTACGAGTTGTCTTATAAGATACCTTATCAGACCCATAAACTTCCCAAAATTCAGTAAAAAATCTTTTTACCGAATGACAGAGTTTTGTGCAGACTTAAATATAAGCCCTAAATATTCTCATTTCGTTTCCCAACCATTTTTAAAACAGCGACTGGCTCTTTTGAAATGGCTATAACTTTTAAACTATGTGGAACTGAAGACACTTGTTATACTATTTGAAAGGTATTGAATAGAGCTATTCAAGAGTACCATCATCAACGTAATCGTGCAATGCGTAATCGCGCTTTGGAACAATACACACTACATATCGAACAGCCATCATATTTTTATGTTTATTAGATCCCAAATAATATGTGATCATAAATTAAATGTTGTAGTTTTAGAATTTTTTTCTTTGTCATTGTTTCAGTGATACAATAGACTATCTGTCATTTGCTTCAAATATTTCAAGCGAATACCATTGCAATGTCAACATATTCGGACCAAGGTAAGTCATGAATTATGAAATAAATATACTTTGTATCAGCTAGAGAACGCGTGTAGAAAAAGTAAATGATCAGTATGAAGAGACTTATCTTGAATTAGCCAGTTAATGGATAAAAATTGCAAAAAGGTACAATGTTGAGTATTTCAGTTACCTAAGAATTAGCAGACCTGTACTTTTAATGCCTTCTCTCTCTCTCTCTCTCTCTCTCTCTCTCTCTCTCTCTCTCTCTCGCTCTCTCTCTCTCGTATAGTTAAAGTTGGAAAATAAAACTAGAAGTTTTTGTTTCACACACACACAGAGAGAGAGAGAGAGAGAGAGAGAGAGAGAGAGAGAGAGAGAGAGAGAGAGAGAGAGAGAGAGCTCTTAGTTTTCTCTGCGTAGTTTCTTTATGTATTTCTGTTAATAAAACATTCACTCGATAAGTAACTGATTCTTTTTATGACTTCCATTTTACGTAGGATTTTCTTCTGTATCAAACCAATTAAGATCTATCCTGAAATTTAAAAAAAATACAAAATTGTTTTGTTATTTAAATGATAAATTTCTTCAGTTTTATGAGTTTTTTGTTTAATTAAGATAAAATAAGATAAAAATTGTTATGAAATGATTTTGATGATAATATTTCTGATTCGGCCTCAGCTAATCTGGGTGTTTGAAATTCTTGAATGTAATGAAAAAGACCAGGCTGTCGGGCCCTTATTTTTGAACTTCTTTTTGACATTCTAGAAAAGAACATTCGGGTTATCGTTATTAGTTGTCAACTCTCCGTTTCTTTGCCGCAATATCCCTGCTGTGTATTTGTTACACAGTTCATACGTTATAGTAGAGCTTGTTCCAACTACGGTGACTTTCTACAACAAAGCAATTTGCTTACAATTAAATTGTTGACTCAAGGATATTGCAAGCCAAGGCTAATTAAGGCCCTTTTAAGTTTTATGGCCGTCATCACATAAGTTAATAAGTATGGAGTCCCTGTATCCAAACTTATACTGAATGTATTTGACTTACCATAGTTCCTTGTTCTTTTCATTCTCAAAATTGAGTTTGCACGTGAGTGTGTAGCGAGCTAGACGGGAGCACCCGGCCTCAAATCCTTGATGGAAGTTCACGTGTATAACTAAATATGCCATTTTTCAAAGTTCTTACTTTGTTTTTTGGGATTGTGCTTTGGACATTTACTGGTATGTTTGTTTTTTATTGGGTTAAGAGTTTCTGTTTTTGCAACCTAATTTCATTTGTCTAGAGAAAATTTCATGGAATTTTGTTTTATAAATAAATCCATTACGGATTTTGGTTATTAAAACTTTGATTGACATTAAATTTTTTGGTATTTACTTACCAACAGAAATAACAAAATATAATTCCTCATGTAAATATGTGATTTAACAATACTTTGATTACGTACAATTCTTTAAATTTTAAGTAAATTTAGAAATTCTTTTGTCTTGGCAGTTTTATTAGAGTAAATGGATTTTTAGTGTTGCCCTGAGAATCTTAATTATTTTTGTTTTTTTTGGAATGTTAGGATAACGCTTTCGACATAGATAAAATTATTTATCCTACTAATTATCTTCCGCGCTTAGAAAAGTTCAGAAAAAAATCACTTCCTTGTTATCAGAATGATAAATGCGCTGATACGTGCTATGCCAATAAACAACTCGAATTGATAAATATACGTATAGTTGTTGTTAATGTAATATGATTTATTTTCTTCTTTTTCTTTACAGAAATGCTGATCAGAGTCTAGTTATCCATAATAAGTCTTTTAACAATGTCAAATTTTATCACGGAGATAAAGATGGTGAAAACATTATCTCTGCTATGAACCAGATAAAACAACAGCAGGTGAGCGGAGTTATCAATTCTGATATTATTTTACCATGAACAAACAATTTATTCCCAATAAATCTTACATTATTTATGTTTAGATTAAATTCGAGTGTTTTGATATTTTTATTTTTATTGATATCACGTACAAAATTCGTAAAAAGTAACAAAACTACACATGTTCTGCAATGCACATTATAAAAATCAAAATTATGACTCTAAAGCTCTAGCCAAGTACAATTGAATGAGCTACATGAATTTTTTGTTCAGCAGAGCACACAGAATCGATATAAACCCATTTGAATTTTGAAATCTAAATCTATAGATGACCAACAATTCATCATCAAAAATTTGCTTTGTTTAAAAGGAGTAACACTACATCAAAATTCCTTCATTAACTGACTGTTCTAAAATGCACACTTAAGCCTACCATTTCTAGATTTGAATCCCATTCGGACAAATCTTTATACAAGAAAGTTGATTGGTTCGATTGCCGAAGAGTGATTGTTTTCTCCAGGCCCCTTGGGTGTGTATAGTATCCTATGTAACCCATATTGTAGGTTTAGGTAAAAGAATATTGAATATTGAGAATTTGTATGTGTTTTTTAAATAATTGGAACCACATAATTGGATATTTTGTCTTGGTGGTCAGGGACCGACTGAAGTCCATTTTCATGTTTATCTTGTCTCCTAACATTTTGTCCTCTGATTTTATTGTATTTTGCTTTGCAGATATTATTTGATATAGTATTGATTGCTCTTTTGTTTTAATGGGTTTTACGTCCCAGTCATTAATATATAACAAATATCTAGACGTCATCAGCTATAGATGAACTGACAGAAAATTATGACCTTTACATTGCACTTAGAGCAATCTGCTAGAAGGGTTCTTTAGCGTGCCATGCCTACCGTGACAGGCGGCATCGGTTTTTAAGGTCTCTTTCTAAGGACTCCTTGATTATTATTTTTGAATGCCGAATGCTTTGTGAAAGACAATGACTACCAATTCTCAAGTCTTGGTCAGATCCGGCCGGGGTTTAAACTATGACATCCCACATTCGAAGGGAACACTTTACCAAATAAGCTACCATAGTGGTAATATCATTTAGAAAAAAATGATAATTATACATATAGATAAGGATAAATAAAGGTTTTAAAATTCCAATGCAAAAATTTGTAAAAAATAAGTGTCAATTTTTTGTTATTATTGTTTTTGAAACGTTGGAATATGAGAAATTTAATCCTGTACATTTTATTATTTTTGGACATTTTATCACCAGGTGAGGTATCTCCTTCTGGATTGGTCACTAAAAGCTAATGACGAAATTTTCAGGAACAGGTATCTAATGTAAAGCCGAACAAAAGTTTATTAAAATACATGTATACCATTGTTTTTACAGCGACAAGTTGATATTTTATTCATTGATATAAACAAAAAAGATTCTGTTATACTTGACCAATTGTTAAAGTCTGGAAGTTTGGACAATGTAAACCAATTACTTGTCACTATCTACGGAACATCGGATAATTCGACAAGTCTGGATTATATACAGCGCCTTCGAGTTCTAAGTGAATTACGAAAAGCAGGGTTCCGATTGTTTTGGTTCGAAAGAGATTTGTCTTGTCAGTATGAAAAACACAGAAAACAAACAGGATGCTACAGAATAAGTTTGGTAAGAATTTGAAATGAAATCATATTAAAAATTAAAAAAAATCAATTTTGTGGTAAGTAACGTCATTTGTTTCATCATAGGACCGTTTATGTCGATATTAGTATACAAAACATATTTTCTATTTCCTAATGCATTTGCATCTTAAAGTCTGTGATTGCAAACCTAATATCTAAACTTATCTTTTAAATTACATAATTTACAAAATAATGTAAATTGTTTTTTAAGTGTCTTTAAATTAGCTCGAGTTACACAATATACCATATTTGTTTCTTAATTTATTTGTATATTTGGAGAATTTAAAATAAAAAATGGATTATTATCTAAAATTTTTTAAGAAATTCGAGACGAATTTAAAATTTATTGTGTATATACATTATTTTCAATTTTCCTAAAACAATTTATTTAATACAATTTTAATACCAAAAGAATACGATTTATGATGTTTAACATCCATGTATTGACTTTTTAAAAATTTTAGCCACGTAAGCCAGTTTTTAATAACAAGAGAAACAAGATTGACTAGTGAAAACCATCAGGTTACGTCAAACTGTCTCACAACTTTTGACTTTGAGATAGAGATTCCAACCTACACGGTGAGAAAGACGTTGTGATTTGTATAGATAACCATACCAACGAAAACTTAAACGACCTTAAATACTATGTGTTAGTACCATAGAAATTACTTGTGCTATAGAATAGGACCTATATTAATCATAAGCACTACAGTATCTCGGTTATTACAGTGTTGGCTTCGTAATTGGGAGTTCGGGGTTCTAAGACTTGGAAATTGGTAGTGACCTTTCTTGCAAAGCACTCGGCGTATAGAAATGAAAGTCACCGGGTACTTCGGAGGAGCCCTTAAAAACCGACGCCCTGTCACGACAGGCGTGGCACGTTAAAGAAAATTCCCTGCATATTGCCCGAAGCGCACTGCAAAATTTCTGCCAATTCACCTATAAATTGGAATTTTTCGCTAACGCGCGTTATTCAGTTTGCTTGCAAAATTTTTGCATTCATATTGACAATGATCATTATTTTAAAACAGTTCAAATATTATAAACTCAAATCAATTTAATTCATTTTTTTTGCAATAAAAAAATTATAGGTGGAAAAGACGGAACATAAATATCAGAATTATTTTTGTTTCAGCTTATAAATATAAAGGAATACAGCATTAATATGTCAAAGAAAATATTTATGATTTATTGAATTATTCAAGTTAATTATACATTTTCCCTTTAATCCACTTTTTGTGATAAATAAAGATTATTTTAGGTAACATTATCAAACATTATACAGCAGACGACAGTATAAACAAACAAAGGAATCTAAATGCATGATGCATTAAGGATGAGTTATTGTTAATTTTACACTGAACACTTACTCCAGATACATTTACATTATTCAAATACTGCTCTTTTTTCTAAACTCGAACGTCTGCAATTCTAAAACAGTATTGGATTTACTTCAAATAAAAAAGCGGTCTAGCTGTACTGTTTAGCAAAGAGTACATGTAGGTAAAAAAATTACACACAAACAATATATATATATATATATATATATATATATATATATATATATATATATATATATATATATATATATATATAATGCATTTGCATAAAAATACTATTTTTTGCTATTCGCAAGGATAGATAACATTCTGACATAAAACAAATAAACATTTCTTGATGCAAAGGCATAATGTGAGAGCAACTTGTTTTTCGTATTTCTGAAAAAAATATATACTATTTGCATATTTTAGCATATTTTAAACTTGAAATGCGTTATGTTAAATCTTAGTGGAAGAGAATGCAGTCATATAAATAACTTTCAAGTAATGTGAATATGATGTTTATGTATGATAGAGTAAGCATGATAGAGTCGTATGTGAATACAGCTCTCGGGACTATTATAAACATCTCTCTCTCTCTCTCTCTCTCTCTCTCTCTCTCTCTCTCTCTCTCTATATATATATATATATATATTGTAGATGAGGCAATCAAATGAACCAGAATTGATGAAAATTCTTGATAAAAGACAACTTAACAGTATGAAGCCCACACAAATTGGAGAATTTTATCACAAGTAATATATGATATGTATAAATGTTAGAAATGTATAATATCTATTATTTTCATATGGTTTTATTTAATGGTTCATTTAATGGTTTCTAATGTTATGTTTCAATATAATTAAAACCATTTGAAGCCGACAAACATACTTGACATTAACGGTTTCAAAAGTACAACATCCAAAAACAGAAACAAGACAACACAAGTCAGACAAAGTAAACAAATATTTAGACGAAATAACAAAAGAATTAAACATATTTGGAAACTAAAAACATTCAAGAAAGAGTGGATGACCTTTTACATAAAAATTATATTCATGCATGTGTACATGTCTGGTATGCTAAACTTCTGAGTAATGACTTGAGTTTGATTAGACGATTACTTTTTCCCTTTGCAGTTCTTCAGTTTTTCGCCAATTTTACAAAGATGATTTAATGTTGACCTTTGACCGTAGGTCACATGACCTCGTTGGCAATTTTTGACTTTCCGAATATGTTTTAAAATTTTGCTAAGTCAAGTCATACGATGTGATAATAAAGTCTCGTGCCTTTGTTGCAGCCACAATAATATATGCAGCATTCAGTCTTGATATAGCAAATGCTTAGTTGTGTCCATTTTCAAAATTGCCTTTCCTTTATGGTTGACATCAATCGTCTTGTAACGTTTAGCAACTTTTACATTTAGAATAAGTGTTATGGAAGAGTAAAGTTGTAATCAATTTCTGTAATAACTCGTTACGGAATCCTTTAATATTAGTACATTTAATTTTAATCACATGAAACTTTTTAATTCGATTTTTGGTAATATTACAGTGATTGATATTATCATTACAGATACGTAAACTCATTACAATACCATTGTAGAGATATAGTACGTATGGGTCGGCAGTCTGATGGTGGATGGGAGGTCTGCAACGACAAGGAATTCAAACCAAGAACTCCGTGCCTTGTTTATTCTTTTGGGTAAATGTTATTATATTATTTGTTATTGTACATCTCAACGTCGCCCAAATATTAGATATTTACAAGTTATAAGTCTATTTATTTATTAACTGAAAACGTAAAAATAATGTCTAAGTTTAAATATAGTTCAATACCTGCTTTCAATGTCTTGATTTTTTTTACTTAAAATTAAGGTTGTCAAATTCCTAACAATTTCATTGTTTTAGAAGCAAAAATACAATTGGGTAATTTCTCAGTTAGCAATACCCATGTTGTTGATAGCAAATAAAAATTAATGTGTGTCACTCCAAAAGTTATTTAAAACTAAAATTGCGTAAATGTATTCTTTTGTTTTATTCAGATCGTCTTAAAGTTGATTAATTATATAATTACTTTATATGTATTGAATAAAACACAAAAAATACCGTCCTTGTCCAAATCACAATCCCAAAAACAAAGTAAAAACTTTGAAAGCTGGCAATTTAGTAATACACGTGAACGTCCATCAAGGAAGTGAGGTAGGGTGCTCCGGAAGGGTAAGCACCTTTTGTCTAGCTAGCTACACTCGTCACGTGCCTTAGTTTCATCAGATCATATTCCATGCTTAAATGTACATAATGTTATAGTACTTCATGACCCTATATATATATATATATCTGAATACAAATTTTGTTTGTCTTATAAACTGCGTTAGGTTGATCACCGCTATTGCTGATATTATTTCATATTTGCTAACAGTAAACAAACAGAAATCTCAAACGAGTAACAAAATTACGGTCAATCTGGATCATAATATTTATATCACTCGTTAAAAAATTAACACCACAGTTTATAAAGACCTATAGGCATTTAGATGTTGTTTTGTTATAATACCAAACCAGTGTAGTTTGTTTTAATTCAAGCGGTCTTCAGGGATTGGAAATAAATTTCGAATTATGTCTTTTTAAAAAGTTTCACAATTTAAGTTTAGATCATCGTGAGATAAAGGCGCAAATGCTGGCAGTAAAATTACAAATGTTCTGTATCAATCCTTGACTACCATTTAAAACCATGTTAAAAACGAATATCGGAAAAAAAAATACTGTGCAAAAAAAAAACAACTATATATTGTTACATAACCTAAGTTAAGTTAAATTTTCGGTGTTATTGTAAAATAATTTCCTTAAACATGCATAAAATATTTTAAACAAATCCCTGTTATTGACAATTATATAACAACCAATTTCCTGTTAATTACAAAATTGATAAAGTATATGAATTTAAGACCCTCATCTTCTTTAACATCATGAAAGCAATTTTAAATTTTATGTGCCAGTTTTGAATTTCAGAGAATTACATTATAACTGCGTTTGTGTTTCTATGGATACATGACTGTGTGTATGACTCTGATTCTAACCCAAAGCACACATACATACGACAACAGAGCTATTCAAACTATTGTATTATTTTGTATTTTAACATTACTTTATGTATTAGATGATTCTGGATATTATTAAAACTGACATTATAGCCATGTAAACAGAAGATTAATGATATATTTTGTACATTATGCTTTAAAGAATTTGGCATAGACAAAAAGCAGCGTTTAGTCTAGCATAAGTGGATGAAATGAGGTTCCTGTGGCCTAATGGTGTCAAAGAGAAAGTAATTACGAAATATTAATTACAACCTGTTTTACTCGCTATGATATCCTTAACCCTGCAAGAACATTATTTTAGCCCACTTGTTCCTGTAGAATTTGAAATTCATATATCATGACATATTTCATTAATTTTAATAGGCCCGAACAGAAATGAATACGAGTCCAATTAAACTGGATTAAGCTACTTCGTTGATATAATAAGCTTAGATTCTATTCAAATGTATCAGATATTTTTTCGGAACCATCTAGGCTGATTTTAATTATGGGTAGTTTTGATGTTTTATAACACGATTTGGTTATTTTTAAAAGCTGTCTTCCAAACTGAAGGAAATAATCGTATAAATTTTTCTAATTTTCGTCAGTATTTTTGAGTTACAATAACTTTAATATGTGAATATATATGTTTCAGTATCTTGCATGAATATAGTTTTGATGACGACGTTGCTGCTACATATAATTGTGAAGTTCACTCCTTTGACCCAAGGTAGATTTAACACAGTACGATTGCCTTACAGTTTCAATAAAAAGAACTATCTCTCTCTCTCTCTCTCTCTCTCTCTCTCTCTCTCTCTCTCTCTCTCTCTCTCTCTCTCCGAAGGCTATGGAATTCAAGGACATTTTTCTACCTATCAGGCATAATGTATCTTTTGTAGTGTTGAAAATAAAATTTAAAGCAAAAATTATTTACATTTCATATTGTGAGAATGTAATATCTTATTTAACAAAAATAAAAAAAATATCAACTGCTAAAGATGAGGAATAGAACTAAAGATTTCATAGCCAAGTAAACTTAGAAATGTTTGAAGATCATATCCTCAGTTTAGTTCATTTGCAAATATGATTGTTACATAGTTTGATTTAAACAACGAACAAGATAATTGAATCCAAAAAATAACGGACGGTTGCTTCAATTTTTAATTAGACTGGCGGTAGTGTTGATTTAGGAAGCAGACTTTCCTTCTGGGATTAGATAGAACTTTACCGCGCTAACAAGATCAAAATGTAAGCTGTTAAATTTGTTGATTAAATTCTGTTTTTAAATGAATTTGCAATTGAGATTTCAATCATCTTTTTTTGTTGTTTAAACCAGAAAGTTGTTATGATCTTCAATTAAAAATATTTCAATTAAGTTTTCATTGAACAAATTGCATTACAGCGATGGACGAGAAGATTATCGTCATGCTCCAATGGTTTGGTTCCATAATACTGGAATTTCCGATTTTAATGGTTATTTAAAAGTAAATAATAAACAGTGGAAAATGAGAAGATTAGAGACAATCAGGAACGAGTTAGGTCATGAAAACGTAAGAGTGCATATTAAATCTTTTCAAAAAAAGGATTCTGTAATTTGAATAACAAATACCTGTGAAAGATGTGTACATTTCGGAAAATCATTCCTCATCAGTGACACTAGGGGCCAAAAGTGTGATAGATTAAAAACATACGCCAAACAGTTGAAAATTAATAAATCTAAAGTTCCAAAAATATGTGAATCCAAATTCAGCTAAGGGATGTTTTGCACGAGGAAACAGACCTTAGTTTTAAATAAATTAAAAAAAATAAGACGCCTGAAAATTTTGCTAAATGGTATATTTTCTGACAGCACAAAGAACTGCCTACTGAGTTATGGATACTTTAAACTGTACCTTTGAATAAAAAATACAAGCATATCATCAAAGTACACACTTTTTTGTTTTAACGCCTCAGTAATGGTTTATTGATCATATGTATCGATTTGATCAGTTTTATGAAAGCGGAGTTAATCAGACAAAAGAGGGCGATTCAAGCCTTAGTGTTTTAGGTCCTTTTGAAGATTACTACGCGTTAATAGACATTTCTAAAAACAAAACTCGTATAATTATGATATCCTAAAAAACGTTACAGACAAAAACTAATGATAACTAACATCAATCAGTTTTATATTTGCTGAAATTTCTTTGGTATTTAGATTTTAATACAAAAATGAAGTACATGTAGTTTATTAAGAAAAAATAAAAAATCTTTATATGATGTATGATTGTATCATATATATATATATATATATATATATATATATATATATATATATATATATATATATATATATATATATATATATGTATGTATGTATGTATGTATGTATGTATGTATGGTTTATTTCACTTAAAGTTTTACAACTTATGAGTGTTAACATAACAAAATACAACAGCTCTTAATGAAAGTTTTTGAGTCTTAAATAACATACAAAAACAATTAAAATACATTAACAATATTAAATAATATACATGTAAACAGTAACACAAAAACATAAACCTACAGCCAGACGATCATAAAACGTTACGGTTTTTGCTATCCAAACATATTATTACAACTGGTAAATTGTAAATAAACACAGAGGTGGAGTAAACAAAACACCAAAAAGATAAATCAAAACCATAAAAATGAGAAGGAAATATTTAGACAGGGTAGACTTCTCTGATAACAGTTTGCTATTCTTTCATGAAAATTCTTTGGTATTTAGATTTTTATACAAAAATGAAGTACATGTAGTTTATAAAGAAATAATAACAAATCTTTATATGATGTATGATTGTATCATTCATTCACACACACACACACACACACACACACACACACACACACACACACATATATATATATGTGGTTAATTTCACTTAAAGTTTTACAAATAATGAAAACTTATCAAAATGTAAAGCAAATTTTCATTTTTAACTTTCTACAATATATTAATGAGTTATCATTGAAACACACACATATGTTAATCATTTTTGTTCTTTAAAATGAATGTTGATTTATTGTAGAGGAATATAGACATTTTAAAGATAGATGTTGAAAAAAGCGAATGGAAAGCCTTACCAGACATAATTAGTTCTGGTATATTACACAATGTTACACAGCTTTTATTTGAGTGTCATATAGGAAAAATACAGGATGAGGATGAAAGTTATAAAGACTTCTTGACAGTTTTAAGGATAATTTATGAACATGGATTCCGGATATTTTGGAACAGAAAAGGGACGTGTTTATATCATTCAAAGATATCAGGAAAGTTACGGACGGCGTGTCAAGAAATATTTACAGTCAAAGTGCACCAAACATAATTTTCTGAAGGTTTTAGTTTTAATTTATTTTATGCTAGAGATTTAGCATATGTTTGTATCGATCATTTGATCTTATGGCAGAGTACTCATGAACTTGCGGATGTAACTCAAAGCGTGTTTCTGGTTAGTTACAATCAACCCCTTCAGATGTCTTTTAAAATGTTGCTACCCTAGTATCAATAAAGACTTTCTGCCTAAATAGATGTCAAGTTTTTAAACAAATTATGTTATTCGAAAAAAAAGCTTCAGAAATTAGGATCAAAACTTGTTTCATTTTGGTTGGAGTTGTGTATTTTGTCAGTCATGCTTTAAGTCAAGTTATCAGCATGTCAAAAATTCCTTCACCATAAGTTTCTTGACCTATAATAATAATTCAACTTTATTATATAATGAAGTTACATATAGTATTCAAAAAGTAGCGCACGATGTATACATGACGTATGGTTGATTGACTGTTAGGGGATCATTGATTCTGAAATGAATGGTTTAAGCCATTGTTCTTAAAAATAATAACCCTAATTATGTCCCTGAGATGTTTGCACACTGTATATGTAACCACAGGTCAAAATACGCATATTTTGTCTTTTTACTATTCTGTTCATTTTTGCTAAGGCATAATGATTTTTATAACAACTACTTTTTATACGATATCTTGCAAAATGATTTCAGCAGATAAAAACGACTATTGAAATAGCAGGCAACAATACATATACCATGATTTTTTGGCGTGAGTTGAACTTAGTTAAATCTGGAGAAAAGACTGTCGCTAAATCTTTCAACTACACATACAGATACATAGATTACGTTCTATCTCTAAATAATCACAAATTTGAGAATATGTTAATATCATCTATCCAAATCAGCTTGAAATAAAAGACACGACAGATTCTCCATGTTCTGCTTCATATTTGGACTAATACCTCAATTATAACACCCACGAAAGGTTACATCTGAAACTATATGACAAACGTAATGACTTCAATTTTTGTATTGTCAACTTTCCGTTTCTTTGCAGTAATATCCCTGCTTCTCCTGCGTATGGTGTATATGTTTCACAGTTAATACGGTACGGTAGAGCTTGTTCCCACTATGGGGACTTTCTGCAACGAAGCATATTACTTACAATTAAATTGCTGACACAAGGATATTGCAAGCCTAGGCTAATCAGGGCCCTTAAAAGTTTTATGGCCGTCATCACAATATTGTTGATAAGTATGTAGTCACTATATCCCAACTTATACTGGATATATTTGACTTACCATAGTTGTTTTTTCCTTTCATTCTCATTCTCAAAATTGACTTGCACGAGACGAGTGTAGCTAGCTAGACAGGAGGTGCCTACCCTTCCTTGATGGAAGTTCACGTGTATAACATATTTTGCCAGTTTGCAATGTTTTTACTTTGTTTTTTGGGATTGCGATATGGACAAGGACTGGCATGTTTGTTTTATTATTAAAATTGCTTGTTTTTACAACGTTCGTAAATTGTTTATTTAAAAACCAAGTTTGTAAATTGCTTGTTTTTAAATTAGGCTTCTTAATTGCTTGTTTTTCATCAAGTTTGTAAAATGCTTGTTTTGACATCAATTAGTGACTAGCTTCTAACAAAATTTATAAATTTGTTTTTTTTACATTAAGTTTTTTGTATTTGTTTATAATGACATTTTACAATTTCCTTTTTTTTATACTGCTGTTTTTATTATTTTTTTTAATTTTAATTCTTTAGACGTTTGCAAAATGCTATTAACATTAAGTTTTCACATGCTTTATATATGTCAAAAAGGTTTTTAGGAATAAAATCGCACCGATAATTACTATCCGTATGATTTAATTGATATTGTGATTTTCATGTTACTCCCATTATATTTGTTATTCCCCTACGTCTGCTATTAATTGCATTTAAATAGGAGTTGAATTATAAATACATTAACTCTTGTAAATAAAAAAGCTTTTTTATTCCTCATGAGAAAAACATACTTATTGTAAAAAAGATAAATGTGATTAATGAATTGTTTTTGCAAAATCAATAATAAGTCATCCACGATAGAGTTTTACTTTTTTTTACTATATCTATTCAAAAAAATATATGAATTAAAAATTCAATCCTCTAACAAGAGATACTCCTTATTTTTTTACGGAATTATTTCATCCTTTTTATTCAGGGTTTTAAAAATAATATTTTTACTTAAAACTTTTGAATTATTTACGATATAGTGTTTTTAAGATAAAATGTTTTCTCCAGAAATTTTAAATACCTGTAATTGCCATTTACCCAACATTTAGATATGCTTGTATGGTTCTTGCACTGTTTTTTGAGATTATGTATGAAGACAATATCTGCTTTTTTGAGACGAACAGCTGTTCCGAGAATAAGAGGAATGTTGGATGCGTTTATCATTTACATGTATATAATTGTGCATTAGCTTGAAAATTATAAATTTTTTTGTATAAGGGTGAATATTAGAAAATTGTAGGAATTGATATAATGATCATTTTGATATTTATGGTAAAAGGTCATTTTAAAGGTCAAGGTCATAGCTGAAAAAAAAGTCTGAAATTGTAAATTACCCCTAATACTATTAACTTTTTGTATAGGCATGCATAAATTGATTTTTAATAAAATTTTTCTGATGTTAGAAGACTTAAACTTTTGTTAATTAAATAATAAAACTAAAACAAAACATTGAATTATTTTTTAAATGCAATATTCCAAGACGATAATGTTATAGAATTTTATTTCCAGCAATTGTAAATAAAACCATAATGAAATTACTTTCTCCTGAGAATTTAAACATAAAATATACATTATAGATAAAAAAAAATGAAATATGGTTATTAAGACGATTTACTATTACCGGATTAAAACCAAGTCAGTTGTTCCCAGTAGACATTTTAATTGCTTGGGTTATACACATTTATTTGATATGTTTTTAAAATAATATTGTTTTTTTTTTCTTTTTGCAATCTTCATAATCATAATTTTCCCTGTTATATTATTTAACAAATATGATTAAGTTGATCAAAGCAAATATATACACACTATTAGTTGTTTATTAAATCTTTATGAAAACCAGGCTGTTTTTCTAATTGAGTTGATCGTTAACAGCATCGCTGTATAATTAATTTTTTTTTATATATTCTGTAATGATACTTAAGTCGAATGGAAAGTTTTCGACATAAAATACAAATTATATTACCGAAAGGGTTTTGAAGAATATTTGATGGATCAAAATCGCTGGTTATATTATATATTAATGTGCACATATAACACAGGAATAGTAAGTAGGTATTTTTGTTAGCTGAAGGTAGAGTAAAACTCCCCGATGGTATCTTTAACTCGGTTGTAAAAGTAAACGAACCAAGTACCAAAATTTTCAGCCGTCTTAATTTTTCTAAACACGTTTAAGGTTTGTTACCTCATGCGAAACATTCCTTAGCTGGTTTTGTATTCATAGAATTTTGGATTCATTAATTTTCACCTTTTTGACTTATGTTATTTTATATCTATCATTTTTTGGCCCATATGACACATTTAAATTAAACAGGTATTTTTGTTAGATCTATTTGATTATTATAATTATTATAGTCATTATATCTAGTACACGTTTATTTTTTAAGTCACCAGCTTTAATAACCAATGCCGTTCCTCTTCTTTTTCTATTGAATGAATAAGTTATTGCCAAGCGTGTATATATATATATATATATATATATATATATATATATATATATATATATATATATATATATATATATGTTTTAATTTTATCGTTTGGCAAGGCTAATTATGCAATGAATTAGTGTCAACTAATAAGGTAGTACAGCAAAGTTTGTTTATGTAAATTGATAGGAAATGAAACATTTTATCGACCAACAAACACACACACAAAAAAGAAGGATAGAAAGAAAAAAAAGTATAAGCATTTATTGTAACATTTTAAATTACCTGTTTTCAATTATATTTATCCTAATTAAGGTGTTTGTGTGTTTATAAATTCATCGATTTCTAATAATAAAACATAAATAATTGATTTTGTTACGTAAAATGTAATTGATGCATTGTCATTATTCAGCATAAGTTTAGGTAAACTGCTATGTGACAACAAAATTGGG
Source organism: Tegillarca granosa (assembly GCA_029721355.1). Lineage (NCBI taxonomy): Eukaryota > Metazoa > Mollusca > Bivalvia > Arcoida > Arcidae > Tegillarca > Tegillarca granosa. The sequence continues at coordinate 21,927,821 of CM056600.1, read as the reverse complement.
AATGATGCACAAAAAAATTTATGTATATTCAGTGTAGAGTTGGCATGAAATTAACAACGTGTCAATCTTTTGTATATAGACAGACAATGTAAATAAACATTTTTATTGTTTGACAATGCAACATATTCATATGTTTGCGATCATTTATTACAAATAGAGAACATATGTTCTGTTACATAATCACTTAATATATATTTCCGAGTAACTGCTTATACTCATAGGTATCCATGCAAGAATAGATAATATCATATGAATTTGATATTTGGGTCAATATGTTTGCGTTATTAGGTTTCGATTCAATATGCCCGGGCTACGTTGGCCGAGTAGTCTAAAGCGCGCGCTAACGGATCGCAGTGTCTCTTACTGCTTTGGTTTGAATTCAGCTCGGGCTACTTCAAGTTTGATAATTTTAGCTAGTTCGCTTCCTGGAGGCTGGTGGTTTTCACAGGGTACTCAGGTTTTCCCCATCATCCCAGAACTGACAGCTAAGAAACAAGTGAGAGAATCATGGCGTAAAACACCATTAATCCATTCCACTCTATTTATTACGTCCGGTCAAAACTATACCACAAATTTTATATTGCAAATCACTTAGAAAAGTTCAATTGGGCTCTGTTTTTGAATTGCTGCCAATTTGTTAGAAAGAAAAACGTGTCATAATGCGTGATAATTAAGAAAAATCTTTCGTCCTAACGTATCTTCACTGCTTTGTTTTATCTCCAAATCTCCGAAAATCATTTGGGTATAAGAATCCGTTTACACCGAGATCTAATCGGACACCATAGAAATAACATACTAGTATATATGGAGTTCATGTTATGTTTTTCCTACATGCAACCATTTTACACCGGTTGACCGAAAGTGGAAAGGATTTTCCTAAACGTAAGATTTTCCTGGTTGGCTTGCTAAGAATAAAATGGACTAAGTGCACTTAGTCTGCAATGTTTATCTGTGACATTCCGGGCAAGGGTACTAAGCATTTTCAAGATCGCTCTCAGTGTGCACTCATACAATGCAGATATAAAAATTTTAAAAAAAAACCACTTGAGCTTGCACATACGCACCACTTGAACTTTTATTTAGATTAATCCTCAAGCTAAATAAAAACTTTCTTGTTGCGGATAGCTGAAAAATTGACATTAAACATCATTCAACAATCCAATCATTTATTTTAGATGTGTTTATTGCTAACAGTACAAGGTACACATTTTACGTATAGCAGATTCCAACAACTGTTTTATCGATTATTAAGACTTTACATAAAGGTTTGGCATTACATTACATGCAGTTTCATAAATAAAACTATCATTTGTTTTTCACCATATGACAGCTGTTTATCAAATTAATTTTAAATAAAAACGTTTTTAGGAAAAGGTTTGGAAAAGGTGTGTTTTGAAAACGTTAAGATTTTTATACGATTGAAATATACACGGATTTTTTTCCTCCAAAGTTGGATTTTCTGCATTAAAATTTTCTGTATATCGTCACCTGTTACGAATTACACAATATGCTAAATGATACACTTGTACTTGTATAAATGAGGTTTAATAGTGTTTATCAAGTCTCGTTATAACGAAACAACTTCATTTGAAACACTTGCCTTAATATAAAGAAATAGTAAACATTGGAAACCAAAAATAAATCCAGACAAACATGTTTAACTGAGTTACGGAGTGGTAATGTTGAAATATAAGCAATTATCAACTAATTGCCTTGTGTCAATCGTCACTTGTCTGTTAAAAGTTTTCTGGAATCACCCTAAGTGTTGCAACAAGGTAAATTTTCCCGGGCAAGACACAAATCATAATTTTATCCCTAAATTCCCCGTAAAAACATTTCAACTAAATCAGGTGAGAATAGAACCCTATATTATCAAAACAACTATATGGTAATTCGTATTTCTAATAATCATTATTAATAACGACCAACAACAATATACATTTCAATATGGTGTCACTTAGCTATGCCATCGCTAAATGAATATCCCTATTGTCATGTGCAGAAGTTTGAATATTTTTAGTGATTTGCAGAATTTTGAATATTTCTTTTTTTTTTTTTTTTTGAAAAATTCAAAATTCTACACATGAAACAGTGTTTTTCTTTTCTTTGCTTTGGACATAGACCAGTATACGTTTACATTACAGATTACATTTTCAAGAACAACATGAAGTTACGTAAAAAACGTGATTTTGCGTGTTATTAAAATGCAGGTGTTTTTTTAAATTAATGGATTTTTTTTATAGTAACATAAGCTTGATAAGAATTACATCTTGGCTACACAATGCATTTTGACTTACTATATATAATGTCTCAAACGGTTTATCAATCGCCTAGGTGGCTGAAACGTAATGTGTGCTCCTATAGAGCGGAAGATCGTGGGTTCAAACCCCAGTCGGCTTATACAAATAACTTTTAAAGATCAGTTATTGCTTCAATGGCAATAAAGGACAGAGTATTGACCGATAAAAAATTGTCAGAAAAATTTATCTTTAAGAGTGGTATGGCTGTCTGCTGCTTGCCAACTTACACTTGCACAACTAGCGCAAACACGAAGTTGTTTTGAAATAATTCTTTGAAACTAAAAACTTTTTTACGTTGCAATTATCAGAAAATGTCTGATGCGACGTCAAACATCATTGCAACCAACCAAATTAAGATATTTCTTCGTACATGTTTAAATATATTGTTATATGTATGTTTAAATTACAACTGGTAACTCTTATTACAAGTCCAGACTGTCTTTTGTTAGTAGAATAATCCGTCTCTGTCAGATGAAAATCTTTTTTTCGCAAAGAAAAAAAAAGAAAAATAAATGGCATCATTAGAAAAAATAGTTGTGTATTATCTATGCCTCTATGGTATCAGGAACGCGGTCAATCCATCATATCAGGACTAAGATTAAAATGAAAATGTTTTCTTCAAATAACTTCAAAGTAAGTGTGTGTGTATATATATATATATATATATATATATATATATATATATATATATATATATATATATAAGACTGGCATCATGTCTGATAATTTAATTATAAAATGTATAGATATAAAAGTAACATAAAACGCCCATTTTAAACCCTTTGCGTACACAAAACTAATTACTCTCTTATGATGAAACACATGGGGACATCGCGAAGAATGATATGAAGCTGTCTGTATGTAAATGTTGACCGGGATTTTATCAAATAACTGAATATTATAATGCTCAAGATTAAGTCCGTTTTAGTCCTATTAAATCTTTGTTAATTTAGTTTGTCTTTAGTGTGCAGAGACTAAAAAATCTGTAGAAATTTCTGTTTTTTTTTCTAAATAAAAAAAAAAAAAAACACTTGAGATCCAGTTTCTTGTATGAGATTGCTTTTATTGCATTGACGATAAATGTCAAATTTTGATGAACACCTTCGATTCAGGCAAATATGGCGAAACAGGAAAGAGAAAAAATGCAGAGTAGGACCGGGGATCGAACCCGGGACCGCACTCACTATAGACGTGTGTTTTACCAACTGAGCTACCCAGACCGCTACATCCCTCCCCTGTTATTCTTGAGTTTCCCATGGTTTTGTGATAACATTTCGCCCTAAAATTCCTTGGATGGATGTTATATAGCCCGCATTAGCTAGTCCACCACTTACGAGTGCCACACTGTACACTAATCTACAAAAGGAAAGAGAAAATGTAGATTCGGACCTGTGAACGAATCCAGGACCTTCCGGAGATTTCTCTACTAACTGACCTACCCAGACCGCTACAATCGTAAGTGTTGTTATAACTCTGATAAATCAAACATTTTTCATATATTTTTTCATTTTAATGTTTCAAATACCAGCACTTAATCTTGAAAAAGTGCATACTTTCTGTGATAGAAATAGAACAAAATTAATGATGAATTTTTACAAAATGAGACATTTTAAAAACTAGCATATGACATAAAGATTTTTATTTGATGATGGTATCGCTGTTTTCTTGATTAACTTTATAGCAAATAGAAGAACTAAGAAACAACATGTTACACTTTATCCATACAAACTGTCTTGAAAATCAATATATAGAGATTTAAAATACCCTAAAAATTCATCAGTGACAACGATAATAAACTGTTAAAAAAAAGTTATCTTTTAAATCAAACAGTAGTACATTGAATTCCTCCCACACACAGATATATAACAGTTTTTTTTCTATAAAACATACTTTCTCTATATTCCACATGGCCAAACACAGACTGTAATTATATTGAAGTATAAATACCTAGCAGTACAAAAAATAAATCATTTAGGTGCCTTTTCATATACAAAGTTAAACAGATATATATATATATATATATATATATATATATATATACAGTTAAACCTGTGGTAGCGGTCACTTGTGTAGAGCGGTCACCTGTCAGTAACGGTCAGTCTGAAACGGTCCCTAACGTTTTTACTATATAATGAACCTCTGTAGAGCGGCCACCTGTCTGACGCGGTCAGCGGTCACCCTAACGGCCGCCAAATCGGAAAAATTACCTGTGTACAACGGTCACTAATCCCATTCTCGGGAACATTTTTTGGGGAAAAACAGCCATAAAATACATTAAAAAAATGGTAAAACTCAAGACATAATGATAAAAACTAATAAAAATAATTTTATCAATCCATGTGTGCTATGGAAAACTTGTAAATCGGGAAATAAAAATGTCTTACATAGAAGTCAGGACAGTAGTCATTTTTGCCGATATCTTCTCAAATTTATAAAATTAACACTTGACAATAATTAATCCATTAATAAGAAGCTTATAATAATATCCTCTGAAAGATTGTTCATCAATTATCCACAATAAAGCTCTATATTAACGGTAACCTGTTACAGGTAAAGATTTAAACACTGTCAAAAAGTCGGTTATTCAAGGTGAAGTATTGATTTTTTTATCACCTCTCAGTGGGGCTCACAAAGGGGTTAGGTTACCTGGACATGTATTACCGGTAAAAACAATTTTTTATATTTTATTAGTCCTCTTGTTTCTTAAATACAAGTTTTTTTTCTTGTCAGTCATAATTATTTTTGAAGTGAAAGTTGTCCAGATTTTTTTTATTTTTATAAACAAAAAATTCCCCTTATTGGCAACCCTTCTAAAACTGAAAGTTGTCAGGACAACTTCTAGAAATGGGAGATGCAGATTATTAGCCTAGGGGTTTAGGTAGTGTAAGATGGTACAAATGCCAATGCAGGGCTTTTTGAAGCTCACCTGATAAACTGTTTTTTTCAGAAATATTTTGAAAAAGATATATGGATGCATAGAAAATTATATATTCAATAAATGACACAAAGCCAATATTTTTTCTTGCATTTTAAGAGTCCCTAAAATATTAAAATAAAAAAATTGTCCATTTTAATAATATACATTTATACTGGTGTTTTGTGCATTCATTTTATAATTTTAAATTCGAGAAGTTATATGTCGAATGCAAATCAAGGGACATAACTGGTCTTTAGAATATCAACCCTCTCTGCAAAGGTCACCTGTCAACAAAGGCCACCTTATATATATATAAGGTGGCCTTTGTTATACATATATATATATATATATATATATATATATATATATATATATATCTGTATATAGCAGAAGCCTCATAAATATTTGTCGACAACTGACTTAATTTCTCAATAAAAAAAAATTGGCAAAACCTTTTGTACTTGATTACTAAAGAAAAAAAAACGACGCACATATCGGAGCAAACGGTCTATGAACCGACTGATTTAGGACGGCCACGAAATCTTTGACAAACTTGTATCCAGGGGTGTGGTTAAAGAACCATTTTTGGGAATCCTCCTATACGATATTTTTTCAGTTTTAACAAACAACCCTGATATGTTTCATTCATAATTTTTTTTTAATTAATTCCAGTAATAATAACAATGTCCAGTGTACATTCGGGTAAGTATGACCAGTATACATTCGGTTGGGTGTAACCAGTGTACATTCGGTTGGGTGTAACCAGTGTACATTCGTTCGGGTGTAACCAGTGTACATTCGGTTGAGTGTAACCAGTGTCCTTTCGGATTAGTATAAAAAATATGCATTCTGGTGGATATAACAATTGTACACTCAAGCAGGTGTAACCAGTGTACGTTCAGGTGGGTATAAAAGTGTAAATTCGGGTGGATAGAACAAGTGTTCATTCGGGTATATCGAACAAGTGTACATTCGTGTGGATAGAACAAGTGTACATTCGTGTGGATAGAACAAGTGTACATTCGTGTGGATAGAACAAGTTTACATTTTGGGTGGGTCATCCATTGTATATTTGGGTTGGTATAACCAGTGTACATTTGAGTGGGGCCTACAAGTGTAAATTCGGGTTGGTATAACAAGTGTACATTCGTGTGGAGAGAACAAGTGTACATTCGTGTGGAGAGAACAAGTGTACATTCGTGTGGAGAGAACAAGTTCACATTTTGGGTGGGTCATCCATTGTATATTTGGGTTGGTATAACCAGTGTACATTTCAGTTGGGCCTACAAGTGTAAATTCGGGTTGGTATAACAAGTGTACATTCGAGTGGATAGAACAAGTGTACATTGGAATGGATAGATTAAGTGTTCATTTTGGTGGGTATAACCAGTGAACATTTGGGTGGGTGTAACAAATGATACCAATCATCCTTTGTAGATTAGACACTATCAGAGATTGAGCAAAAAAGTGCTACTTAGAAGCTTTCGTCAACCATTATTATGGTCTATCTTATTACTACTGTCTCATTTTGCCGTTTGAAAAGAGTGTTTTCTGTAAGTTTCTGATTTCCTACAAGAGGAAGGGTTGTTGCTATTGACGATTTGTCGAGGTTTGAAAACAAGATTATTGCAAAATTTAGAAAGAAAATCTAAGTGTTTTGTTAATCAGCATGGAAAACAGACAATAAAATTATATCAATAATGTAAAGACTTCGGGTGCGACTTATACCGGTTTCAATTGTTGTAGTCAATTTAATGACATAATACTACTTTTTAAAAGTTTTCATTATATAGTGCAATATTATATATTCCTGTAAATCAGGAATTTAATGCGTCATGAAATTAATGCGAATTGCCGATTTTGAAGTAAATTGCGTTTTTTTTTTTAAAACAAACTCAAATATAACGCTTAGAGTTTTTATTAAAAATTAGGACATCCATGACATGTCTTCAACTCACGAGTTAAGAATGTTAGATTATTTATAATTACAGTACTTTCAATTTGATGTCCCAGCCAAGGTTTTAAATGATGTATCAGTCACGATTTCACTCGTAGCAAAATTCCCACTAGGAAAGAAACGGCAAAAAAATCACCGCTAAATGAGAATGTGCTCTAATACGGATGTTTCGGGTTACCGTTTTCCGGGCCAGTTCCGGATATTATATATGCCCAAAATCACGTGATTTTCTGTTTTGGTTCCTCATGCCTATTTCCGGTTTGGATGCAATACACATTAGCTAACCATGAAAACGAGAAAAATTAGCTTGGTAAGTAATAATTACGGTAAAATTGAAATGAATCTAGGGTTATAAGTTCCTTTAATTCTCAAAGCATCATAAAAAGAGAAAGTCTGATATTTTATATGTGTTCAGCTGCACAATCGGTCATACTGTAGCTTGAAATTCAAGTTGAATACGTAACGGGTATATAAGAAGTTAAGTTATATATTAGAATAGACCAGGAACCAAAAACTTTTCCCAATAATTTCTTGACTTAATATAGTTTCCCCACAGTCCACGAATTGCTTGGTATGTCAATTAATCTAAATATTTATTTGCTTGAAAACTGTTGTCAAAGTGAGACTTGGTCTTACCAAAATTAAAAGTTATACGGTAATGCAACCGTACATAGATTGAGCTACTATACTGCTTGCAAACCTATTCTGTTGTATGTATTTATTTTTTGTGACCTAAGAGATGTCTTTATATTGTTCAAGATGATGACAATTTGATTATTGAAATTTGAAAACCCTTTTAGTGTTTAGGGGGATCAATACATGGATATATTGGCTTGATATTTAATTAGTAGTTCTTAACATTTGTGAAATGATTTCAAAACAACTTTGTAAAAGTCCCATAAACTGCTTGAACTGAAAATATGTGCTAGTGATTGAGACATACATGTTGATTGTGTTTTTTGTTTTTCTTATAGAATGTGTACCTGATTCCTGTATATGTAAAATTGCAAAATAAGACTGTTGTGAATCTGACAAGCCATAGTGACATCTGATCAGCTTGCATTGACACATCTGTTTTATTTTGCATATTTCCAGCTCAAAAATATAGAGCAGTAGAATATCATGTTATCTAAAGTACTTAAGAAATAACAGACTGGTTTTAAGTTAAGTATAAAATAAATATTAACTTATGTCAATTGGAAATTAATTTAGTGAAGATTTCTTTGTGACAGAGCTATATTCTTTTGGTTTTATTGGATTTCTGGAGACACTGCTTGGGGTTGTTGGTTCAGAATCAAGTCATGTTTTGTGCCAATATCTGATTGATATAACATTGCTTGATTGCACCCAGTTGCAAAACTGATGTCAGATACTGATGGTCTACCAGATACTGCTTGATAGGATTTGTCATTGGTATTCCCTTTGAAGGGAATCTTGTACTTTTGGTATTAGTCACTTCATGTAACAAAAACTTGGATAAGTACAAATTTGATCAAACCATAGTCTGGACTCTGGAGTCTTTAACATTAATGGTACAGTCATTGGAAAAATGTGCCTTATAGTCAATGGGTTCCTAACCCTTTAGTAAGGACAATGTCATTACACAGGCAATCTAGTTTACAGTGCCATCTGTTTAAATGGAAGCCCCTTTAGAACCAGTTTGTGATAAGAATATATCTGTTTACACAGATTGGTATAACAGAGATCAGATAAAATTTTTAAGACTACTTGGGACTTTGTCATGTAATCAGATTTTTTGTGTACTCATCACTAATTTAGTTGTAGTTTAGCATAAAAAGGTGTAATTTCCTATGATTTTTGTATTTTAAAATTACATTTTGACTATTTAAGAGTATTCAAGAATGATGAGTAGAATGGATCTACTTGTGATGTGCCTAGTGTAAATTAAATATGTATATGCTAAATATGCATGTCATTTTTTTATCCATTTTCATAAGCATACTGATGACAACATGATATATTTTGTTTTTAATTTTAGATTTGCATGTGTATATCTGAATGAGTATTCCAGCCAAAGGAGCATTGACATTAAAAGAACACATGGAAGATAAAAGATGTTGTCAAAATATGATTTATTATATGACATCAAAAGATAGACTTTTGTGCATATACAAATGTATACATTTTTCGGCTAGAAAATCACTGGATGTTTGTTGTTGTTTTTTGACTTGTAAAAGCCATCAGACTTTTGTGTGTGTACAAATGTACACATTTTTCGGATAGATTATATTTCTTTAAAAATATAGTACACTTTGCTAGAAAATCACTGGATGGTTGTTGTTGTTCTTTGACTGGTAAAAGTTATCAGAATGAATAGCATGGCAAAGCTTATATCTGTTTGTAAACTTTAATCTTCTCCTTTGAAAGAAGGGCTTTGGTTTCAAGGCAGTTAAGGCATCTCTCAGCTATGGTTTAGATCCCAATCAACTGAATTTGTTTACCTTGCATCAGCAATTTTTCAGCTATTCTTGATAAAACAAATAAAAAATGGTAATCTCAAGTGTTGATTGTAGAACAATTTTACTATGTACATGATTACACAAGTATTTATGAGCTGCTTGTACTAGTGCATACTTAAAGTGATTTAAAGTATACTAGTCTACAATGTAGAAGATAAGAATTGTAGACCTACAGTCCATAATGCTGGTACCAAGCTAGGCAGTAGAGGCCAATACCAAGAAAAACATGTTCTTAATTTCAGTCAACTTTTATGGATTCCACAATGGGGAGATGCTTTAGATTTAGGCTTATGTTATTTTTGCTGTAACCACTTGGATTCTGTAGCCAGTGACTTAATAAAAAGCGGATTTATCTTCTAAGCATTCTGTAATGAGAATAAGCCTGTGGTCTTTGATAAAAGTTTTATAGATGCTCCATATCAATGGGTGTGTTAAGATAAGAAATAACTGTTTTGTCATTAAAGCAGCAGACTTATGCAAAATTATTCCACTTCATCTAATATGATGTCTCTTTTTAAGACAAATGATCTTGAATAAAGCAATAAAAATGAGATTAACTTGACTTTGTCAAGTATGACATATATGTACCCTCTTAATCATTGTTGATATTTTAAGATTTGTTAAAGAAAGATATTAAAAGTTATTGTTTTAATTCACTAAAACTCCTAAAGGTAAAAAAGTAGCTGAAAATATCAAAATATTTTAGTCAGGTTTCAAACTGAGCCTTGACTGCATGGCTTATTGGTCCATTTGGAATCCTGTGTAAGTCAAGCATGTCTAATATATATTACTTTTCAGTAACAATACATGAGCTGTTTCTGAAAGATAGATCTCACAAAAGATTCCATTTCTTGTGATTCAAAATTAAATCCAAAGTGGATAGTTTTTAATCATATTATCTCTAGCAATATATAAAATGTTAAGAAGCAAACATTAAAAATTTGAGGTTTTAATATGAGACCAGATGATTATATCCATTTTGACACATATTGCTTGTTAGGCAAATACTAGTTCAGAATTTATATTTCAATACTGGAAGTTGGCTACATTTTTGGTCAAATAAATCACATCATATAAATTTTTATGAACACTTGATCCATAGTCCTTTAATGGAACTGGTTGAACATGATTTCTTAGACAATTTGGGAAATAAAATGACTACAATAAATAAATACTAGTATCCAGCTTGTACCAAAGTAACCAATGGCAAACGAAATCTTAATAACATATGTGATAGTGACCAACCTTTTATTTACATTTTCGTGCGCTCTTTGATAATTTTAGCATAACAGATGATAGAAAACAGTTCTCATATAGATTAAGCCGAAATTCTTTCGTGACAAACATATATCTTTGAATAATCCCGGTGCTTGAACTAGTGGACTGATTTGTTTACACGTAAACCGTAGTACCGGAAGTGACCCTGTGGAACTTTTGTTACATGTCGTAGACACTTTTTATCTTCAAAGATACGAGAGCGCGTAACCCGAAACATCCGTATTAATCAGTTACGATAACAACTTCCGGTTAAGGAAGGTAACTCAATTTACAATAAATATACAGAATACAGAAATCGGAAAATAAATGCGACAATAAATTAATGCGATGAAACGGACCTCGAATTTTTCGCATTAATGTCCTGATTATATATTATATATATATATATATAATACAAAAGTGGCACATGGCATGTGTATATTATAATACATTAAAAAACTTGTAAACAAAGTAAAGATATTATTAAACAAGTAACAGCCGTTGTAATAAATTGAAGTAGATTATTCGAATATCCATGTCAAGGTAAACGAAACATTGATTTTGAACCATCTTTATTTACCACATGATGTTGACCACTTACAAGAAAGAAAAACAAAGAAAATATATGTATATTGAGAGAGTACAGATGTACTCATTTACATTATTCTATGTTTTCTGAAACTTTCTATGCTTGATTTAGGTAAAAAAAAAATATATATAATTAGCTGCTTTACTTTCCGTGAACACAATATTTGTACTTTTGAGCTCATTCACTCGTTTGAAAAAGAGTAAGGAAAAAACTTAAATGACTTATTTTTGATAAAACAACCTTCGGGAAATTACCTGCAGAATAACATGTGTTTGTATCTAAAACATCTATAAATGTTTAAAGAATAATGCGTATGCACATCGTGAATTAATGGAACACTGAGCAAATTTATAATTACATAAATCCATGTATTTTAAAGTATGCTCGATTTTACACGAATTTAACGTAATAAAAAAATAATATAATATAATTAAAAGTTATAAAGCATCATATATAGACAGGATAATTTGTACAAATACAAAATAAAACTTAACAATATTTAACATGCATTTCTGTATAGTGTTCCTATTTTAAATTAGAATTTTATGTTATTAGAATTCTATATTATATCCCCTTGCGTTTGTTTTTAAGATAGCCTCTACTGTTGCTTCAGTTTTCACTAAAACAACAAATAAAAAAGCAAAGCAAAATGACTATTTTTGTAATCAAACACAATGTAAATGTAAATTCAGAGAAGATTGATTGAATAAATGGAGTTTCACGTTACAGTCAAGAATAAGTAAAGAATAAGTAAATTCTACTTTGCATGTCTTTCCATGTTGTAAACAAGGGTTTATTTGAAGATTTCGCAATGGCTAACTAAAATAACTTAGTAGTGAAAAAGATCAAGCTTCTAATCTTTAAAATACTGTAATAAGCGCTAAGCATTTTAAAAAATTACTTTCTTTACTTTGAAATAGTTATTGCAAACTCCATGTTTTACCATGAAATAGTTATTACCAACTCCATGTTTAACTTTGAAATAGTTATTGCCAACTCCATGTTTTACTTTCAGATAGTAATTGCCAACTCCATGTTTTACTTTCAAATAGTTATTGCCAACTCCATGTTTTACTTTGAAATAGTTATTGCCAACTCCTTGTTTTATTTTAAAATAGTTATATTGCCAACTCATTGTTTTACTCTGAAATAGTTATTGTCAACTCCATGTTTTACTTTCAAATAGTCATTGTCAACTCCATGTTTTACTTTCAAATAATCATTGTCAACTCCATGTTTTTCTTTCAAATAGTTATATTGCCAACTCTGTGTTTTACTTTCAAATAGTAATTGCCAAATCCATGTTTTAGTTTCAAATAGTTATTGCCAACTCAATGTTTTACTTTGAAATAGTTATTGCCAACTCCATGTTTTACTTTAAAATAGTTATATTGTCAACTCCTTGTTTTACTTTCAAATAGTTATTGCCAACTCCATGTTTTACTTTCAAATAGTTATATTGCCAACTCCATGTTTTACTTTCAAATAGTGATTGCCAACTCCATGTTTTACTTTCAAATAGTTATTGCCAACTCCATGTTTTACTTTCAAATAGTTATATTGCCAACTCCATGTTTTACTTTCAAATAGTTATTGTCAACTCCATGTTTTACTTTCAAATAGTCATTGTCAACTCCATGTTTTACTTTCAAATAATCATTGTCAACTCCATGTTTTCTTTCAAATAGTAATTGCCAACTCCATGTTTTACTTTCAAATAGTTATTGCCAACTCCATGTTTTTCTTTCAAATAGTAATTGCCAACTTCATGTTTTACTTTCAAATAGTTATATTGCCAACTCCATGTTTTACTTTCAAATAGTTATATTGCCAACTCCATGTTTTACTTTAAAATAGTTATATTGCCAAATCTGTTTTACTTTCAAATAGTTATTTTGCCAACTCCATGTTTTACTTTGAAATAGAAATTGCCAACTCAATGTTTTACTTTGAAATAGTTATTGTCAACTCCATGTTTTTCTTTCAAATAGTTATATTGCCAACTTTATGTTTTACTTTCAAATAGTTATATTGCCAACTCCATGTTTTTCTTTCAAATAGTAATTGCAAACTCCATGTTTTACTTTCAAATAGTTATAGTCAACTCCATGTTTTTCTTTCAAATAGTTATATTGCCAACTCATTGTTTTACTTTCAAATAGTTATATTGCCAACTCCATGTTAAACTTTCAAAAAGTTATTGCCAACTCCATGTTTTTTCCAATAGTTATATTGCCAAATCTGTTTTACTTTCAAATAGTTATATTGCAACTCCATGTTTTACTTTCAAATACTTATTGCCAACTCCATGTTTTTCTTTCAAATAGTTATATTGCAAACTCAAAGTTTTACTTTCAAATAGTTATTGCCAACTCCATGTTTTACTTTCAAATAGTTATTGCCAACTCCATGTTTTACTTTCAAATAGTTATTGCCAACTCCATGTTTTACTTTCAAATAGTAATTGCCAACTTCATGTTTTACTTTGAAATAGTTATTGCCAAATCTATGTTTTACTTTCAAATAGTTATTGCCAACTTCATGTTTTACTTTCAAATAGTAATTGCCAACTCCATGTTTTACTTTCAAATAGTTATTGTCAACTTCATGTTTTACTTTCAAACAGTAATTGCCAACTTCATGTTTTACTTTGAAATAGTTATTGCCAAATCTATGTTTTACTTTCAAATAGTAATTGCCAACTTCATGTTTTACTTTGAAATAGTTATTGCCAAATCTATGTTTTACTTTCAAATAGTTATTGCCAACTTCATGTTTTACTTTCAAATAGTAATTGCCAACTCCATGTTTTACTTTCAAATAGTTATATTGCCAACTCCATGTTTTACTTTCAAATAGTAATTGCCAACTTCATGTTTTACTTTGAAATAGTTATTGCCAAATCTATGTTTTACTTTCAAATAGTTATTGCCAACTTCATGTTTTACTTTCAAATAGTAATTGCCAACTCCATGTTTTTCTTTCAAATAGTTATATTGTCAACTCCATGTTTTTCTTTCAAATAGTTATATTGCCAACTCCATGTTTTTCTTTCAAATAGTTATATTGCCAACTCCATGTTTTACTTTCAAGTAGTAATTGCAAACTCCATGTTTTACCCCCAAATAGTTATTTTCAACTCCATGTTTTTCTTTGAAATAGTTTAATTGCCAACTCCATGTTTTATTTTGAACTTTCAAATAGTTATTGCCAACTCCATGTTTTTTTCCAATAGTTATATTGCCAAATCTGTTTTACATTCAAATAGTTATATTGCCAACTCCATGTTTTTCTTTCAAATAGTTATATTGCCAACTCCATGTTTTTCTTTCAAATAGTAATTGCAAACTCCATGTTTTACTTTCAAATAGTTATTGCCAACTTAATGTTTTTCTTTCAAATAGTTATATTGCCAACGCAATGTTTTACTTTCAAATAGTTATTGCCAACTCCATGTTTTACTTTCAAATTGTCATTGCGAACTCCATGTTTTACTTTCAAATAGTTATATTGCCAACTCCATGTTTTACTTTAATATAGTAATTGCAAACTTCATGTTTTACTTTCAAATAGTTAATGCCAACTCTATGTTTTACTTTCAAATAGTTATTGCCAACTTCATGTTTTACTTTCAAATAGTAATTGCCAACTCCATGTTTTACTTTCAAATAGTAATTGCCAACTCCATGTTTTACTTTCAAATAGTTAATGTCAGCTCCATGATTTTCCTTCAAATAGTTATATTGCCAACTCCATGTTTTACTTTCAAATAGTTATATTGTCAACTCCATGTTTTACTTTCAAATAGTTATATTGCCAACTCTATTTTTTACTTTCAAATAGTAATTGCCAACTTCATGTTTTGCTTTCAAATAGTTAATGTCAGCTCCATGATTTTCCTTCAAATAGTTATTGCCAACTCCTTGTTTTTCTTTCAAATATTTATATTGCCAACTCCATGTTTTTCTTTCAAATAGTTATATTGCCAACTCCATGATTTTCCTTCAAATAGTTATTGCCAACTCCTTGTTTTTCTTTCAAATAGTTATATTGCCAACTCCATGTTTTACTTTTAAATACTTATTGCAAACTCCATGTTTTACTTTCAAATAGTTATTTTCAACTCCATGTTTTTCTTTCAAATAGTTTTATTGCCAACTCCATGTTTTATTTTCAAATGGTTATATTGCCAACTCAATGTTTTTCTTTCAAATAGTAATTGCAAACTCCATGTTTTACTTTCAAATAGTTATTGCCAACTTAATGTTTTTCTTTCAAATAGTTATATTGCCAACGCAATGTTTTACTTTCAAATAGTTATTGCCAACTCCATGTTTTACTTTCAAATTGTTATTGCGAACTCCATGTTTTACTTTCAAATAGTTATATTGCCAACTCCATGTTTTACTCTAAAATAGTAATTGCAAACTTCATGTTTTACTTTCAAATAGTTAATGCCAACTCTATGTTTTACTTTCAAATAGTTATTGCCAACTTCATGTTTTACTTTCAAATAGTAATTGCCAACTCCATGTTTTACTTTCAAATAGTAATTGCCAACTCCATGTTTTACTTTCAAATATTTAATGTCAGCTCCATGATTTTCCTTCAAATAGTTATATTGCCATCTCCATGTTTTACTTTCAAATAGTTATATTGTCAACTCCATGTTTTACTTTCAAATAGTTATATTGCCAACTCTATTTTTTACTTTCAAATAGTAATTGCCAACTTCATGTTTTGCTTTCAAATAGTAATTGCAAACTCCATGTTTTACTTTCAAATAGTCATTGTCAACTCCATGTTTTACTTTCAAATAATCATTGTCAACTCCATGTTTTTCTTTCAAATAGTTATATTGCCAACTCTGTGTTTTACTTTCAAATAGTAATTGCCAAATCCATGTTTTAGTTTCAAATAGTTATTGCCAACTCAATGTTTTACTTTGAAATAGTTATTGCCAACTCCATGTTTTACTTTAAAATAGTTATATTGTCAACTCCTTGTTTTACTTTCAAATAGTTATTGCCAACTCCATGTTTTACTTTCAAATAGTTATATTGCCAACTCCATGTTTTACTTTCAAATAGTGATTGCCAACTCCATGTTTTACTTTCAAATAGTTATTGCCAACTCCATGTTTTACTTTCAAATAGTTATATTGCCAACTCCATGTTTTACTTTCAAATAGTTATTGTCAACTCCATGTTTTACTTTCAAATAGTCATTGTCAACTCCATGTTTTACTTTCAAATAATCATTGTCAACTCCATGTTTTCTTTCAAATAGTAATTGCCAACTCCATGTTTTACTTTCAAATAGTTATTGCCAACTCCATGTTTTTCTTTCAAATAGTAATTGCCAACTTTATGTTTTACTTTCAAATAGTTATATTGCCAACTCCATGTTTTACTTTCAAATAGTTATATTGCCAACTCCATGTTTTACTTTAAAATAGTTATATTGCCAAATCTGTTTTACTTTCAAATAGTTATTTTGCCAACTCCATGTTTTACTTTGAAATAGAAATTGCCAACTCAATGTTTTACTTTGAAATAGTTATTGTCAACTCCATGTTTTTCTTTCAAATAGTTATATTGCCAACTTTATGTTTTACTTTCAAATAGTTATATTGCCAACTCCATGTTTTTCTTTCAAATAGTAATTGCAAACTCCATGTTTTACTTTCAAATAGTTATAGTCAACTCCATGTTTTTCTTTCAAATAGTTATATTGCCAACTCATTGTTTTACTTTCAAATAGTTATATTGCCAACTCCATGTTAAACTTTCAAAAAGTTATTGCCAACTCCATGTTTTTTCCAATAGTTATATTGCCAAATCTGTTTTACTTTCAAATAGTTATATTGCAACTCCATGTTTTACTTTCAAATACTTATTGCCAACTCCATGTTTTTCTTTCAAATAGTTATATTGCAAACTCAAAGTTTTACTTTCAAATAGTTATTGCCAACTCCATGTTTTACTTTCAAATAGTTATTGCCAACTCCATGTTTTACTTTCAAATAGTTATTGCCAACTCCATGTTTTACTTTCAAATAGTAATTGCCAACTTCATGTTTTACTTTGAAATAGTTATTGCCAAATCTATGTTTTACTTTCAAATAGTTATTGCCAACTTCATGTTTTACTTTCAAATAGTAATTGCCAACTCCATGTTTTACTTTCAAATAGTTATTGTCAACTTCATGTTTTACTTTCAAACAGTAATTGCCAACTTCATGTTTTACTTTGAAATAGTTATTGCCAAATCTATGTTTTACTTTCAAATAGTAATTGCCAACTTCATGTTTTACTTTGAAATAGTTATTGCCAAATCTATGTTTTACTTTCAAATAGTTATTGCCAACTTCATGTTTTACTTTCAAATAGTAATTGCCAACTCCATGTTTTACTTTCAAATAGTTATATTGCCAACTCCATGTTTTACTTTCAAATAGTAATTGCCAACTTCATGTTTTACTTTGAAATAGTTATTGCCAAATCTATGTTTTACTTTCAAATAGTTATTGCCAACTTCATGTTTTACTTTCAAATAGTAATTGCCAACTCCATGTTTTTCTTTCAAATAGTTATATTGTCAACTCCATGTTTTTCTTTCAAATAGTTATATTGCCAACTCCATGTTTTTCTTTCAAATAGTTATATTGCCAACTCCATGTTTTACTTTCAAGTAGTAATTGCAAACTCCATGTTTTACCCCCAAATAGTTATTTTCAACTCCATGTTTTTCTTTGAAATAGTTTAATTGCCAACTCCATGTTTTATTTTCAAATGGTTATATTGCCAACTCCATTTTGAACTTTCAAATAGTTATTGCCAACTCCATGTTTTTTTCCAATAGTTATATTGCCAAATCTGTTTTACATTCAAATAGTTATATTGCCAACTCCATGTTTTTCTTTCAAATAGTTATATTGCCAACTCCATGTTTTTCTTTCAAATAGTAATTGCAAACTCCATGTTTTACTTTCAAATAGTTATTGCCAACTTAATGTTTTTCTTTCAAATAGTTATATTGCCAACGCAATGTTTTACTTTCAAATAGTTATTGCCAACTCCATGTTTTACTTTCAAATTGTCATTGCGAACTCCATGTTTTACTTTCAAATAGTTATATTGCCAACTCCATGTTTTACTTTAATATAGTAATTGCAAACTTCATGTTTTACTTTCAAATAGTTAATGCCAACTCTATGTTTTACTTTCAAATAGTTATTGCCAACTTCATGTTTTACTTTCAAATAGTAATTGCCAACTCCATGTTTTACTTTCAAATAGTAATTGCCAACTCCATGTTTTACTTTCAAATAGTTAATGTCAGCTCCATGATTTTCCTTCAAATAGTTATATTGCCAACTCCATGTTTTACTTTCAAATAGTTATATTGTCAACTCCATGTTTTACTTTCAAATAGTTATATTGCCAACTCTATTTTTTACTTTCAAATAGTAATTGCCAACTTCATGTTTTGCTTTCAAATAGTTAATGTCAGCTCCATGATTTTCCTTCAAATAGTTATTGCCAACTCCTTGTTTTTCTTTCAAATATTTATATTGCCAACTCCATGTTTTTCTTTCAAATAGTTATATTGCCAACTCCATGATTTTCCTTCAAATAGTTATTGCCAACTCCTTGTTTTTCTTTCAAATAGTTATATTGCCAACTCCATGTTTTACTTTTAAATACTTATTGCAAACTCCATGTTTTACTTTCAAATAGTTATTTTCAACTCCATGTTTTTCTTTCAAATAGTTTTATTGCCAACTCCATGTTTTATTTTCAAATGGTTATATTGCCAACTCCATGTTTTTCTTTCAAATAGTAATTGCAAACTCCATGTTTTACTTTCAAATAGTTATTGCCAACTTAATGTTTTTCTTTCAAATAGTTATATTGCCAACGCAATGTTTTACTTTCAAATAGTTATTGCCAACTCCATGTTTTACTTTCAAATTGTTATTGCGAACTCCATGTTTTACTTTCAAATAGTTATATTGCCAACTCCATGTTTTACTCTAAAATAGTAATTGCAAACTTCATGTTTTACTTTCAAATAGTTAATGCCAACTCTATGTTTTACTTTCAAATAGTTATTGCCAACTTCATGTTTTACTTTCAAATAGTAATTGCCAACTCCATGTTTTACTTTCAAATAGTAATTGCCAACTCCATGTTTTACTTTCAAATATTTAATGTCAGCTCCATGATTTTCCTTCAAATAGTTATATTGCCATCTCCATGTTTTACTTTCAAATAGTTATATTGTCAACTCCATGTTTTACTTTCAAATAGTTATATTGCCAACTCTATTTTTTACTTTCAAATAGTAATTGCCAACTTCATGTTTTGCTTTCAAATAGTAATTGCAAACTCCATGTTTTACTTTCAAATAGTCATTGTCAACTCCATGTTTTACTTTCAAATAATCATTGTCAACTCCATGTTTTTCTTTCAAATAGTTATATTGCCAACTCTGTGTTTTACTTTCAAATAGTAATTGCCAAATCCATGTTTTAGTTTCAAATAGTTATTGCCAACTCAATGTTTTACTTTGAAATAGTTATTGCCAACTCCATGTTTTACTTTAAAATAGTTATATTGTCAACTCCTTGTTTTACTTTCAAATAGTTATTGCCAACTCCATGTTTTACTTTCAAATAGTTATATTGCCAACTCCATGTTTTACTTTCAAATAGTGATTGCCAACTCCATGTTTTACTTTCAAATAGTTATTGCCAACTCCATGTTTTACTTTCAAATAGTTATATTGCCAACTCCATGTTTTACTTTCAAATAGTTATTGTCAACTCCATGTTTTACTTTCAAATAGTCATTGTCAACTCCATGTTTTACTTTCAAATAATCATTGTCAACTCCATGTTTTCTTTCAAATAGTAATTGCCAACTCCATGTTTTACTTTCAAATAGTTATTGCCAACTCCATGTTTTTCTTTCAAATAGTAATTGCCAACTTCATGTTTTACTTTCAAATAGTTATATTGCCAACTCCATGTTTTACTTTCAAATAGTTATATTGCCAACTCCATGTTTTACTTTAAAATAGTTATATTGCCAAATCTGTTTTACTTTCAAATAGTTATTTTGCCAACTCCATGTTTTACTTTGAAATAGAAATTGCCAACTCAATGTTTTACTTTGAAATAGTTATTGTCAACTCCATGTTTTACTTTCAAATAGTTATATTGCCAACTTTATGTTTTACTTTCAAATAGTTATATTGCCAACTCCATGTTTTTCTTTCAAATAGTAATTGCAAACTCCATGTTTTACTTTCAAATAGTTATAGTCAACTCCATGTTTTTCTTTCAAATAGTTATATTGCCAACTCATTGTTTTACTTTCAAATAGTTATATTGCCAACTCCATGTTAAACTTTCAAAAAGTTATTGCCAACTCCATGTTTTTTCCAATAGTTATATTGCCAAATCTGTTTTACTTTCAAATAGTTATATTGCAACTCCATGTTTTACTTTCAAATACTTATTGCCAACTCCATGTTTTTCTTTCAAATAGTTATATTGCAAACTCAAAGTTTTACTTTCAAATAGTTATTGCCAACTCCATGTTTTACTTTCAAATAGTTATTGCCAACTCCATGTTTTACTTTCAAATAGTTATTGCCAACTCCATGTTTTACTTTCAAATAGTAATTGCCAACTTCATGTTTTACTTTGAAATAGTTATTGCCAAATCTATGTTTTACTTTCAAATAGTTATTGCCAACTTCATGTTTTACTTTCAAATAGTAATTGCCAACTCCATGTTTTACTTTCAAATAGTTATTGTCAACTTCATGTTTTACTTTCAAACAGTAATTGCCAACTTCATGTTTTACTTTGAAATAGTTTTTGCCAAATCTATGTTTTACTTTCAAATAGTAATTGCCAACTTCATGTTTTACTTTGAAATAGTTATTGCCAAATCTATGTTTTACTTTCAAATAGTTATTGCCAACTTCATGTTTTACTTTCAAATAGTAATTGCCAACTCCATGTTTTACTTTCAAATAGTTATATTGCCAACTCCATGTTTTACTTTCAAATAGTAATTGCCAACTTCATGTTTTACTTTGAAATAGTTATTGCCAAATCTATGTTTTACTTTCAAATAGTTATTGCCAACTTCGTGTTTTACTTTCAAATAGTAATTGCCAACTCCATGTTTTTCTTTCAAATAGTTATATTGTCAACTCTATGTTTTTCTTTCAAATAGTTATATTGCCAACTCCATGTTTTTCTTTCAAATAGTTATATTGCCAACTCCATGTTTTACTTTCAAGTAGTAATTGCAAACTCCATGTTTTACCCCCAAATAGTTATTTTCAACTCCATGTTTTTCTTTGAAATAGTTTAATTGCCAAGTCCATGTTTTAATTTCAAATGGTTATATTGCCAACTCCATTTTGAACTTTCAAATAGTTATTGCCAACTCCATGTTTTTTTCCAATAGTTATATTGCCAAATCTGTTTTACATTCAAATAGTTATATTGCCAACTCCATGTTTTTCTTTCAAATAGTTATATTGCCAACTCCATGTTTTTCTTTCAAATAGTAATTGCAAACTCCATGTTTTACTTTCAAATAGTTATTGCCAACTTAATGTTTTTCTTTCAAATAGTTATATTGCCAACGCAATGTTTTACTTTCAAATAGTTATTGCCAACTCCATGTTTTACTTTCAAATTGTCATTGCGAACTCCATGTTTTACTTTCAAATAGTTATATTGCCAACTCCATGTTTTACTTTAATATAGTAATTGCAAACTTCATGTTTTACTTTCAAATAGTTAAAGCCAACTCTATGTTTTACTTTCAAATAGTTATTGCCAACTTCATGTTTTACTTTCAAATAGTAATTGCCAACTCCATGTTTTACTTTCAAATAGTAATTGCCAACTCCATGTTTTACTTTCAAATAGTTAATGTCAGCTCCATGATTTTCCTTCAAATAGTTATATTGCCAACTCCATGTTTTACTTTCAAATAGTTATATTGTCAACTCCATGTTTTACTTTCAAATAGTTATATTGCCAACTCTATTTTTTACTTTCAAATAGTAATTGCCAACTTCATGTTTTGCTTTCAAATAGTTAATGTCAGCTCCATGATTTTCCTTCAAATAGTTATTGCCAACTCCTTGTTTTTCTTTCAAATATTTATATTGCCAACTCCATGTTTTTCTTTCAAATAGTTATATTGCCAACTCCATGATTTTCCTTCAAATAGTTATTGCCAACTCCTTGTTTTTCTTTCAAATAGTTATATTGCCAACTCCATGTTTTACTTTTAAATACTTATTGCAAACTCCATGTTTTACTTTCAAATAGTTATTTTCAACTCCATGTTTTTCTTTCAAATAGTTTTATTGCCAACTCCATGTTTTATTTTCAAATGGTTATATTGCCAACTCCATGTTTTTCTTTCAAATAGTAATTGCAAACTCCATGTTTTACTTTCAAATAGTTATTGCCAACTTAATGTTTTTCTTTCAAATAGTTATATTGCCAACGCAATGTTTTACTTTCAAATAGTTATTGCCAACTCCATGTTTTACTTTCAAATTGTTATTGCGAACTCCATGTTTTACTTTCAAATAGTTATATTGCCAACTCCATGTTTTACTCTAAAATAGTAATTGCAAACTTCATGTTTTACTTTCAAATAGTTAATGCCAACTCTATGTTTTACTTTCAAATAGTTATTGCCAACTTCATGTTTTACTTTCAAATAGTAATTGCCAACTCCATGTTTTACTTTCAAATAGTAATTGCCAACTCCATGTTTTACTTTCAAATATTTAATGTCAGCTCCATGATTTTCCTTCAAATAGTTATATTGCCATCTCCATGTTTTACTTTCAAATAGTTATATTGTCAACTCCATGTTTTACTTTCAAATAGTTATATTGCCAACTCTATTTTTTACTTTCAAATAGTAATTGCCAACTTCATGTTTTGCTTTCAAATAGTAATTGCCAACTCAATGTTTTACTTTCAAATGGTTATTGTCAACTCCTTGTTTTTCTTTCAAATATTTATATTGCCAACTCCATGTTTTTCTTTCAAAAAGTTATATTGCCAACTCCATGTTTTTCTTTCAAATAGTTATATTGCCAACTCCATGTTTTACTTTTAAATACTTATTGCCAACTCCATGTTTTACTTTCAAATAGTTATTTTCAACTCCATGTTTTTCTTTCAAATAGTTTTATTGCCAACTCCATGTTTTATTTTCAAATGGTTATATTGGCAACTCCATTTTGAACTTTCAAATAGTTATTGCCAACTCCATGTTTTTTTCCAATAGTTATATTGCCAAATCTGTTTTACATTCAAATAGTTATATTGCCAACTCCATTTTTTCTTTCAAATAGTTATATTGCCAACTCCATGTTTTTTCTTTCAAATAGTAATTGCCAACTCCATGTTTTACTTTCAAATAGTTTTATTGTCAACTCCATGTTTTACTTTCAAATAGTTATATTGCCAAATCTGTTTTACTTTCAAATAGTTATATTGCAACTCCATGTTTTACTTTCAAATACTTATTGCAAACTTCATGTTTTACTTTCAAATAGTTAATGCCAACTCTATGTTTTACTTTCAAATAGTTATTGCCAACTTCATGTTTTACTTTCAAATAGTAATTGCCAACTCCATGTTTTACTTTCAAATAGTAATTGCCAACTCCATGTTTTACTTTCAAATATTTAATGTCAGCTCCATGATTTTCCTTCAAATAGTTATATTGCCATCTCCATGTTTTACTTTCAAATAGTTATATTGTCAACTCCATGTTTTACTTTCAAATAGTTATATTGCCAACTCTATTTTTTACTTTCAAATAGTAATTGCCAACTTCATGTTTTGCTTTCAAATAGTAATTGCCAACTCAATGTTTTACTTTCAAATAGTTATTGTCAACTCCTTGTTTTTCTTTCAAATATTTATTTTGCCAACTCCATGTTTTTCTTTCAAAAAGTTATATTGCCAACTCCATGTTTTTCTTTCAAATAGTTATATTGCCAACTCCATGTTTTACTTTTAAATACTTATTGCCAACTCCATGTTTTACTTTCAAATAGTTATTTTCAACTCCATGTTTTTCTTTCAAATAGTTTTATTGCCAACTCCATGTTTTATTTTCAAATGGTTATATTGGCAACTCCATTTTGAACTTTCAAATAGTTATTGCCAACTCCATGTTTTTTTCCAATAGTTATATTGCCAAATCTGTTTTACATTCAAATAGTTATATTGCCAACTCCATTTTTTCTTTCAAATAGTTATATTGCCAACTCCATGTTTTTTCTTTCAAATAGTAATTGCAAACTCCATGTTTTACTTTCAAATAGTAATTGCCAACTCCATGTTTTACTTTCAAATAGTTTTATTGTCAACTCCATGTTTTACTTTCAAATAGTTATATTGCCAACTCTATTTTTTACTTTCAAATAGTAATTGCCAACTTCATGTTTTGCTTTCAAATAGTAATTGCCAACTCAATGTTTTACTTTCAAATAGTTATTGTCAACTCCTTGTTTTTCTTTCAAATATTTATATTGCCAACTCCATGTTTTTCTTTCAAAAAGTTATATTGCCAACTCCATGTTTTTCTTTCAAATAGTTATATTGCCAACTCCATGTTTTACTTTTAAATACTTATTGCCAACTCCATGTTTTACTTTCAAATAGTTATTGCCAACTCCATGTTTTACTTTCAAATAGTTATTTTGCCAACTCCATGTTTTTCTTTCAAACAGTTATATTGCCAACTCTGTGTTTTACTTTCAAATAGTTATATTGCCAACTCCATTTTTTCTTTCAAATAGTTATATTGCCAACTCCATGTTTTTTCTTTCAAATAGTAATTGCAAACTCCATGTTTTACTTTCAAATAGTAATTGCCAACTCCATGTTTTACTTTCAAATAGTTTTATTGTCAACTCCATGTTTTACTTTCAAATAGTTATATTGCCAAATCTGTTTTACTTTCAAATAGTTATATTGCAACTCCATGTTTTACTTTCAAATACTTATTGCAAACTTCATGTTTTACTTTCAAATAGTTAATGCCAACTCTATGTTTTACTTTCAAATAGTTATTGCCAACTTCATGTTTTACTTTCAAATAGTAATTGCCAACTCCATGTTTTACTTTCAAATAGTAATTGCCAACTCCATGTTTTACTTTCAAATATTTAATGTCAGCTCCATGATTTTCCTTCAAATAGTTATATTGCCATCTCCATGTTTTACTTTCAAATAGTTATATTGTCAACTCCATGTTTTACTTTCAAATAGTTATATTGCCAACTCTATTTTTTACTTTCAAATAGTAATTGCCAACTTCATGTTTTGCTTTCAAATAGTAATTGCCAACTCAATGTTTTACTTTCAAATAGTTATTGTCAACTCCTTGTTTTTCTTTCAAATATTTATTTTGCCAACTCCATGTTTTTCTTTCAAAAAGTTATATTGCCAACTCCATGTTTTTCTTTCAAATAGTTATATTGCCAACTCCATGTTTTACTTTTAAATACTTATTGCCAACTCCATGTTTTACTTTCAAATAGTTATTTTCAACTCCATGTTTTTCTTTCAAATAGTTTTATTGCCAACTCCATGTTTTATTTTCAAATGGTTATATTGGCAACTCCATTTTGAACTTTCAAATAGTTATTGCCAACTCCATGTTTTTTTCCAATAGTTATATTGCCAAATCTGTTTTACATTCAAATAGTTATATTGCCAACTCCATTTTTTCTTTCAAATAGTTATATTGCCAACTCCATGTTTTTTCTTTCAAATAGTAATTGCAAACTCCATGTTTTACTTTCAAATAGTAATTGCCAACTCCATGTTTTACTTTCAAATAGTTTTATTGTCAACTCCATGTTTTACTTTCAAATAGTTATATTGCCAACTCTATTTTTTACTTTCAAATAGTAATTGCCAACTTCATGTTTTGCTTTCAAATAGTAATTGCCAACTCAATGTTTTACTTTCAAATAGTTATTGTCAACTCCTTGTTTTTCTTTCAAATATTTATATTGCCAACTCCATGTTTTTCTTTCAAAAAGTTATATTGCCAACTCCATGTTTTTCTTTCAAATAGTTATATTGCCAACTCCATGTTTTACTTTTAAATACTTATTGCCAACTCCATGTTTTACTTTCAAATAGTTATTGCCAACTCCATGTTTTACTTTCAAATAGTTATTTTGCCAACTCCATGTTTTTCTTTCAAACAGTTATATTGCCAACTCTGTGTTTTACTTTCAAATAGTTATATTGCCAACTCCATGTTTAACTTTCAAATAGTTATATTGCCAACTCCATGTTTTACTTTCAAATAGTTATATTGTCAACTCCATGTTTTACCTTCAAATAGTTATTGCCAACTCCATGTTTTACTTTCAAATATTTATTGCCAACTCCAAGGTTTAATAGACATGCATTGCTTTATTTCATTACATTACGCAACAGTGTAAAAACAAAATATATAACACTACACAACACAAAAATTGTCAATACGAATTGCATATATTTCTCATATATATATATATATATATATATATATATATATATATATATATATATATATATATATATATATATATATATATATATATATATATACGTATATGAAGCAGATGTGAAATATGTAATGATATATTACTGCATAGAGCTGTAATGTACAAATAATAAATTACATTCAAATGTGAGCTACAAGTTTTTTTATCGCTGTAGAAGGTATATGAATAACGACGCATATAAGGAATTTGGCGTTGCATAATAAAGATTCGAAGGCAATGGAGTTATACTATTTTATGGTATTTGTTTACAGAAATAAGTCTAGTTAGTTAATCAGAAACTGCAATATGATTTATAAATAGGTGATTAGCATGTGTTAGTCTCACATTTTTGGCTCCATTTGTTGTTTTGCTGTGTGACAATCGACAACAACACTGTCTTTATTTTATTTTTTTCTTCAACTCCACATGAAAAATATTGTTCCTAATTATTTTATATTGTCAAAGATGAATAAGTCACAAAGTGTATTGTACATTTTGAAGAATATACAATTTTTATCAAATAGCAGACAGCTATGGTGTTAAGTGCGGACAATTGTATGCACAACATACTATAACATTTTTTTAAAAAGACATTTTTTTGTTATAATTTTGAAGACTATTGTCGGTAGTAAAAATAATTCGAAAAGGGAAATTTTATAGTTAATTTTAAAATCAGCAATAGCATTTTTTAAAGATTTAGTGAATCTTATTTATATATATTAGAAATGACTAAACAATCACGATTGTGTCTATTAATTCAAATAACTTGTTCTGAAATAGTCTAAATGTCAAGGTTTTTTTATTTTTTGCATTATGTTATTGGAATTTTAATTTAATATTAGTTTTATCAGACAGAGTTATATTGCCTGGAACAGAGTGATGTAATCGAATTCAACGCCCTAGTCAAGATTCTGTCCCTTATATCAAGCCGGCAGTTCTAAAAGGTTGGAAGAAAATGGAGCACTTGAAGATAAACATCCACCTTCGGCAAGCAAACTTATAAACTTTCTCACACTAGGATCTGTCTGAGCAGAATTCGAACCTATGCGATGAGAAGCATTGTGATCCGTAAGCGTGAGCTTGAGGCTTCTTGGCTATCGAGGCCACATAAGGACATAAGATACATGTAATTGTGAAATAAAACGCAAAAACGCGAGAGTTAAGTGAGTCCTCTACCTTCTGTTCATGCAATTGGCTTTTGTCAACTACATAGTATTTCTTGTGTGTGGCTGTATTGTTGATTTTTACGGGTTTTGTCAAGTAATCCTATTCACTTGTCTGTTTTATGTAAACACAATAACATGATTGCTAGTAATTATTTTTTTTTATATTTGCAACAGATCTAGATAACACATACAACAAGCAATTAGTTTCAACAATTGTTTAATTTCCATCTTATTTCTTTTATAGTGAATTGAAAATTACGAAAATCGTTTAGCTTTTAAATAAAACATTTGGTAACACAAAATGGAAATCCATTTTGCAATAATTCTGTAAACGAATTGCTTCAATGTAAATAATTGAAATTTACAACTGATTTTTTTTCTATTATGTGAAGCAAATACATTGTAAAGTAAAATTGGTGATTTTATTTGAGAGTTATCTCCGACTTATTTATTTACAGTAGGGAGTAAATTGTGTTTGTTTAAAAGCCTTATGCAAGTTTGCTTCAAAATAATATAATTTAGAGTTTAAATTACATAACTATTACAACAATACTAACATAAATATTGCATGTACCTAATTGTATAATTATATAAAAAAATTCAATAACTACATTAGGGAATTTTTATATTTGATATTTTATAAATGACTTGGCAATGAGTATTCAAAGAGGAATGGCCATTAAAATTGTACCCAGGCGTATCAGTCACCTACCACTAGAAAATGTACGACGAGCATGTACATGTGTAAAACCAAAATGTTCAAGCAAATAAAAATATAATAATAATAATAATAATAATAATGATAATAATAATAATAATAATAATAATAATAATAATAATAATAATAATAATAATAATAATAATAAATAGATAAATAATAATGATTATTATTTATAATAATAAATAAATAAATAAATGAATAAATAATAATAATAATAACAATACATGTAATAATAATAAAAATATAAGTGTATGTTAAGTCTTGGCGATTTAGTGGTCATTTATTGCCGAGATAAGTAAAAACTTGATCCCTCGTAGATCCAAATATGAGAAAGTTTATTAGTTTTCTTCGGGTAATCTGTTTTCTTCACCATCTTCACCATCTCCACTATCTAGACATTACAGTTTTGAGATAAATGATACAATCAGAGCGATAAAATCCCCACTCCACTCTGTGCTAATGTATCTTCGTTATTAAAAAAAGTGAACTAGTTTTCATATTACATAGTGCTACAATTCGAAATTGTTACATGTGTAAAAGAAAATAATGCAATATCGAAAAAAAAAAAAAAAAAATAGTTGTAAACAGTTTAACAGAACCATAAACCCAAATGCTAAAAAAATCTTTATTGGTTTGTAAAATAATAAATGCCATTTTGATTTCCTTTTTAATAGCTTACAGCATTTTATGATTACATAAACAGTGCGATACGTGTTTTGTAAGATTTCGATTCATTCTCATTTATGAGGAGGGCGGTAGTCTACATCAGAAAACTAAATTTTCAGAGTATCTGAGGGCCAGATTTGTTTCTCAGATAAAATGCAGATAATGTTTAATGTTAAGTGCAAATGTGCATTTTCAGATTTATGAATTAATTACTGGTTATGAAGTTTGTAAGGTCATGGAGGTGTCTTTCAATACTACCCCCCCCCCCCAAAAAAAAAAAAAAAAAAAAAAGCACAGCACTGGGCTTTGGTTGAAATGTGTGCGTCTTAAATTCATTGATTTCAATATGCGTTTGTCATTTCTTCTCTTATTTGGCTGTTTCTTTCTTTAACTCTATGCATCGTAATCTTGGTTGCATTGGTTGTTTTATCAGTTTTCTTTCTTTTTTAGGGTAAGTACACTTTAAATCACATTCTGAAATAGATATATTGCATTAACTGCAAAACAAAAATAGAAAAAGATCCACACGTTTAAATAAACTTTGATAATGATTTCGTTTGATATGATCTTAAAACATACTTCTAATGGATATGATTGAAAAAATCTTTTACTCAGAGCTATACAAACCTTTTTTATTTTCACTATGTGTGATGTGTCATGGGCAGAATTTTAAATTTATTTCTGGCAAATTTCTGTACATGACATGCGTGTTAAAACAGTTAAAAATTTTGTATAACAATTTATAGTCCTGATAATATAATTCTAATAGTTTTTTCTCTGTCAGTTCTATCCAATCTTTCTTTTATTTACTGTTTCCTATGCGTCGTGTTCAGAATTTTTTAATTTTTCGTTTTCAAAGTTCAGAATTTTTTAATTTTTCGTATTCAAAATTCTACACATGACAGATGTGTTAAATCCGATTTAGATTCTGTACAACAGTTTCTAAGCGCGATATGTAACATCTGCCTTAGCAAATGGTGAATAAACATCAATAATTTGAATAATACCCGGAAGCTAAGGAAATACCTTCTACTGTATTCTTACTTCTAGATTTAATCAATAATTAGATGTATTGGGATTACGATACAATCAGCATATGTACCATATGTACATTATGACTTATTAACCTTTTAAGCAACATTTAACACCTTAAGTGAAAATTAGTCCTCTGCTGTACTTGTATATGTGAGAAAATCTGACCGATTAAAGATGACCAGTACTGTGACCTCAAAATCATATGTCCATCAAATGGTCTTGACATGACATCAAATAGCTTACTTAAAATAGTCAAGTCAATCTATGAAAAAATAGGGTCAAACCTCAAAGTAAATGCAACAGAAAATATTTTTATGTGATTGTTTTTAGGAACTGTGCTTTTATTCACCATAAAAAATGTACCAATTTCAATCCAGTGAAATTTGGGTTTTTTGCCAATAGCGTTTTCTATAGAAAAGGGAGATAACTCTGAATTGTGATCCTAAATTTTACACAAACATTTTCAAATACTTCAAGTTTTCTCTTATACTATAAGAAGAACAACCTAGAAATTAGATGGAAATTTATACATAGACTTAAAATAGATAATTTAAGACAATTTAGAATGTAATATTTAAATGGAATGTAAAAAAAAATAAATAATTTTGTTGAAAGAATTTATGCAAAACGCTGATTAAGGGCATGTTGATGAGATGGAAAAAAGATTTATTCACCTCAAATATATTTTTTTATACACAGAAATGATAAAATAAGTATATCTCAGGCTAAAAACATCACTATTCTATACTTCTACTTCATTACTTTGAGTATTGAACTATTCTGTTATTGATTCCTCATCACTATAGAAACATTAGATTGTAAAAGACTTAAAATAAAATGCAACTAAATGAAAATGGGTTAATGATTTCACTTTAAATGAAATCAGAAATATTGAATATACATATGGAATCAATTATGATTGATTAATTCCAGGGTCTTTGCTTTACTTTTATTAAAATAGCAAAAAAAAAAAAAAAAAAAAAAAAAAAAAAAAAAAAAAAAAAAAAAAAAAAAACATGATAATAGGACTAAAACTCCACCTGTTTTACAGGAGTTATCTCCCTTGTCTATAGAAATCCCCATAAGAAATTAAAACTTCTCAAAAACTTGTTCCCTCTTGTCAAATTTTGGTAGACTTTTTACTATAAACATTTCATGTATTTGAGAGCATATTGGTAACAAAATATGTTCTGTTGCAACTAGTTTGAGGTCAAACCGTAGATTGACTAGACTAAAATGTTATCCCTTGTCTGTTCGTGAAAACTATCACAACAACGCACATATGTCAACGTTTCTAGAATTGTCAATTTCAGTATCACGTGTCAATCTACTGTCTCGTATAAAATATTTCCGGAATTTTTGGACTCGACATAAAATCAACCATAGTTTTAAGTAAACGTTTCTAGACCTGTCAATTTCAATATTTCATGGAAATCCAGTCTCGATAAAAAAGTATTTCTTGAGTTGTCAATATTCAATATTAATTTCCGCTCATGGTCTTGATATAAAATCAATCTCTTTATTTGTAGTTCGTGAGAAAATTTGACAAATTTGAGCTCGGCAGAAAGCATCAATCAACAATTTAGAAATCCGAATTTGCAAATCATAAAAAGAAATTGGTCTTATTATCTATTTGATGATTTTGTTGATTAAGATGGTTGATTAGTTTAAAAACAAAACTGGGATAAACAGCATGCTTATATCCCGAGAGTAAATGGTCTCCCTTGTTTTTTTTTTTTTTTTTTCGTAAGAATGTCTTGCAATTTTCAAAAGAAAACATACATGTCCATACTTATGACCTTGACCTCAAAATCAACATCAAAGCGCGCTCAAGGATCACGGCAGTGCCTCTCACCGCTTAAATTGAAATTCCGTTTTGGCAGTTAGTGTGAAAGTTTGAAAGTAGTGTTTTTTGGGCACTTCGGTTTCCTTCACCAAAAAATAACTGGCCGTCTTAATATCAGTGAAAGAGTTTTGACTGGAGTGTAAAATACCATTAACACAATCCAATCAAAATCAACATATTACTGGATTTATCTTTTTAATGTTGTTATTCTTTTTCTGATTTAAACGGTCAGTTAAGAGATAGGAATTTCTGTCAGCCATTCATGTTTTGGGTAAAATTTGCCCAAAATTGTTAATGAGATAGGAGAAAAAGAACCAATCATATGTGTCAGTTGTAGATAGAGGTATCCCACCCTTGTGGGCAGATTTTTTGTGTCTGAGCCTCGTTCCAGACACAAAATCTGCCCACAAGGGTGGGATACCTCTATCTACCACTGACGCATATGAAAGATTCTATTAATCTCTTATACTCGGGAGTAAAAACTGGTAAGTTTCGAAATAATAATAATAATAATAATATAATAATAATAATAATAATAATAATAATAATAATAAAGATGATGATGATGATGATAATAATAATAATAATAATAATGAAAATAAAAACGATAATTTTAAACGTTAAAAAATACAAAATATCTTCTTATCACCGAATTGTCATTTACGCACTCTCTAACATTATTCATACTAAAAGTCTCATTTTCTTGATGGGTTTTTGATGGAATCATAATGCACATGAGAGAACCTTTTCACGTTTTCAGAGGCTTTTGATTTCATAATATATTTTAGATGTTATAAAATATTCTGGTATTGATTTATTTAAGGAAAAGCTTATTTCCTTGCAATTTTTTCTTATTCTTCATGACATAATAACTTTGACATGGGTGACATTTTTCATCTTTTTCTTATTAATCAGTAGATTATTATATTTTTCATGCATGTGTCATGAATCTCTTGAAGTCTGCTGTTTGAGAATCTGGCTTGCGATTTTGCAATGTAAATAATATTTACTGTAGTTAGGCGACGCTTTTAATGCTGTCATACGTTTTGAGTGGAGTAAGAGTGGAGTAAATTAAATGGTGTTTTATGGCCTAGTAAAGATTATTTCACTTATTTCGAAGCGGTCAGTTCTCGGGTGGTGGAGGAAACAAGGGTGCCCGGAGAAACACCACGGCGACCTTCGGCAAGCGAACTGACAAGCTTTTTTCACATTAGAATCTGGCCCGATCGGGATTCGAACCCAGGCCATGAGAGGCGTTGTAATCCGTAAGCGCGCGTTTTAGACCACTCGGCCACCGAGGCCCCCGCTATACGGTTTGGGAAAAAATCTCAATATAGAATGTATATGGGGTCTGTTAGTCTCGTCATCTACGTGGGTATGCGATTTTCTCGTCATCGGCGTGAATATGCGACATTTCGGGTACAACATAAGTAATCGGTGTGATAAGAAGATTAATTAAACGGCGCTATGTAACAACCCATCTTTCTGATGTAATTGGCAATAACGTTCCTACTTTTATCTCAAATATGCAGGGAACATGGTTTCATCCGGGTACATTAAGAGATTTTAGAACCAATCTTACAAAGTTCATTAAGAACAATCACTTTTAATTTTTTCAATCTGTGTATTTTGTATTTCTAAAATTTATTTTTTATTCATATTATTTTTCATTATTCATTCATTTATTTATTTATTATTTTATTTCTTTCTTTATTTTTATTTATTTAGTTTTTGCTCTTTCATTTCAAATTTTAATCCTAGTGTTTTTTTTCAGGTCCTCAGATTATTGAAACGGCTTCATTGTAATATTTCATTGAGGTAATTTCAGTAAAAGTGATACAACAGAGGAAAAAAATAAGCCTCTTAACAAGATTAACCAACATTTTAAAAGGGCTAATGTAATGGAATTCGCCAGTGTACCACGTGATACCTCATAGCGTTTGTGCGGGAAAATTATTTCTATTGGCAATGGAATTGCGTAATAACGACGTTTTTTTCGGGAATATTTGACGTAATCGTTATCCATTTCATTCTGCACAAACGTTAAGAGGTATTGATCACGTGGTACATTGATCACGTGGTACACTGGCGAGTTCCATTAAGTTTTAATCCTCTATTTCTTTAGAAGCAGAGACGTCATTAGATGTTTACCCAGAATTAAGTGGCAACATATAAAAAGTAAATCTATGTATTACTTGATCTTATTAACCAGCATTTCTTATTTCAATAGGATGTATAGAAATCATGTTTGTGTATAAAATAAAGCTCATGAAACCAAAAACACTTCACAATAAAAAAAAAAAAAACAACATGAAATAATAAAAACATACTTAGACATTGGATTATAATGATCCTGTCATTAGCTACTTTGAATTTTTATGAAAAAAGTAGCTTAAAACGTTTTCTACTCCGGAAAGCAATGGATAACAAGACTATTAGTGTGTTTCCAGTTACAATAACAACTAATGAACGGTACCTACCCCGCTGGTATGAAATGTAAATCATACACGCAGTGTTTAAAACAGTATAGTTAAACGTTGCTAAAATGCTCCCACGCCCGATGCTTTGCAAACTTATATATCTCAGTAATATTTTAAAGTCCCAAAGTCTTTATCTTTTATGTTTTGCTTTGATGAGACTCTCGTTTTATTGCCAAAATCTAGATTGAAAATTGAGGCAATAAATCAAGAATTTATGTATTATGACATTTTGAATACAAAATTCCTTAGCAACTTTGCTGTATAATCTCCAACATTATTTGAAAAATACAATATCTTTATTGCCTAAGTCCGGTCTAAATTCACCGCATCACTTATTTATAAAAAATTATATAACTCTCTCTCTTTCTTATATATATATATATTTCTTAATAAAACACAAACATACCGGGCCATGTACCATACCATACCATAAAAAAAAAATTGTACATGTTTAAGGGTCGTTTTCTGTTACCAAATGTTGTATAATAAGACCCTCTCTCTGATAAAATACACAAATTACACCCTTTTTTTATCTTAGTACCCAATGGCTATTCAAGTGTCGAGGAATTTTTAATCTGTTGTCTAAATATCAAGTTATTTTGTTATCTTTTATCTTTTTTGTTTGTTTGTTTGTTTAACTGACGTCTAATGCAATTCAAGTACATACATGTATATAACAGCTGCGGCGTAGTTTCCTAGAAAAACAAATTATGATTGTAACAACAAACACATGTCTCATAATATGATACTAAATTGGCAGAAATGGATACAATTCTGGCAAAACGTTGGTAGGGATATTTTGTATATCGAATGTTTCGTATCCATTAAACCAATCACTAGACCAATTTTCTGTATCTGATCAGCCTGTTAACACTTATATTACACCTATAATTACTTAGGGGAAGCAAAGCGCTGGAAATCAATTTTATAAACATTAATCAACTATAGAGAGTGTTTACTCAGACTGCAAACAGTCATATCAGATTTGGAAGACGTTTAAAGTAACATGAGACTAGGCTGACCATTGATCAGTGATAACGAACCCCAAGAGGGATTTACAGATGATAAGGTGAATAAACAGAGAAAGGAAGTGCATTTACATGCTTGGGAGTGTTTCTAGGATCTGAATCAGCACCATGAATTAACGCTAATGATTTTATAGTTGTATAATATACACAACCTTGCTTTGTAAGTCTTCGGCGTGGCTATATTTGAAAAAAATATAATAAAAACAAATCACAAAAAGCAACAAAGAGAATAAATAAGTAAATAAATAAATAATATAACACCAATTTCATGTGTTTATCTGACATTTAATATACGACAAAAATGTCCTTTAATAAAAGTACTTCGACGCTCCTAGCACTGCAGTTTTGATGGTCTGTTTAAGGATAAAGAGAAATAAAATGTAAAGCTCCTAAATGTCTTATTAACACCATCCTTTAATAAATTCTTAGCGAAAAGAAATTATCAAGAGTCATGGGTACGCAACCGCAGGCTGTTTGTAACCTACAGCTGTTTGTTGTAAATGGACAACTTATAACTCGTGAAATATACAAACGTTGATATCATGGCACATTTATGTCCAAAATGATTATTTCTGCATAAACAATAATACATCCTTAAAGAATATTATTCTATTTTATTTGGGATTTGAAATGCATACAAAACGATGTGAAAACCTAACAATAACCACGAGATGACTTGTTAAATTTAAGCAATACCAATTTAAATTATTATTTTTCAAAAACTAAATAGCGTATTTTATCAAGGTCTCTCTAGCTCAAGAAGTTGCAGAATCATTGACAGTATTTGCATTTTAAAGTATTGTATTGACTACACTCATAATATCAGGGAAAGGCGTAACTAACTATGAGGCAACCAGGGCAACTGCCTCGGTAAAAATCAGATCGTATTGGTTTTTTTTTTACAGAAACACGAAGAAAATAGAAAAGGATAATATATTTTATAGCGAACATGTCTAATATTATGTTTCGTCCTTGGTTGTACAGACTTGACTATTTAGACGGTCTTAGCAAATATCAGGTTCACGTGTCGTGAAAATGCTTCAATAAACGCGTTTTTTTTTATATTATTATTATTATTATTATTTTTTTTATTTATTTTTTTTTTTTTGATGGGGATCTTGCTCCTGGACTCCCTAGATTTTAAGGGCCTTTTGCGCTTATATTTCTTTTTTCGGTTATAATTGGTTCCTATATCTTTAGTATTTTAAATACAAGCCAACATAACAATTACCACAAAATGACACGTAAATTGTTAGGTTATTACGATTAATTCGTTCAACATCCGGGACATTTCTGACAACAGTTTGACACGGTTTATATTGCATTCTTTGTTATTTTAATTCCATCAAATTTATGTTGCAT
This sequence comes from Tegillarca granosa, assembly GCA_029721355.1. Classification (NCBI taxonomy): domain Eukaryota; kingdom Metazoa; phylum Mollusca; class Bivalvia; order Arcoida; family Arcidae; genus Tegillarca; species Tegillarca granosa. The sequence goes on along the minus strand of CM056600.1, from coordinate 21,890,396 downwards.
ATGTGCATTTGCGATTGTTGCTAATTGTTCGAGATGTGTAGTTCAAATAAAAATGAGACATATTGTTACATTACAAAAGTCATTGATGAAAAAGCAAGTAAATGGAAATATTTTCACTTCAAAACATTAACGAAAAGTTACAAACATAAGTATATCACCTCAGAAATGTTAAAAGCCAATGAGATTCTCAAGTTTAAAAACTCCATAGCTAAGCTAAGAATCTGATGACCTTCGGGCACCAGCTCTCTTGTAATTTCGCACGCTGATGACATTTAAATTAGTGAACTAACACTAAATTTGTTAACAGTGCCCTTGTACAAAAACAAAAATATCTGAAACTTGTTTTCGAAATTATTCCCAACTTTTAGATAATTATATCGTTATCATGACTTTAAGATGCAAAATACTGATGTTGTTGCCGTTGATAATAAACAACTTAATTGTTCATTATTAAATACGAATTGTTTCTGAGTGTGGCTTTCTTTTTATGACGATCATCAGTAGCATTTAGGTGATTTATATGTTCATAATATTAATAATGTAGCTTGTAATTTCTGTCTTTACAATAGAAATAGTATATGAAACACAACGAGAAAACTGATTAAACTATACCTAAAAAAATGGTTATAACTTGTCTCAGGCCAGTCAAAACAACAACAACAACAACAACAACAACAACAACAATAATAATAATAATAATAATAATTTTCAAAAAAATAATGATGTTGTTGAAAATATGATGATGATGATGATGATGATAATAATAATAATAATAATAATAATAATAATAATAATGATAATAATAATATAATAATAATAATCATAATAATAATAATAAATTAATGATGATGATGATGATTGTGGTGGTGATGGTGATAGTGGTGGTGATGATGATGATGATGACGATGATTATTTTAATAAACGGGGTACATCTTATCTAAAGGGACATATTTTAAACTCATTTAAACTGTTATGATAAACATTGATGAAAAATAATGCAATGTACTTATCCACAATATCTTAATTTTGATTTTAGCCTTATTGAAATGAAATTCTTTTCCGATATGAGATTATGCATCAATTATTTATCTACTAGTTAAAAAATTGTAAAAAAAATTCCGATGTATTCACAACAGAAAATAGTATAGGAATTATTAATGCCACTCACAAAGTACCATGGAAACCTTTAACATCGCTTTTAAATAAGGATTTGTCATATACTGCCATTCTATGTGTAAATTCCGTGTCTTTTTCATTAAACAATAAATGTTTCTGTACCATAATATTTATGGTGAATTAAAGTGATGAAACACAAGGCCAGGTCGCCAACAAGTGTTAATGAACAATTGTATTGCATGTACATTTCACTTAACCATGTCATGGTCTATAACAACTGATGTTAATTGCAATTTCACAAACGGTTTCATTAATTTCTCTTCAGTATCGCCTTATTTCTGATTTACACACAATAAAAATAATTTGTATAGATTGTGTTTTCATGAATAAATGGGTTATAATTTATTTCCAAATCACATTTTATTAGAGTATAATGATAATGATAAGGCCGTGGCAAATTAATTTGAAGTTCATCGGCCTCAAAATTTTAGAATGATTTAAATACATTAAATTTTAAAAAATCCGTAGAACCAAAAATTAATTTGATGTGGCCGTATATATCTAATACTCGATCTGAAACAGTTCTGATTAATTTTGTTGTATCAAAGTTACAAGTCGTAAAACGAGTTTAACATCACCAGGTTGATTCGAGATGCCAAACTAAAACATTATGTCAATGGTTGATATATGCCAATAAGTAACGTTTGTACATTATATTTCCGGATGCAATAGTGCCCTTTAAGTCTTTCTGAACTTAAACCTACGAGTATTGTCAACCTCAATCTTTTGCAACATAAATCAAAAACTTTAAAAAAAAGTCTTAAAGTTAAACTGTGGGATTTTGTTTTGTTTCAAAGCTTTTAAAGAGATCAACTGGAAAAAGTCTATTTACTATGAAAGCTCGAAAGATATAGCCTTAATATCTAAGTAATTTATATTTACAAACGAGTCAATCATTTATTACACTGCCAAAAACATGCTTTGATATATTTTAATTGAATGAAAATGTGTTTTATACACAGCTTTAATAGTAGTGTGTGTGTGTGTGTGTGTGTGTGTGTGTGTGTGTGTGTGTGTGTGTGTGTGTGTGTTTATGTGTGTGTGATCTCATAACTTTTTGACTGCCTCAAAATATCTTATGTTTCGTAATTATGCATATTGTGATTAATTTGAGACAGAACTCTAACGATATTGTTATGTTATGTTATGTTATGTTATGTTATGTTATGTTATGTTATGTTATGTTATGTTATGTTATGTTATGTTATGCCATGCAATGTCATGTCATGTCATGTCATGTCATGCAATGTTATGTTATGTTATGTTATGTTATGTTATATTATGTTATGTTATGTTATGTTATGTTATGTTATGTTATGTTATGTTATGTTATAATAGTAATTAGACAATTGTCAGTTGATCTCTGTAATAGTTTTAAAGTGGCGACAAGATAAAAAATTAAAACACCAATAACAGCACCTAAACATGTTTAGTTTATTATATCACTAAATCAGATACTGAATGTTTTATTGGCATTTCCTGGATCATCATTTCAAATTTTCTGCATCTTGGAAACCGAAAGGTATACATGTGTGCTTTTGAGAATACAAGAACATAATTATAATGGGGGTTCTAATTTCGATTATTGTAAATATAACTTATAGGTACAGATAACCAAATACACCAGAGATGTATCGAATTAGATTATATTGTACACATGGGGATATCTATTTGTATTAATGTACATTTTGCTGCTATCACAATAGGATATTTTGCATCGAATCATTAGATTTATTTCATATACAATGAGAAACATGATTCCAAAGGTACCAATCCAATAGAAAGACAACTATCACACAGCTGTATATTCAGTCATGAGAGATAACGTCTCATTTCTCTCTCTCTTTCTCTCTCTCTCTCTCTCTCTCTCTCTCTCTCTCTCTCTCTCTCTCTCTCTCTCTCTCTCTCTCTTAAGGTTGTGTTGGATTTTCAAAAAATAATATAGTAATAAATAAATAAATAAATAAATAAATAAATAAATAAATAAATAAAAATGCCATGTGTAGATTTTGAACATTTCTTGGTGAAAATTAAAAATACGGCACAACTTGACATTTGCATCATTAACAGGAAACTATGGTGGCTTATTTCTGACATCGACATAATTTTAGTCGACATAAAATTATCTCGACATGTCGACTTATTATCTTAGCAAGTCAAGATATTATCATGGAAAGTTGTGATACCAAAATAAAAAGTTGAAAGTAACACGACATGCCGCGATACTCATGTTGACCTGTCGTAATAATTATCTCGATATCTCGACTTATTTTTATCGCGGCAAGTCGTGTTACTTATCTCAACTTTTTATTTTGGTATCACAACTTTCCATGATAATATCTTGACTTGTCAAGATATTAAGTCGACATGTCGAGATATTAAGTCGACATGTTGAGATAATTTTATGTCGACTAAAATTATGTCGATGTCAGAAATAAGCCACCATAGGAAACAGATGCAATGGTAGACATCGTTGCTTCATAACTACACATGGATATGTGATAAATTTTCCCGTTTTGATTTTTATTCTCATTTGTGAATATATAGTTGTTTTGCTCCAGGCAAGCACGCCATGTTTTTAGACAAAATGGCAAAATCATCAACAACAGAAGTAATTTCCTGTGCTTTTTTAAAATATGAAGTATAAAAAGCATTTATACGTAGACTTTCTTACTTTATACGGAATTTAGAAATTAGCATATGAAAATATACAGAAATGCTTTTTCATTGAAAATTACAATTTTAATAAAACACAATTTTATATATACATAAGATAATTTTATTAATTAAATATATTATAAAGACATAAAATACTTTTGATTATAAAAAAACCCGTTTGTTTTTTAAGAAAATATTTAAAAAAAAAATATCATACTAAACTGCGTGTTCATGGGTAACATCGTCCCTGACCGGTACTGCTTTTATATAAGCATTCGATTTACAGAATAACTTGTGAAACCCTTTAAGGAATAAAGTTTTCGCTTCGTTTCTGAATCTAGAACCGCTAAATATATACAATAAGAAATTAAACGTGTTATTAAAATACATGAGTATGTTACAAATCGACCAATGCAGATCGTGTCGTACAAAATCATACTTTGTCCAGCTATGTCGGTCCTGGTCTTCAAAAATGTTGTAAATACTTATAGGCGTTGTACATAATAAGAATACCGTATTTAATGTAAATAACATCAGTGTTATAGAGGACATCCTCGTCTGTTGACCAGAGTTGTTATTTTGGGTCGAAGTCCTTTTGTTCTTCTCCTTACGCCATTTTAGAATTTTAATACTTATTAGTGTATTTCCAGTAAGTAGGCAACAAAATGGAATGAGTGAAAATATTGCAAAATCTATCCATGGCCAAGTTTCATTGAAAAATAATCTATAAGAATCGTCAATGAACTCACAATTCTTGAATGTAGTTATATTTCCTTTTGTGACATTTCTGCTAGCTGAGCCATATAAAATATGAGCATTAACTGCTACCAAGAAAATAAATATTGTAGAAATAATTATACACCCAGTTGACTTTGTACATCTATGTTTAGCTTTGTGAGGAAACCAAACTAAAACCAAACGGTCAAACGTCACAGCTACTAAAAGCCAAGCTGAAAAATCCAATGAAAAATATGTCAGAAAAATATGAATCTTGCAACCGGCTTCACTATAATGACGGACGTACAAACCAAACTCATATTGTAGCCAGTTTCGCATCAACCCAGTATATAGCACAACCGTATCGGAAAATGCTAGCACTATTAGATATAATGCACTCGTTGATTTAATAATCTTTGGTTGTAAAAGAATTATTACAGATAAAATATTTCCAATCGTTCCCACAATTATGAAAATTGGAGGTATAACTTTCCAGAGATTTTTTGTGATCACTTCCTCTACATATTCTTGACTAGCGACAATTGATGTAGAATTATTCATTGTTGTGGGATCCTTAATAAACAATAAAGTTGAAATTACACACAAAATTTAACGATGAAATTTGATAATCTTTTTAAATCACAAAGTCATGTCCGTTGAACAAATAACACAACATTGGTTATATTATATATTAACATCTCCGTTATGTTGAGTTAGTTAAATAATACAGTTACAATATTTTGCAGCGTTTTTATTATTGTAATGTCATTTCAACCATTTTTTGCTACAAATAAATTCTCATAAAATTGTTAACACAATGCGGCATATCCCTTTATAGCGCAGTAAGTCTTCTTCAGAAAACAGAAACCTAATTACGGTATTTGATTATACAAAACTTAATATGTCGTATTGTGATTGTTGCGTCGTTCTCATAGTTATATCTAATGACATAATATTGCTCTTGTAATTTTCATAGTAATTGAGATAAAATCCTTGTCAAATTAGCCTTTTATAATAGTATGAGCAATTTGTCAGCAACTAGTAATTACCATATTTCGATACACATTAGTTGGACATCTTTACAATTTACCATGGAAACAGAATGGCTGTTTTGTAGGTAAACTCTCTTTCCTGTGATTATTTATATATTTTTTATTACAAGTTTTTATTATTTCATTTACATATTAACATTGTTTGTTTTTCCCAAACGTAATGATCCTGTGATAGACAAATTTGATGGTACTTACTGCGAGAGACAACACTGACAGTTATGCATCCATAAACTCCCCAGACACAGAATAAGAGAAATCATCCAAAGAAGTTTTTACGTTCCAATAATTAAGCGGAATTTTTCATTAAAAGAAAATTGGCTTAAATAAATAATATCATTGACCAGATCGTCCCATATTTATTCCATAGGCTAAATCAATACATCGATATTTAAACTTGAACACTTTTTGTTCTATATATAAAACATTAAACAATATCTCGGAGACACGCATGGAACACGTCTAAATTAAAAATGTTGTTAAAATCGTTTTCTTTATTTCCCATGGGAAAGAATCTGACGATAGTTAAATATATGTGTCACCATGCCGTTTTCCCTTTATGCATTCTTAATATATCCATTGTTTTTGTGATTAGATTAAAAACACTTGAAATATTTAAAGTCTCCAATTTTTTTTCCAGAATTTTATTGATTTACCATAGAATTACAATTATGCCCACTTTCATCAAAACTCAATCAGATTTGTGCATTTGAACTGGTTTAGGTCTAGAATGAAACATATTTCTTCCAAGATAAATAGTGCATCTATCCATCAAATATTTAATATAAGATATGAAATCTGTGTCTAAACTTGATTCAAGACGCTGAACGATGTATAATGTTTTTACACACCATCGAAGGAAATCGATGATTGGTTGACAGATGACCAATCAGCAAATGTCAAACAAACCAGTATAAAACACATTAATTAGTTTAACACACGTGCTCGTTCAAACTAAACTGGATTTATAACGGATGCTGGTTAGTGTAGATAGCGAACAGCTGTACATATCAAAGTGTTATATACGTTATGGATAGACAGCCGTGTGCTGATGTGATTTCATCTTGAAACTAAGATTGTCGAAGCGTAAACGAAAATAAAGTACCCATTAGCTGAGAGCATACGCATCAATTTATTTGGAATAAATCCACTTCGGATATTTAAAATAAATGTAGCTAATAAGTAGTGTTTAAAACAAAACGTAACGCATCAGGTTTACAATAACCAATTTTTAAGAATCAATCACGGATTTCATTTCAAATTCAAAAAAAAAAAAAAAAAAAAAAAAAAAAAAAAAAAAAAAAAAAAAAAAAAAAAAAAAAAAAATTCGGAATCCATTTCCTGTTACATAATTCTAATTCTTACAAGTGCAATTGTTTAGGAAAACGGAAATGATTACATAATTAAATACATATCAATTTATTCCTAATAACAGCCACGTATGTTAATTTATTCGTAATAAATTACATTTAGAAAGAGATATTTGAATGTTTATGTGGTAATTTCCAAGTTGTAAAATTCTCGGATATGTATCACAAAATCCATCAATTATCAAGCACGCCATATGTTAATTATATATGCGTAATTAAATATCATGGTATCAAATGGACCTATATGTGTAATATTATCTCCGGTTCAATGCTTTTGTTATTGATCCGCCTTTTATCTGGAATAATCAGTAATGCACTTATATAGAGGTTGAATATAAAGATTTATTAACCTCGCTTTGTATTATATATTATGATATCAAACCCTGTGAATGTTGAATAAATATTTACTTACTTCCACAAATAACCTGTAATTTAATTTGTCACATAATTTCCTTCTTTTTCCTTTAGTAGATTAATCTGTACACAATAGGCTCATTGATCATAGATTTTACATCAAATAAAAATCAATTTCATTTGTTTTTACCTACAGATATTAATTGAAACCCATTTTCCTGAAAAATGATATTCGCTTAGGTTTATGAAACAAAGCAAATAATAAAAATAATAATAATAATAATAATAATAATAATAATAATAATAATAATAAAATATAAGATAAAAAACAAAAAATAAAAAATAAAAAAATTAAAAACTACAAACAAAGAGCACGATTTTTTAAATTTTTTAAGATTGCTTCGGCAATTCATTGAAGCAGCTGCGTATCTTGTATCTGAAGCATGTATCTGTTTAAAAAATGAGTTTTACACCCCTATCAAGATTCTTTCATAAATAAAAATCCGTCAGTTCTGGGAATGGAGGAAGAAACAAGAGTTTAAATTGACAGGTGAAAACCTATTGATCTCACAGATGTTATTTTGGTTAACATCAGTTTAAAAAAAATTAACACCGTGCTCTTAAAACAGTTCTTTTAATAGGATCTGATAAGTTGGTACAACATTTACCTAAGAATCTCGTAGGATTATTATATACTATTTCATCACATAAATGTGTTGTAAAATGAACTGAAACTTGTAGTGAGAAATGGTAAAAAAGCAAATTGCATGCATTTTACCCTTTTTGAACACCAAGTCTCATTTCCTAGAAAAAAATCGCATGTTTAACTTATTTTCCAGTTTTCAAAGTTTGTTTTACTTTGTGTTTGGGATTATGAATGTAACATGCACCAGTCATTTTGTGTTTGATAAAAGCAACTTAACTGTTCTGATACCGCGGTAATTTTTTTAAACTCAAATGTTCAAAAATGTCTGATTCTATCTTTTAGGCTTTTTCAGCCAAAATTAAAATTTTAGTAGAGAGTACATAAAAAGTACCTCCGTGTATGAATACTTCAAGCAAGATAATCGAAACAAACACAACCAATATAATGACTAAGTGAACTTTTGAAAGTACTAATTTTTATTGTTTTAAAAGCCCTTTGTTAGTGACAATAATGTTCCTATCAATATGCTTCTATCAATAATTAAGCATATTATTATTTGCTTACTTGCTTGACTTCCCGCGAAATTCACTTAGGCTTTGTTTGCAAATGCTGAAATTGGTATCTATCGTCATAGAATGTGTAATTGATTCAATTTTCCAATTGTTTGCTGAACGTGTCATTTCAATTATTAAAAGTAGACAAACAAAATTTAGTCAGATTTGACATAAATTCGCGTATTTGCACAAACAAATATTAGTCATGTGACATAGAACAAATGTTAGTCATGTGACATAGAACAAATGTTAGTCATGTGACATAGATAACAACAATTTCTACTTGCAAGGAGACATTTGATTTTCATTACTAAGTGCCAGTATAAATTTAATGAACAATTTTTTGCAGTTTATTGCTTTGCCACAGGCAGTAATCTGTTGAACATCAATTCGTTCATTTGTTTCATAATTAATCAGCGCGCACTATTCACGAAACGGTTTTATTTGGCGACAATTGGGCCTGAAAAGAAGTATTTGACAACTGTTATTACATTTTTGAACACTGTAGGTTTGGACTGGATATTTTTATCAAAGATATATAGTGGCAACCCCTCTTCAACAGAAGCAACCAGGCCCGTAGCAGGAAATTTAAAAGTTTGTGTGTGTGTGTGGGGGGGGGGGGCAAAATTAAATACACAAAAATTATGTTTTACAAATAAAGTATAAATATGGAAAATGGAATGCTGATCAGATGTGTGTTACGTTTGAAAGGAAATGTTCAACTAGTCAGTCATTTTCAGTTTGAATCCTGAATGATATATCGAGATGCAACAGATGCTTTGGAGCTCTTCTGAATACCTCTAAATAAGCAAGATTGTAAAAAGCCTCAGAACACTAGTACACAAAAGCTGGAGGTATGGAACCATTTGAAAGGTACCTTAGTCCGTCTGATTAGAAAATGCACAAAAATTCAAGCGCTGGTTCAAGATATTATCTTGTTCATTTTTTATGATTTGTATAGCTTGTCTATTATTTTCTAAAATCCTGTCGTGTAGTTCTTCCATGATTAAACTTCAACACATAAGTAGTGCATATAGAACGCACTAGGAAGAAAGATCATATAAATAAACAACAAGATGAAAATGGCAAACTTTCATTTTCCGGAAACTGTACCGTCAACGTAAAATTAATCTTTTGTTTTAAATTATACTGAAATTTACAGTGATATCTAGTGAATTTTAAATGAATTACGTGCCTTTAAGAAACTGAATTAAATTTTAGCCCAAAAAGTGGGGGGACCAGGCCCCCTCTGCCCCCCCCCCTTTTTTCCTACGGGCCTGGCAACCCACTAAAATATATTCTCTTTAAGAATTATCAAAATGCAAATACCAATGAATAAGATGCCATCTTGGTATTCGGTCTTATATTTTAAAAAAACTTTTGCGATTCTAAATAATTTGTCTCAAGCTTGTAAGCGAGACAAGAAAACCTGATGTTGTGAATAATTTAAACCAAAAAAGGCTTCCCAACTCCGATTTTATTAAGATATTCATTCATTTCGTTATATGTATCTATCAACTTTTTTCGGTACCTAGGGCCACTGATAAGGATTAACTTTCCGAGATGTGCACTTACGACACATCTAAATTAAACAGGTATTTTTTATAGATATATTATGGAGCATAATTTAAAACTGTTTCATTTTTGTAAGTTTATCTAACTTGGGTTGACTTTAAATTCAGTTTTAATTCAGGAATTCTTTAATCAAATTTAAATTTATTTTTCATCAAAAATATATGTTCACTAGTTTAATTTAAATGTTAATGGACCTTAATTGATATATGTCTCGTAATTGTTAAAACATGAAAGGGGTTAAGGAATGGTGTTTAACGTCCAAGTCAAGAATATTTCACTTATATGGAGACGTCGCCAGCTATATGGGCGAAAGTGCAGAAATTTTGCCTGTGCGTTGCGCTGATGGCATATTACAGCAGTGTTCTTTCACGTAACACGCCTTCCGTGACACGGGACCTTTTTTATTTTAAGTTCCCATCTGAAAGAACCGTGACTTTCATTTTGTAATGCCGAGTGCTTGGCGAAAGAACAGTCAATACCCACTTTCAAGTCTTGGGTCAGACTTGGTCGGTTCGAAACCACGATCTCCCTCTTACGTAGCGAGCACTTTACCAACTGAGCTACCGCAGTGGTTAAAAAAAGTAATTCAGTAATTAAAATTCCTTAAGAGACATGATGGATAAGGTATCGAGACATTAAGCAATTAACCAGCCTCAATTTGACTCAATGTTTTCTAAATTATTTGGGGCCTCGGTGGCCGAGTGGTCTAAAGCGCGCGCTTACGGATCACAGTGCCTCTCACCGCCTGGGATCGAATCCCACTCGGAACAGATCCTCGTCTGAAAAAAATTGTCAGTTCGCTTGCCGAAGGTCGGTGGTTTTCTCCGGGCACTCCGGTTTCCTCCATCATCCAGAACTGACCGCCTCGAAATAAGTGAAAGAATCTTGACTGGGGCGTAAAACACCATTACTCTACTCCACTCCACTCTGAATTACTTTCTTATATATTGTTGAAACTGGTTTGTATCTTGTTTTGTATTTAGTAGTAGTTAAGGTAAAATAATGCTTCAATATGTCTCAAATTCCATTTATTAATTTCACATATTTAATTTTTCTGACATCACTCATTCGCTCTATTGACATAAATAATTCGATTTATTGATTTCACTAATATGATTTTTAATAATAATGATGATAATAATAATAATGCAAATTAAGGTCAAAGAAACCTTACTGAAGTTGTGCGTTCCAGATAGCGGCATAATGGGATATTTACCATATACATAATTGTTGCAAGTCATAACATACATGATGAGTGTATAAAAATTTAATTGATAAAAATTTAATTTACAGTTCTTGGTGTTCATGCGGAGAAGTGGAGTCTACTTTTCATTTTTTGCTTAACTGTCCAAAATACAACATTATTCGTAAAAACACAATCTCAAAACTTGAACAGAGTTATAATATTTCCGCTGATTTATATTTATATGGTGACGCAAATTTACTTTCGGACGCACAAAATAATGAAATTTTTTCAACTGTTCAAAGATATATTGAACTGACTAAGCGTTTTCAATAAAATAACTCGTTGTTTAACAGTAAACTACTCTCACTTAATCATGTTGTAATGGTACACTGATTTATTTTTTGATTTATTTTTATTTTATGGTACATTGATTGATTGATTGATTGATTTATTTATTTATTTTTTTATTTTTTTATTTATCTATTTATTTGTTTACTTATTATCTATTTATTTATTTATATGTTTATTAATTCATTTATTGTTTGATGATATACTATCTTATTTATCATAATTCATACCTCTCCATATACACATACTAGTATATACATTTATCGGCCCAAAATTGTAATTAAAAGATATGGAGACGGGTTGATATAAGCACTTGGCTTGTTCCCGAAACTATTCTATATGTTTGTATATGTTTATTTAAATATTTTCTTTGTATGTAATTACTAAATAAAATATTGTTTAAACTAAGTATAAAGAAACATCTTGATTGAAGTTTATGTCTTAACCAACAAGCAATTAAATATTTTGTTTGGGACTACTATAATTTGCATGCATGTTTTGCTACATCTGTTAGCATATTTAACATGTTCTGTTAGACAGTATAACATTTGAAAATGTTTACCCGGTATCAGTTGGTTGAATATTGTTTTACGCCAAATTGGCAATTTTTCAGCCACGCGGAAAGAGAAAATTTTTCATATTGCTCATCTCAAGTATAAATCAAATCAAAGGTTTCAATGTGTGTGTGTGTGTGTGTGTGTGTGTGTGTGTGTGTGTGTGTGGGGTAATACTTGTGGTTGCCTTTAGAGTGCAAATACAAACCCCCGCAACGTCGCACATAAACTTTGCAGACGACACTGTCCATTGTACTGTTTCCAAGCTAAATAGTTCAAACCTACGTAAAGGAAAAAAAAAAATTCTTGGGTTTAAACACATTTGTCTTTCCAATGTACCACTGAACACTCCTTCCCGGAATCAGGGGATTCATAGTTGTAAATAAACCATTAAAATAAAAATACTGCAACAATTATCATGAAATGAAGAAATGGAGCCAACATTTTAAAAAAACCCACTAAATACACAATCATTTAGAACCCATTTTTGACGCTATTAACTTGATTTTTTTGGCCAATTAAATCTATCACAACGCCTCTTACCACTTATATTTTAATTCCACTAGGGCAGTTCTTAAAGTGACAAATTTAAGACATTTGCCGAAAATAGATAATTGTTTCTCTGAGCTCTCCGGTTTCCTTCACCATCTCAAAACTTAACGCATTAATATAAGTATAAGGAACTTGACTGTGGCTTAATACACCATTATTACAATCTAATATATCAAAGAATTAAATCACACGTGTGTGTGTGTGTGTGTGTGAGTGTGTGTGTGTGTGTGTGTTAAATGTCATTGTCTAATTTTATTGTGATGTTTTGTAAGTTACTGTATGTAATGATAATATATACTTTTAAATGTTTTTGTAATGGAATTGTTGAGCCACAAAAATAAAATTTAAAAAGATAAATCTGAAAAGCTTCCTTTCACATCTTAAGTGCCTTAATAGCAAGGGCCTTGAGTAGTCTGTAGCGCGCACGTAAGGATTGCAGTTCCTTTAGCCGCCAAGGTTCGAATTCCACTCTGGCAGATCCTAATGTGAGAAAGTTTATCAGTTCGATTGACAGAGGTCTTGGCTTTCTCTGGGTCCTCCGGTTTCCTTCACCCTTGACTAGGGCGTAAAACACCTTTAATCTAATCCAATCCAATTTTTTTAAAATTGTAAATTTGAAGTACCTCTTCCAGTAACACCAAATAGTATTTCGATTAGAGTGAGCAATAAATGCTTGTCAAACGTGTATTATAGATTAGAAAGATATCTAACTATAATTTGTTAACGGACATCTGATAAGATCAATTTTTCAAACTAGTGTTTATGTTACGACACGTAATAGATTTTATCGAAACAGAATCCAAATATAGTTTCCTAAGGCCAAAAGAGTTTAGATTACATCATTACGCTGAGAATTGCATGGCTGTAAATCTCTGACCTGCAGGCGTTGTTTTTGTTCATTCAATATCCAATTCCCCATCAAAAGAATTGATATCGTTTTCAATATAGTTGCATATTGTCAATGAGCATTAATATCAAAAGTGTTATGGCCAGAGTAAATTGAACTCAATAGGTTTATATTAGCTTGTACAAACACAACAGTAACCTGCGGGTAATATGTTAGTTTAAAATATGATGGCATTTATTGTAGACTGAGAGGATAGAAGACAAATCTATCGAACTGAAAAAAGTATCCGAAAAATACTCAATGGAACGATGCGTTGTCATAGTAACAAAACCATAGTTTTCAGTAATTCCTTCGTAAAAGGTACCTGTAACCAAATTTTTTATCATAAATGTTTCAAATATCATTTAAATATAACAATATCGAAAACCACATCAAAATTGGTGACAAAATAAAAAAGTTTAATATCCACATTTTTAATTTCCCAGTGATCGCCACGTAAACGCCTCGTTTGAGTTCCCTAAATGTGACATCATGTCAGTATCTAACATAATAAACATCTGATAAGATCAATTTTACAAACAGGTTTTGGTGTTACAACACGTTATATATCTTATCTCTACAAAATCCAAATACAGTTGCCTATGATCAAAATAGCGTAGATATTAGTATGACCTTGAGATTGGTGTGGCTGTAAATCTCTAACCTGAAGGCGTTGTTTTTGTTCATCCAAAATCCAATTCCTCATCAAAAGAATTCATATCAGTTTTCAATATAGTTGCATATTGTCAATGAGCATTAATATCAATAGTGTTATGGCCAGAGTAAAATGAACTCAACAGGTTTATTTAAGCTTGTACAAATACAACAGTAACCTGCGGGTAATATGTTAGTTTAAAATATGATGACATTTATTGTAGATTGAGAGGATAGAAGACAAATAGAAAAGAATCATTAAACATACGCAATAGAATATAAAATAGGATCATGTGTTGTCATAGTAACCAAACAACGGTTTATATATTATATAAAAATACCTGTTTAATTCTGTTGTGTCATATGTGCAGTTTTAGGAAATTCATTCCTAAATAGTGACACTAGGGGTCTAAAAAGGTGATGAATAAAAAATCAAAAAAGTTTATTTTAATAATCCAAATATTTGAAAATTAATTAATCCAAGGTTCTTAACCTAATGCAGCTAAGAAATGCTTTGCATAAGGGAACAAACCTTAGTTAAAAATAAATTTCAAAAATTAAGACGGCAATTCCATTTTAACATAATCAATAATTAAACTCAGAAAACAGGATTTGGCTAAACAATTCTGATGCAACGTTTAACAACTCTGCAATCAACCAACTACTCTATCATACCACTCGTGGTTGGTTTTCCTTTTCAACTCATGAGTTTTGTTATCAACGCTATAAATATCCGTTTATATTGTTTTTTTATTTCCTCTTTGCTGTATTGTTTTGATTTTTCCCTACAATAATCCTTTTTTCACAATTGCTTTTCAGTTAGCAAGACAAAAAAAGCAATCAGTTGCTATGCAGAAATTACTTGTGTATGTAGAAAATAGTCGACTCAGCTAAACAAACCCCGAGTCAACCCAAATATTTTGATTTTTTGGAATCAATTTTGATAATTTATAATTTTCTACAAACTAAATTTTAATTTGTCGTAATTTCTGTTTAATTAACAAGTCTTCTAATTGTCATATTTGATAAAAAACTGATTCATGTTATTGTATTTAAAACTACTAAAAAAATCTATTTCGGTAATTTTTCAGAAATTATAAATTTTCCAAAATTCTGTATAACCAACAAGGCAGTGGTTTCTAGTTGCAAAACAGAAAATCAATTTTGTACGTTTAAGATTTTAAGCTGTTCGACTAGATTAATAGCATCAGCACGAAAGAAGATAAAACGAATTTTGAAATTAGTGTTAATTGCATACATGTAAATTTAATAATAAGCATTTCTTGGAACCTTTTAGAATTAAAACGAAAGATTATAAATCGTGTGATCTTTGACCAGTATATGAATTTAGAGCACGTGTCGCTACATTACACACAATGGGATAATTAAAAGTCATAAATTGTTATAGTATTTAGCTGATGTACGTTAACTAATGCTAATGCATTGATCGTAAATTCTTTTTCATGTTGATTAATTCTTACAATATACTTCATTTATTGAAGGATTCTCTCTCATTAAATTGTCTTATATTATTCATAAGCTTATGAAGGGTAACCACACAATAAGACAGAACGCAAGTGTATCTAATAAACTAAGTATAATTAGAAATTATAATTATATATAAGTAAAGTACACACAAACAAAACATGGTTTAAATTAAGAATAACATATGAATTTTAGTTCGATTAGCAACATATGTGTCTGGCAATCATTGATGCTAATCTAATGTGTTTGAGGTGATTGAGTGAAAGATGTACAAAATGTACCAGCAGGTTCTTGTCTTGTTTTTAGGAGACATGTATCCCTAATTTTATAATACTTAAACATTTCAGTATATATATAAAACAAATACCAGTTAAATTTTAATGTGCCAGATGTGCACATTTCAGAAATTCATTCCTCATCAGTGACACTAAGACCGAAAAGTTTGATAGATAAAAAACATAAGCCAAACAGTTGAAAATAATGAATCTAAAGTTCCAAAGTTATATAAATCCAATACATCATTGCTTAGATTAAGGAGTTTCCCCAAAAAAATAATGATTTAAAAAAAATAAAATAATAAAAATAAAAATTAAAAATGAAAATGATTTTTTTTGCTCCTGGCAGGAGCTTTTAGCACTGTCATATACCACTTTTTAAACATATTATTTAAAAAATATCAATAAGTAGTTTATGACAGCAATATCAAAAACACAGATGTGATTTTGAATATCAAATATCAATATTCGATATAGATATATAATTCAGCACGAACATATATAAGCAAAGTGAACTACTTAATGGAAATTGGATTAAAATAAATTCAATATCAGATTGTTATGTATATATAACATAAACACCTGTTAAATTTTGATGTGCCAGATGTGCACATTTCGGAAAATCGACCTCATCAGTGACACCAGGGGCCGAAAAACTTTGCTAGATAAAAAAAGCCAAACAGTTTAAAATTAATAAATATAAAGTTAAAAAATGATATGAAAATAAATTTTTAAAGTTTTAAATAAATTTCAAAAATTAAGATGACTGTACATTTTGCTAAATGGTATATTTTCTGACAATACAAAGTGCTGCCTACTGAATTATTGATACCCTCGAGTTTACTCCACCAGCAGAGGTACCAAATCTGATAAGGGGTCAAACTGATTAATATAGTCGTATTCGTTTTATGACAATGTTGAATCGATAAAAATGTTTTATTTAAATTCTAGCATCTATAAAATAAAATATGATTTTATGAGTCGATTTTTTTCAAACAATAAATTTAATTATCAACGCTTAGCAATGGTTAACCATTTATTAAAATATAAATTGAGATTTGAAGATACAAAATCACGCGAAAGAAATCTTATTAACTTTGGTTGCACTTGAATTGATGTTGCTAGAATGTGTTTAATGTCATAAAATCAATTACTTAGTTACAAGAAGAATAAATTTAGTATTAGATCGTTGCCTACGGTTTATATTTAAGATCAGATGACCAAATATAATGTCAAAAAACAACACCAGAGAGATGTAAAGACAGGAAGACATTGTTGTGTAGATTCCAAGAAGAAAGTGGAGATGGGTTATACATGTTTTCAGAAAAGACCAGTACAGTACAAGAGAAGGAATATAGTGGAGGGCAGATGCCAAAAGTAAAAGAGACTGGCCGAAAACAACATGGCAAGAAAAAAAAAAACAGCAGACAGCGAACTGAAAAAGATAGGGAGATAAGTGAAAACAAAAGCAAAGGATCGGACTGGGTGGAGGGACTGTGTGACTGCCTGATTTTGCAACAGGCACGAAGATGCCTAAGTAAGAAAATATGATATCGGTAGTAAATAAAATGAAATTATGTGATTTCTTTACATTAAACGCACAAAAAGGGAACTTTTACGGAAAAGACTGTGTCAATGTAACGGCCAATGATGTAATTAAAATCATTAAATCAATCAATAAAAATTAAATGTTCCCAGAGGAAACAAGTAAGAAAAAAATACAAATATTAACTTGAAGTATAATGTAAACAACCCCTAACTTCAAACGGAGAAACGATCCTGTCTAGCTGAATTGTTCCAGTGAAAACACTCCTTTTCAACATATTTTTTTTTCAGTGGTCCATAATTATGCCCCTGTATATGTGGCCTTAGTTTACTGAATAGTGAAAGTGAAAAGTTCAATAAAAAAACGAGCTAAGGAGGCTAGTTACGAACATTGTTTAAATAAGTCAAACCGTTATATACTAGCATATATATATATATATATATATATATATATATATATATATATATATATATATATATATATATATATATATATATATATATATATAAATATGTGTGTGTGTGTGTGTGTGTGTGTGTGTGTGTGTGTGGCAACACTGACTGGTCTACAAAACTTTTATTTAATTATCAATTGCGGTCTTTTTAACGTAGTTGATCTCGCTATTTTCGAGAAATCACACTGTTACTATCTTATACTTTTCATTTTACAAAATCATACATGTTTGGTACAGAACTAAGTTATTTTGTATGTATGTTATCATTACTGATATCTAAATGGGATCAACACGGTATTCAATTAATGGTAACCATCCCATTGATGCTGAGGTGTTAATGTGTTTTATACAATTAGATCGTTACATAGATACATTGTTTGTTTCATCACGTAGAGGGCTAAGTGTATACAACAAATACATCTACATTATACCATGAAGATATCATAATCCGATACAATTATAGATTATGCACAGCAGTAGCACAGTGAACGTCGATATTATACAAGATGACTTGTGGGCATAACAGGATAGATCCTGCTATCAACAAGAACCTTAAAGTTTTAATGTGATTTACAAGAATAAGGAAGTTTAAAAAAAATTAGTTATGTTATAATTTCAAAACAAACTCGTTAAGCTTACATAAATATGAGTTTGGCGATGAATGAAAATGTGTAATTTGAAATTTCAATGTTAAATTTTAAAAAAGGGACAGGAAAAAAAATAAAATGAAAAATATTATACAAAATGTAAATTGTTGAAGCCACACAATGCCGTTAAACAAGTTACTTTCAACAACAAAATAACACAAAAACAGAAGTTTCTACACATTTAATTAGAAACAGTTGCTTTAAAATTTGGGGATAGCAAAAGAACAAGTTACACAATTATTGTTATGACAAACAACATATTATGTGCTCTTGAAAACCAATAAGTTAGAGTGCAAATTTGATTGTTTTAACGGTGCATCAGCATTCTATTTGTCATCCGCAACTACAAAAGGTAGGAGAATTATACATACTTATGTAAAATGTAACACGAATACCAGGTAAATTTTGTTTATAAGATGATAAAAATAAAGATTATTATATAAAACATAAAATAGTATAAATAAAAAATGATATTGCACTGTTAATCAGGCGTCAGTAAATTGCTTGTCACTAAAGGAAAATGAGTTGCAGGTGATCAAATCGTACAGCGCATAGCTTGCAAAACAACACTTACAAAAGTAGTGGTCAATTACCCAAAAATTTTAAGCAAAACGTGATAAAATCATCTGAACATAAATCTATCTACATGTATGTCTGACATTTACCTGCATGTCAAACAAAGTGTTAATTAAATAAATAATCCTTATTTTTATTTACTTTCTCCCTAATGACTATGAGTGTAAAGTATATACTATCAAAAAAGTATGATTGCAGTGACACAGTTTAACAGTTGAAAATGGAAACTTTAATCTAAGACAAAGTTATACCAAAGTTATAATTTAACATTATACCACATAACGTTCGTGCGTAACAATTATTTTCATTGGATACGGATTTGAACAAATATTGTCGTCCCTAAAATGACGTAATTTTATGATTCAAGGGTTCAGTGTTCCGCACAAACGTTAAAGCGTTGATTAAGTGCTACTCTGTTTTGGCGGATTCCATTTGCTTTTGACGTCATATTTTTATGGACAACATACATAAACAATGGTATTCCTTCGACATAAAATAGCAGTGTTTATACTAACAACAGTAATTAAACTATAAAATGCTTTGAATAATGTTTTGAGAAGTTTTCTCTTAGATTTTTCTTGTTGCAAAAACAGGAAATAAACATCAAACAATTTGAGAAAACAAAGCATTTTAAGAGCATTCAGTAGAGTATTAATGGGTCTATTCGTTATTGTTTGCTTACATTGGTGTCAGAATTTGTCTATCACAAGTTTAAAATTTAACGAACTGTGTATTTTTCTGAGAATTTCTCTGTCCTTCCTAATATAATTTAAATAAGTCAGAAGAGAGGTCTATATATATATATATATATATATATATATATATATATATATATATATATATATATATATATATATATATATATATATATTAAATAAAGATTATGCGGCTAAAATTGCCAGTAACAGGTTGCTCTTCCAATGTTTTCATGTAAAAGCATATATATAAAATTTTAAATTTAACACTTTTTATGTTTCTGTCATTTTCTACTTTAAATTACACCAGTTTATAAAAAAATTCAAGTAGCACATGGTAGTTCTAACATATCTCTTATATTAACAAGTATCGGCTTTGATGATATTGCGTAATTTTGAAATTGACATCAAAGTCTCTCTTATTGTTATAAATTTTCCTTTTTAATATCAACCAGCATTTTCCCGTATCATTCCTAGACTTTTATTATATGTCATTTGTCATCATGACTTTAATTACACACAAGTTGAAAGAATAATTGGAATTAATGTCTTGGCGGAAATCGCAGCTGTATCCAGAGGACATAGAAATTAGTTTCATGGAAAAGATATCAATAATTCCGAAGAAAAATATAGACTTCAAATAAATATTTAACTAGCTCTATAATCATAACAAATAAAACACATGGAAATGGATAGGTTGATATGAACCGTTCAGGGTTTTGTAATTATTACAAATGAAGTTTAATTTTAAGTGAAGCTTAACATTCCTTATGTCTAAAGAACTGATGAAGGCTTTTTTTTACTATTTAATTTACTAGGGCTTGTATTTGTTGTGCAATTATATTGAGAACGAGTTTATAGCAACATTCGGCATATAATGAAATTTTGATATATACTAGTAGAATCGGTCGATATTCGATGTTAACCTGAAAGACGAAAACCAAAATAATTTCCAGTGTTAAAAGAATGTTAAAGGGGTTGCAATCCGTTTCTTCTTCTTTTCAACATGGGATGAATACAATTCTTCTGTTTATGTATTTGTAAAAGCTTTTTGAATAACGAACAATAAATACGAATCCTGTGGCTGATTTAAGAAACAATGAAATAGTTTCTTATGTTTGTATTTTGAAGTTTCTGCTTTACAGAAAAGTTCTGATCCCATATATATAGTATTATTGCATATATTTCAACATGTGTTTCATTGATTTGAGCTTTGTAGATAACTTAATGTTTGTTTAGATAAAGTCTAAAAAGTTTTTTTGAAGTACCTAATGGATAGATAGATAAATAAATAAATGAAACAAAATGAAAAATATAATAAAACAATAAAATATAAATTAAAACAATAAATTAATATTAAATAATAAACAAATAAATAAATAAGTTCACAAAAACCATAAAAATAAAGGAAAACCTTTTCATGATTGGATATCAAGTGGTGTCTTTAAATCATTACAAGTTAAACCAATGTAACATAAAGTCTGCAAAAGTCTTTATACTTTTTACTGAAGATAGAGTATTAGAAACAAAATGGTCAAGTAGTTCTTTAAAATTTTTGAGAATCCACATTTGGTTGATGCCAGATGTAGAATAGACTTTATCTGAATAAGTCTGAAGGCCATCAGTATCAGTAATTCTAACACAAATTTTGACAGTCGTCAAAGATGGCCTTCAGACTTATTCAGATAAAGTCTATTCTACATCTGGCATCAACCAAATGTGGATTCTCAAAAATTTTAAAGAACTACTTGACCATTTTGTTTCTAATACTCTATCTTCAGTAAAAAGTATAAAGACTTTTAATTTTTCTACCCTTTACACCACTATCCCTCATGCTAAATTGAAGGAACGTCTAAAACAAACCATTCACTTTACAAAAACGGTAAAACAAGATATAAATATCTAGTGCTCAACAGGGATTCTGGTTATTTTGTAAAACACCATACAGACTGCAAACAAAAATAATGTTAGAGTTTTTGATAGACAACATATTTGTTGTGTTTGGAAATATTATCTTTCAACAAACAATCGGTACACAAATGAGCACAAACTGTGCACCTTTGCTTGCTGATTTGTTTTTTTATTCATATGAATCAGAATTTTTACAGAACCTTGTCAAATCTGGAAAAAAGACTGTCGCTAAATCATTCAATAACACATACAGATATATAGAGTACGTTCTTTCTCTAAATAATCACAAATTTGGAGAATATGTGAATGACATCTATCCAAGTGAGCTTGAAATTAAAGACACGACAGATTCTCCATGTTCTGCTTCATATTAGGACTTATAACTCAATTATGACAACCATGAAAGGTTACATCTGAAGCTATACGACAAACGTGATGACTTCAATTTTTCTATTGTCAACTTTCCGTTTCTTTGCAGTAATATCCCTGCTTCTCCTGCGTATGGTGTATATGTTTCACAGTTAATACGGTACGGTAGAGCTTGTTCCCACTATGGGAACTTTCTGCAACGAAGCATATTACTTATAATTAAATTGTTGACATAAGGATATTGCAAGCCTAGGCTAATCAGGGCCCTTAAAAAGTTTTATGGCCGTCATCACAATATTGTTGATAAGTATGCAGTCACTGTACCCCAACTTATACTGGATATATTTGACTTTCCATAGTTCTTTGTTCCTTTCATTCTCAAAATTGACTTGCACGTGACGGATGTAGCTAGCTAGACAGGAGGTGCTTACCCTTCCGGAGCACCCGGCCTCACTTCCTTGATGGAAGTTCACGTGTATAACATGTTTTGCCAGTTTGCAAAGTTTTTGCTTTGTTTTTAGGATTGTGATATGGACAAGGACTGGTATGTTTGTTTTATTTTTTTTATTGTACAAGTAATACATATGCTAATCAGATCATAATCCAATTACATTAAATTATTGTTAAAATCTAGAAGCAAGTATGCAGAAGATGCTGTTTCCTTAGCTTCTGTGTATTATTTATTTTATTGCTGTATATCCACCATTTACAAAGGCAGATGGTTACATATGTTGGTCACAATCTTAATCTGGTTTAACACATATGTCATGTACTGATGTTTTTGCCAGGAAAAAAAAAAAAAAAAAAAAAAAAAAAAAAAAAAAAAAAAAAAAAAAAAAAAAAACAAAGAAGGAAAAAGAAAATTCTGCACATAATATATCAGTGGAAATAAAAAAGTTGGTATAGTTTTGGCTAAGAGAAATATTTTCTCTCTTCAATCTGTAGTGGGACGTTTTAAGATTCTGTCAAATATCATTACCCAATTTCATTCAAATGAGCTAATAATATCTTTTATTTTGTATTAAATGCCATTTTCATATTTTAGAATATGAGTTAGAATGTTATAATCTTACATTAGAAGAGAGAACGTTGTAACTGGAAGACAGACAAATGAAACCAATATTACGACACAATAAAAGAAAATGAAACGAGAAAATAAAACCAAAAATGCAGTTTGAAGAAAATAATTTAAATAATTTTAGACCTGAAGAAATTACAAACACTGGAGTCAATATCCTGTTTGTTATTGTGTTATTAAAAGTCACTCCCTAACATCTTGCTTACTACACAATCAGTGGTCCATTAATAAACATAAATATTCACTTATTATTGATTTTATGGTGACCCATCCACTTCTTAGAACTTTGTTGTATATGATAATTAATTCCCTCTTGTATCATATGTAAGCGGGATTCTATCGTAGATACTTATAGAAATTTTGTTCTTCTGATGTATACCTCTGCCTCGCTTCATGAGTAGCATTATTCAAAAATAAAATGATGTAAGCAATTAAAAAAAAATTGAATGCACTTAAATTTTTTTTAAAATCAATATATATCGATTAAGGACAAAAAGTTATGATAAATTTATTTCTAAAGTTGTGAAAAGTGTTTTCATCAATATTCAATACTGATAAACTCCAGACATATATGAAACTTTAAATAAGAGTTTAAGCACGAATTCATTTACAGGTAATAATCTTAGGATAAACAAAGTATTGCAACCCCTAAAAACAAAATGGAATTTAATGTGGGCCAAAAAATGTAAAATATTTTTGTCAGAAAAATAATATCACCAAAGCGAGTGTGTCCTCTGTAGGCTTTGATAATAGAATTACATCGTCTTGGAGAAAAATTGGATCAAGTGGCGAATCGTGTTTAAAGGGATCCTTTAACTTTTTTAAGTCCAATATATTTTCAAGAGTTTGGGTTTATGATTCTACTGTTAAACTCTTAATGCCTTTCTTTGCTATCGTTTTTTAAATATATTGCAATGATTTTTTTACTTTTCTTTTCGAAATAAAGTGTCGACTTGTATGTTATTTCTTTGATAAAGATACGTTGGCATAGAGTGGAGTTAAGTGATGGCATTTTTTGGCTCCGGTGACTGTCATGTCTGAGTGGAGAAGAAAATTGGAAAACCCTGTAGACAAACTTTCCCAAATAAGAATATGTAATGTAAGAGACTCAGTTATCCTTTATTCGGTGTTAGTTAGGGCTTACATGCCATGAGTTCTATTTTACGATAATTGGAATTGCTTAAACAGTTAAGTCTTCGACATTAACATACATGTTTTACTGGTTTATTGATTGATACTTTTTATGATCATTCTTCTTTAAATATTTATTACTAAATCATTAAGGAAAATAACATAATATATAAAATATCCTAATGTGTCTTTTGAAATGTTTTTTAATGTTATACAATTTCTGGATATTGTTATTATTGTAGTAACCATTATGTAATTCAAAATCTAAATTATATTATTTTGAATAAAGCTTACAAAAAGCTTTTAAACAAATGTCATTTACTTGTAATCAGATACTTTAAAGATACACATGTTACAGCTATAGAAGTGGGAATTTATTAAGCTGAATAAAATGACATCGATAGAAGTACGGAACATCAATTTTTAAACTACAAAAACATAAAAATATGTACAGGACAATAGCCAGAGACATAAAAAATATGTACAGGACAATAGCCAGAGACATGAATATCAGACTAGAACAACACACGCGAAATACGATGTAGTCGACAGTAACAGTCGATAGCTAAAGACATTGATACTAAAGCCAATAAAAAATAAAAATAAAAAATAAAATAATAAAAATAAAGAAATAAGAGACAGAAATAAAGTAAAGAAATATAATCTAACTGACAATTATGAAAGGCACCAAAATTACACTACATAAAACATAAGTACTTAATCATAGTAAGACACATCCTTATTTAATTACAGTAAAACACAAGAATAGGAAAAATTATTGAAATACACGACCGCAAAATCTAAAATATAAAATGTACTAAACCCAAGCCAGAAACTTTTGTATTGCATTCCAGCAAAAACACACTATGATGTACTCAAAAATAGACAGAGGCATAAATTATACAATGGAGCAATAAAATTTACGCGTTTTTGATCCTTCGACTTTTATTTTCGCTGCTCGAGTCTCGACCTAAGCAGTGAGAGGCACTATAATCCGTAAGCTCGGGCACCGATGACGCTTTGTTATCCGCGAAGCTTTTGGAGTTCATTATAAAGTTCAACAACAATAATGACGACATTAAACACATTGTGCAAATTTTAAAATGGTACGTTTACATTTTTTATTTTATTGATTGATTGATTGATTGATTTATTTATTATTTTTTAAAAATTCTACACAAAAGACTAAGAACATCATTAATTATATCTAGTTTTAAAAACGTTCATAGTAATGTAGCTCGGTTAACTCAAGTGACATTTTAATGTTTAATTTAACAAGAACCTGTTTGAGGGATAAGCCGATTAAAATGAAGCAGTTGCACAATACATCAAAAGAAGAATAAAGTAAAATAAATAAATTAAAATTCAAGACGCCATTAGCAAATAAAATCAATT
Source organism: Tegillarca granosa (assembly GCA_029721355.1). Lineage (NCBI taxonomy): Eukaryota > Metazoa > Mollusca > Bivalvia > Arcoida > Arcidae > Tegillarca > Tegillarca granosa. The sequence goes on along the minus strand of CM056600.1, from coordinate 21,864,555 downwards.
TATAACAACGGGACTACTTCGATAAATTAATTCTCATGAATCATGGTTTCCTCATTAAAACCATAGCAAAGAGCACCCCAGTGTATTTGAAGTGGCGACACATGACCTTGGTTTCTTGACAAGAACATTTACAACAAAGCTTCTTTCCAAAGTTTATACGATAATCATTGTGCTTAGGGGTTTCCTCTTAAAATTCTTGATTGACAAGGAGTCCGAATGTCAGGAAATTATTTTCTTAGGTTCCAATATGTGTTGGTTCTCTTTTTGTTATTTCTTGATTACCTGTCTACGTCATCATTCATTTGTATTGTTTCTTATTCTGAATTGCGCTTCGTCTTACCAAGAATATGTTTTTCAGTTTCAAATTTTCGTCCCAAATCTTAATGATACTCTTATGGATATCATAAGGATGATTATGCTTTGTTGAGGAGCTTAGGTAATGTTTAAAAAAGCATTTTTCTGTTTGTACCAATACAGAGTTCTGTGTTAACACATGGAAGTCGATAACTTTGAACACAATAAAGAATATTTTTCAAATTAAATATAAACAAAATATTTATGCCGTCATTTTCTATTTAAAACGCAAGAAAAATTCACATAAAAAGACTTTTAAAGATCGTGAGTGGTTTAATTTCGCAAGTCAAGACAAGTCTAGTCAAAATATATCAATCAAACACAAACATACCAGTCAATCTCAAAATCACAACTCCAAAAGCAAAGCAGACTTTAAAATCTGGCTAATTCATTTATACACGTAAACTTCCATTTAAGAAATAAGACCGGGTGCACTTGAAGAGTAAGCCCCTCGTGTCTAGCAAGTTACACCAACCACGTGCAAAATCAAATTGGGAATGAAAGGAAAACGGAAATATAGGTTGTCAAATATATTAGGTAATGATTTGAATACAGCGAAAAGTAAACAATAAGAAACATTACCATAATAAAGGCGTGTCATGTGTTTAAATCAAAGACCATTTTTAAGAGTATTGTCTTAACTTTTCTATTATTCATTAGTCAAGATAACAATAAGGCATGATTATCTAACTTAAGGAACAAAAATCTGTTCAATAAAATATCAGATTTTGGAAGATTTATGTTCTTGTACTAACCTCCCGTCCATTACATCAGATAATGTAATTTCAGATTTGTTTATTAAATTGTAAAGGAAAACGAGAACTTTAAGGTCGTAAACACGAGGGAGTGATTGAGTATTGCTGTCTTATAAAAGATAGGTTGCTTACCTCAGTGAATTACAATACGTGATTCTATCGGTTATTTATTTAGATCGGAAACAAACAAAACATGAGGATGGAGTACCGGTATTTAAAGATTTTAAACTAAAGCTTTCTTTAACACGGTAAACCACTACATTAGCAGTTGGTTAAGTTCTCTCTTCGTATTTGGGAATGAAGGGTTCGAACCTCGGCCAGGTTCTTTCACCAAGCATTCGCCATTTAGAAATAAAAGTCACGGTGTGCTTCGGAGGAAACTTAAAACCCATGCTCCGTGTAACTAGCGTGTCCCTGTACATTGCCCTAAGCGCACGGCAAATGTCAAAATTTCTGCCACTTCACCTAAAGCCAGCGACGTCTCAAAATAGGTTAAATATTGTTGCCTAGGACTTAAAATTCCAGTAAAATAAACCAATTTAAATTACATGGTAAAACAACTGGGCTAAGTTGTTCGAAGCTTCGTTAATTATTACCTGTCGGTTAAAAAAAAAAAAGTCATCATGTTCAGAAGTTTTTATTAATGCATAGTTTACTCTATATTCACATTTTCAAAATGGCACTAAAATAAAATTTTCCCAGACCGCTGTTTCTGCATTACCAATTAAGACCCATCAGAAGATCAAAAAGACTTAAGTTGGCATACTTATTAAAATAATCACTACAGCTATATATCATGGTGGTTGTACTTGTCGATATGAAATTGTAGCACCTATTTTTCAATAATGATTATTTGAGAAATATAACAATTCCAAACCGTATCATGCTTTCTTTTCTTGACATTATATGAAATATTTTAAAGATTTATGCTTATTGTGCTCAGTAAGGGCTTTTGGTGGTGTTTTATATGAATTTAAATTAAATAAATGAAATTACTAGAACAAAGATTTAATGATATTTGATCATTTGATTAGTTGTACGATTTTGATGCAAAGCCGGTTTTTTAAAAACGGTTTAATTTTATATTGACTGTTTTTCTAATAAAGCGCATTAGTAAAGTCATAGATACAACTCAGAATTTATCCTGAATAAAATTAAACTAAGATAAAAATTCAAAGTAATTGATCACAAATTCAATTTTCGTTTTCTGTTATCCTATCTAGTTTTGATAAAAGTATTACGATGGTATTGTGAATATATAAAACAAATACCAGTTAAATTTTGATGTACCAGATATGCACATTTCGAAAATTCATTCCGTTATAAAACAAACTCATTTAAAACGTTACACATTAAACAATGAATGTATATACATATAATAAAATACCTGTTAAATTTGAATGTGCCGTATATGCACATTTCGGAAAATCATTCATTATAAGTGACGCTAGGGGTCGAAAAGTTTGAAATAAAAACAAGCCAAACCGTTGAAAATTAATGAATCAAAAGTTTAAAATTGATGAATTCAAATCCAGAAGAGGAATGATGTGCATGAGGAAACAAACCTTAGTTTGAAACACGCTGTTTAAAATTTAAATAACCACAAATTTTGCTAAATTGTACATTAAGTGACAGCACAAAGTACTGCCTACTGAGTTATGGATACACTCGGGGAGTTTCACTCCACAAGCAGCGGTACTAAGTGGAGTTCTGTCTAGCTTTTGCACTTTTTCTGATTTGACCATACCATATTGTAATGACACTAATTGGTTTTCGTAAAGATAATATGTAATAGATTTTCAAATGCAGCAAGCAGTTTAAAAACATTTACTTTGCAACAGACTGCTGTGAAACTAAAAAACAAAAATATTTTCATCTTTGTTAGTTTCATAAATTTCTTGAAAAACAGAAAAAAAGTGCATATCTAAATGAAATATTTGTCTTTCACAAACGTCCTGAAATATCAATAATACAAGTCATAAAAATGTTGTGTTTTTTTTATTTTATAGAGGGCTGGTAGATATTTTAAAGAGTAGCATCGATATCCTACTATTCTCTAACTCTTTAAAGCTATGTCATCAGGAACTACAAAGTTTTTCACAGAGCACTGTTTTTGTTTTACCGATAAAAACATCAGAAGGTGTAAGAACATGAAATTGAAATATTTATCAAAAGAATAATTACTGTACAGCTATATTACATAATGGCGTTTTATCGATAGGGAATTCTACCCCTTATGTATCTAAATTGAATATTTAAAAAACAATTTCAAACCGTATCATGCTTTCTTTCTGTTTTTAATTTTTATTTTATTGTTTTTTTAATCTTTTTTAGAACATTTGTTTGATTGATGCTTATTGTGCCCAGTAAGGGTTTTAGTAATTGGTGTTTTATGCTTATTTGAATCCGCTTACTTAATTTAAAATTCTAATCAATAATGGTTTTAATAGACCACAGATTCAATAGTATTTGATCAATCAATTAGTTGTATGATTTTGATGCAAGGCTTTTTTTTCTAGAACCGTTTCATTTTATATTTAAAATTACAACAACAACAACTACAACAACAACAACAACAATAATAATAATAATAATGTAATAATTCTTTACATCAACACAATAATGGTAATAATAATAATGATTAAAATAAACTTGAAATTAAACAAGAAAAATTCTTTGAAACAGCAATTATAAAAAAGGCAAAGTTCTACACAGCAACAACAAAAACAACAACAACAACAATAATAATAATAATGATATAAACCAAAAGAAATTTACAAAAAGATTTTATCTTTAAGATAATATCTCATCAACCTATGTACACAGTTTTATATTGGGAATCACAAATCCTTGTCTGTTTCCTAATGTAGCGTATTTGTGAAGCCGTAGATATAGCTGAGAGGTTTACCACGACAATGACGCAAATATGTCCTTAGATAAAAACATATTGATACTATTATAATACATGTATAAAACTCCAGCTTTTTTCTATTGCGTTGTAATTCATTATTAAACTTGGTTTAAAATCTCAAAGTAATCAATCATCATTTTTTCTTTTCTTTTTTTAAAGTTTTTAAAAATGTTAAAGCTAGGTGATGTGACAAACATTCCGTTATAAAATACTCAAATAAAACCTTATGCATTCAACAATGATTGTAATATAATACATTCTGAGTGGTGATCTGTCGTACTATTGTACTTTTATTTGATTTGACGATACCATACTGTTATTGCACTAGTTGGTTTTCATAAAGAAAATACGATATTGATTTATGGGGAAAAAAAGCAGCTAAAAACATTTACTTTGCAACAGACAGTGAAACTAAACACACAAAAATATTTTCGTTTTTGTCATTTTTATAAAATGTTGCAAATGTTGCACATTTCTTAAATAATATAAAAACATCAACTAACGCTAATCCAAAAGTATGAATCGCCCTTCACAAACGTTATCAAGTATCAATGATACAACTGATAAAATGTTATTATTATATTAACGAGGACTGATTTATATTTTGTGAGCCTTGTATTGAAGGAGGTTAGTATCAATATCCTTTCATTCCCCGACTTTTTAAAGCTATGTCATTTGATATCAAAGTGATACTAGTCTAAAGAAAAACAAGGAAATTGATTTTACAACATGGGCAAATCCAGTAAAAGAGCAATGCAAGGGTATAATTTTTAAAAATAATTCAATACGCCCGCCACATTCGAACGCTTACTTAAGAAACACGCAATATCTCATTCAACCCTCGTTTTTTTATAAAAATAAATTTAAAATTAATATTATTATTATTATTATTATTATTTTGCAAAACGAAATAATTTGGTAAACAAGTGCATATGTATTTAAATTTGTTTGATTATTACAAAATGTCGACACATGCTTTTATTTCAGTCTTTATTATATAACGAAAGTTCATATGACACACTTTTACCATCTTTATAAATCTGTAAAATTAACACTTTTATTAATCGGAACACGAAAATCGGTGTGTTTATAAGAGTTTAATCTTCTATTTTAAAAATATTTGGTTTATTATAGCTATTATGTTCGCATGTTTAAAAGATTAAGATACAAAGTATGTCACTTTTATTTTTCCATATGCGTATTCTGCGTATTTCAATACAACAATGTAAAAGACTTACAAATATCAAGGCTTCTTCAACATGATATTTAAAAGTCCGAACAGACCTTTAATATTCAGATGAAGCTGACAAACTTGCTGATGGGTCCATTAACAGTCTATTTTCTAGGTCAATTTTTAATATTTTTTAAATTCTTTATTTTATGTAAAGCGTATGATTAATGCATTAAATAGGATATAATTATCTTGAAAAATGAAACTAACAGTTTCATAACTATATGTTTTCCCTATTCGAATCTGATTTTTTTTGGAATTTCAGTCTCGGGTTATGTTCCAAAGTTCAAAGCAGCGTTTTGTAACAAAGTTGATCGTTATACTATAATAATCATTGTTACTTAGGCCAATGCAAGGTAAAATCAAGATGGAGTTGTCCGATCTTTAACAAAAGTAATCATTAGAGAGTCGTTGGATATGCTGTCTTGACTTACCTTATTAAAAACAACCTTCCCAGTAAACACCTTTTTTCTCCCTTTCGTGTCTGATATTATTTTTAACTGTTATCTTTAATTTAGCCTTTTCAATGGCAATTCTTATGAAATTTACACATAGAGGAAATACGAAATACTAATAACATATCGAGTTCCGAACAAAGGCTACATTCGTAACTCTCATCTTACAGCTGTTTCAAAGCTTGGACACCTATTTGTATACAAAAGATAAAAGCTGTGTACTTATGATTTCAAGTCGGATACAACTGTGATTACAGACGAGTGCATATCTTAATCTTTTATTAAATATGCCACAGTACTCTAAAGATTTTTTACGTTCCAGCGATGGGAAAACAAATTTGGTTTTAAATTTGTTTTCTGATAGTTTGTACTTTTACAAACGAAATAATTGCCGTTTAAAAGTTTTTAAAAATGTATAATCTGGAGTGGTTTTTTGCAGACAAAATGTTTGTTAAACAAAACGAATCATTTGCATTATCTGTCAATTTCAATTTATCAAGGAAATGTCAATATGTTTTAATCTACCGCATACAAATAACTGCCTAAGATGTGACCACTTAGAGAAAGAAGCAATGTACTATTGTGAAACGTATTAACCAGTATAAAGTGATGTACATATCATTTCTATGCGAGCCATAATGACCCTTTTCTGAGATAAATGTGCTATTAACAATTCTTTTGAGATGTAACTCCGAACATTTATAGACACTTTAGCCAGATAAGTATAACATAAAGATTTTAAATGGTATAACAGAGAGAAATAATTAATTTTCGTGATACCCACGTCTTGTTATTCATCTTTAACAAAAGCTATTTACATTAAGTAAGTATACTTGCATTTATGTGCCAGCGACAATTGCATGTTTCTAGAAAATCATGCAAGTCCGTGACGCATATCGAATTCTTTGTTCTTTTTTGTGTTACTGTTAAATAGAAAATGAAGGTGTTTGAATACAGATACATGTAGCTGAATTTAATGAATTTTGGTAATAAACAAAACTCAAATATCTTAAGGATATAAGAATAAATCAAACGAGAAAATCTGTTTGTTGAATGCTTTACGTCACATTTGCCCATTTTAAGTGACAACGACAGTTGTACGTTTTTAGAAAATCATCAGTCAGTAACGATTTTCTTTTTTGTTATACGAAGAAAATTATGTTTTATGAAGACATTTGCCAAACTATAATTTCTTGAGGATATATATATATATATATATATATATATATATATATATATATATATATATATATATATATATATATATATATTCAAACAGAATTTCAGAGAAGATTTAATGACTGGTTGGTTGAATGCTATTTTACGTCACATAACCAATTCTTTTGCTGTTCATTACAAGATGATGTTTTTTTTTATTTTTCTTAAAAATTAATCTTAACGCAAGTTTATGTGGTGTGTCAGGGTGCAAGTGTTTCTGGTCTGTATTGTACGAGTGGCGCCCTTTGAAGTGCTAGTCCATTATACTGTTAACAACTCGAACTTTAATAACCTACGACAAAAAAACAATAAAAAAATTTCCCTTACTCCAGCCAACGTAATGCCCTTGAAGGGATAAAATAAAAAAGAAGTAAAAAACAAGTAACCAAGTCTTACGACTATTGACTGTATAACTCCAGAATACTCTTAACGTATTTAGTACTAAATAGTTCTAATAAATAACACGTATACGGTTTATAAAAATGCATAATTCCAGCATTATTTTAGATACCTGGGAAACATTTTCGCGATGCAAAAAAATTTAAAAAAAATGAATAAAAACAAATAAAAATAAAAAATTAAATAAAAAAAAATAAAAATTAAAAAAATTTAAAAAAAATGAATAAATAAATGAAATTGTAGGACAAATTCTATATTTTATTATGTAATTTATATATATATATGAATGTAATATTATATTCTTTGATTGAAAATAAAACTCTTTTTGGAGATTACGTGTCTGGGGTTTTTGCGTAATAATGACTTATATTTCTTGTAATTCAAATCATATACAGTCTTAACCATAAAGCTATTGTGATTTTGCTATCATAATATTATTTTCTTTAAAATTTCAGACGTTTCAGTCTCATTAGATGCGTTGGAATTGCCTTGTTTACACTGTATTGTTAAAACAAAATGGAAGAATAAAAGGGTTGAAACGCAATTTCGGAGGATTCTTTTATTTCATATATTTTAAATAAAAGAATACTATTTTACATACGATAGAAAATACGGTGGCGCATTGGTGATACACAACTTACAGTTTGGAAAAGTTTAAAAGTGTATAGAAAACGCTATACACATTTACATGTCAAAAATGGCGCTGTTTATACCGAAAAGGAAGTTTTTGGTCACGAATTACGTCATATTCTCAATAGAAAACACCATTCGCATTGGTTTTGAACAACAGAAACATTTATGGTTATTTCGGAGGCGCACAGCGATTTTTGCTCACAACCAGATTCTATTAAGCAAAAAATACCAAAATTAATTCAAGGTAGTTGAATTTTCTATGAAATAAAGCATAACTCAATGTCACAAGCACAATGACTCAAAATGTAGTTGTTGTATAATCAGAAGTGTATAAAAAAGCTAAACACATTACAGTTCCAGAATTGTTGTTGTTTATTCTATAGATGATGGAAAGATACATTTTTTATGTAAAACTACATTCAAACATATTCTTTTTCAACTTAATCACATACTTGTTATAAAAATCCACACCTATGTTTTTTATGCCCAAGATGAAAAATTCAAGAAAATGGCATTTCTATTCTGTTTTTTTCCCCCTTTTTTAATGTTAATTTCAAGATAAATCGGCGTGTCTTTACTTACATCTTCCATAAACATATCTAATTAACCGCGAAAATGTCGTATGAAGCAGAGACCTTAAACAAGTACAATATTTACGTAGATTTTTTTTGTCGAAATACAAAACAATACAATTATCTTAATACAGTAATTTTTGTTTAAATAGAAGTGATCGCTAAAGCGGATTTTAATTTTATTTCAAAAACATTTATTGTTCAGGAAACTTCTTAATTTAATACAGAAATTTATATAATACATAAAAATGAGAACAGTCACTATACATGGAACCCCTGTAAGAGTTTTTAAAGGATTTAGTGAAATTTAATTTGCTTGAATTTTTTCTCCCCTTAAAATTTGTAATAAAGTCAATAATTTCGTCAAAAATCGGTGAAATAGTCCAAAGATCGAATATTTAGTTTCAAATTCTAAGACAAAAGCGAAAACACACAACTAGGTGTATCCAAAAGAAATATTTATCGATCATAAACCTCACTAAGTGTCACTGATTACAGAAAACGAATAAATGATGTTGTTGTAAAATATCTATTTACGGTTTTTTATTTCATTTATTTTTTTTCTGTTCTTTCTTTTTTAATATTTTAATTAAATAATTTTTTTTACATTCTAAACTGTACAGCTATCGCGGTTTTTACAATAAAAATACTATTATTTTTAATTTCAGACGTTTCAGTAATACTAAATGCATAGGGGAATGCATTATTTACACTAATGTTTAAAAAAATAGATAAATAAATGGATGAAACGCAATTTTTTGAAAATTCTTTATTTTGTATTTAAAACTGTGTGTAATAAGCGAATTCTGCTTTACATACTGTATACTACGATGACACATTGGTGAAAGAAAGCAAAATGCTATGGTAAACAAGTATATGAGTATTTAATTTGTTATTTTTTTAAATAACGCCTTAAGTTTGAATATCAGTGCTGATTGAAAACAGAAGAATCATATGAATCGCAATTTGTCTTTAAATGATTCTTTATAAAATAATATGAACTAGAACTATTAATAGAAACATGAAAATTAACGGGGATTTCGAAATGCTTTTGAATCTAAAAGCAATCTGAAGACGTCCTAACGAAAATCACATATTATTATATACCTTATGACTGTCAATTTCAGTATCTTTTCTGCAGAGGTTTAAAATTTGAAAAAAAAGAAAGCTCTTAGCATTTGATTATACAAGTGTAAAAGACTTACAAATATTTGGACTTTCTCACCATGATACGTAGAACTCCATATAGATAAATGCTGACAAACAGTTTTCTAGGTCCATTAACAGTTTTTAACATTTTCACTGTTGTAAAAAATCTTCGTTTAATATCTAGCAAATTATTTATGCATTAAAAGGGTCTAATGATCTTAAGAAATGGACCTAACGGTTTCATAACTATATGGTTTGCCCATTCAAATTTCATTTATTTGGAATTTCTGAAAGTCTCACGTTAAGTTGCAGTAAACATCTTCAAAAGCATCGTCTTGTAAAAAGGTTGAAAATTGTACTTAAGCCGATTGCAAGGCTTGATTAAGATGGAAATTAAAGCTGCACATTAGTGAATCGCTAAATATATTTTTACTGACTCGATTATAATCAATCTTCCAAGTCGACACCTTTTTTAATTTATTTATTTTATTTATTAATTTATCTGTTTAGTTATTTATTTATTGATAATTTTATGTTTTCCCGCTTTTCGTTTCTATTATTTTTTAACTGTTGGTCTAAATTAGTCATTTTAATAGCAATACTTAATTACATCCACGCATAGACGAAACGTTTTAATGCCTAAATATGTACCTCTCAACATACGGAAGTATAAGGTTGCAATTGTTTCGGAACTTAAACACGTATATATATATATATATATATATATATATATATGTATATGATTAATAGTAAGTGGTGTGTAGTTTTGATTTCAATTCCAGGGGAAAAGAAATTCGGATACGATTGTTATTACATACGAGTGCACAACTTATTTTTTAAAAAGGTCACGGCACTCTTAAGAATATGTATATTCCACCAATAGTAAAAAATAAATCTTGGTTTCGAATACTTTCATTTTTACGAAATAATTAAAATTTAAATTAAAACTTAAGAAAAATATATAAACAGGAGATGTGTTTTGCAGACAAAAATGTTTGTTAACAAAATTAACTGTTTGCTGAATAACACGGAAACTGCCAATTTGTCCAAAAAATGTAAAATATAGTTCCAAGAAATGTTAATATATTTTCGTCTACCCTAAAAAATTCTCAAATAAATAACTGTAAAAAGATGTGTCCTCTTAGAGAGAGAGAGAGAGAGAGAGAGAGAGAGAGAGAGAGAGAGAGAGAGAGAGAGAGAGAGAGAGAGAGAGAAGAAATGAGTTATTGTTATACAAGTATCATTCCTATGCGAGCCATAATGACCCTTTCTGATATAAATATGGTATTGACAATTCTTTTGTGATGGAATTCCAAAGATTTACAGACGTTGTAGCCAGATAAGTATAACACAAAGATTTTGAATGGATAACAGAGAGAAATGATTAGTTTTTCGTGATAACAACGTGTTGTCATTTTTCTGTAACAAAAACTATTTACATCAAGTAAGTATACTTGTGCCTATGTGACAACGACAGTTGTACGTTTGTAGAAAATCATCCAAGTTTTTGACGCATTTCTTTATTCTTTTTGTGTTCCTGTTTTACAAATAAAGGTGATTGAATACAGATACTGGTGGCTGATTTAAACCTACTCGGTAATAAATACTGCTACAATATCTTAAGGATACAAGAATAAATCAAACCAGAATTGCTTTGTTGAATGATTTACGTCAAATTTAGAATTTTCAGTGACTACGACAGTTGGACGTTTTAAGGAAATCATCAGTCAGTAACGATTTTCTTTGTTACTCTTTTGTTATTGTTATACAGATAATGAAGACATTTGCAAAACTACAATTCCTTGAGAATATACAAATAAATCACACAGAATTAAAGAGTCAATTGATTGGTTGGTTAAATGCTGTTTTACGTCACAGAACCAATTTTAGCTGTTGGTAACAAGATTTTTTATTATTTTTATCAAGGATTAGTCTTAACACACGTTCATATGGTGCGTCAAAAGGTAAGTGTTTCTGTCCTCTATTGTTTTAGGGGCGATTTTTAGAGTGCTAGTACAATGTCGCAGATAAACATCGCAGACCATCGATCTATTATACTGATAACAAGTTAGACATCAATAACCTACGACAATAAAAAAAAAAAAAAAAAAATTCTCACTTGCTGATGTATTAACCATTCAGCCATTGTGAACCCCTTGAAGGGATAAAATATAAAGTAAAATTATAAGAAACTAAGTCTTACTACTACTGATGGTATAACTCTAAAATTTTCGCGAACTCTTTAGATATTTAGTTCTTAATGGTAAAATTTAATAACATATACACGTTTATTTAAATATATAATTCCAGTATTTTTTTTTTGTTTTGTTAACTAGGAAACATTTTCGCGAAGCAAAAAGTAAAAGAATAAAAAAAATAGAAAAATACAAACAAATAAAATGAATAAATAAATAAATAAATAAATAAATAAATAAATAAATAAATAAATAAATAAATAAATAAATAAATAAATAAATAAAATTGTGAAACAAATTCTATATAAATAAATATATAATTTATATATATTAACAAATGTAATATAATATTTTCTGAATGAAAATAAAATTCTGTTAGGAAAAAACGTGTCTGGTTTTTTGGGTTATTACGACTATTTTTTCTTGTAATTTAAATCATTAACCGTCTGAATTTTATAGCTATCGTGATTTTGGTAACACAATACTGTACTGTATTTTTTCAAGACGTTTCAGTCATATTAGAAGCGTAGGGGAATGCCTTATTTACAATGTATTGCCAAAACTAAATTGCAGAATAAAAAAATTGAAACGCAATTTTGAGGATTATTTTATTTTATATATTTCAAACTGTGTGTATAAATCAATAAAAGAAAATTTTACAAACTATATAAAGTACAGTGGCGCATTGATGACAGCAAACATCACATTGGAAAAGTATCAAAATGTATAGAAAATGCAATGCACATTTACATGTCAAAATGGGGATGTTTATACCGGAAGAAGTGTTTTTTGTTGACGATTTATGTATGCGAAAAGAACGCACCATTTGCCATGTTTTTCAGAATGTAAAAACAGAAACATTTTATAGTAAATCCAGGATGCGCAAGATTAATTTAAGTTAATTAGATTTTCTATGAAAATTGAGCATAACTCACCGTCACGAGCACGATGAATTAAACAGTAATTGTTGTATAATTAGATAAAATTAGAAGTATATAATAAGCTATTATACACATTATCATTTTTAAAATTGTTTGTCGAAAAAACAAAATGTAAATCATATTCTTGTTCAACTTCGCTTAATCACATACTTTTTATAAAACTCCACACTAATGTTTGCTATGCAAAATATAAAAAAATCGGGAACATGGCATTTCTATTCTGTTTCTTTCCTTTTTTAATGTTAATTTCAAGATAAATCGGCATGTCTTTACTTACATATTCCATTAACATATCTAATAACACTTGAAAATGTTGTATAAAGCAGAGGCCTTGTATTTACGTAGATTTTTTTCCGTTAAAAAACAAAGCAATTATCTTAAAATAATTGTTTTTAATTGAAGCGATTTTTAAGGCGGATTTAAATTTTATTTCAAAAACATTTACAGTTAAGGTAAGTGCATAGTCTAATACGTACAAATGGAATACTAAAAACAGTCACTCAACATCAATCTTTGCAAAAGTTTGTAAAATGATTTACTAAATGAAGATAAAAAAATTAATTTGCTTGAACTTTTTCTCCCCGAAGAATCTTCAATTGATTTCGTCAAACATCATGAACTAGAAAAAAGAATGAATTTTTATGTTTCAACTTCTCAGACTAACAAGAAAACATGCAATGATGTATATTCAAATGAAATATCGTCACTAAATTTTATTGATACAAGTTACAGAAAACGAATAAATGTTGTTGTTTTAAAATATCTATCTTTGGTTGTTTTTATTTTATTATGTTTTTGTGTTCTGTACATTCTTTCCGTTTTCTTTAATTTTTCTTTTTTACAGTCTGAAAAGTATAGCGATTGCGAATTTTACTACCACAATATTCTTTTTTTATTTTAGACGTTTCAGTCATATTAAATGCATAAGGGAATGCATTATTTACATTTTACTGTGAAAAAATAGATAAATAGATGAAACGCAATTTTTGAAAATTCTTTTATTTTATATATTTTAAACTATGTGAAATTACAGAATACTATTTAACGTACAGTATAAAGTACGGTGACACATTGGTGATTGCAAACAAAATGTTTGGTAAACAAGTACATGTGTTTTTAATTTCTTAGAATTTTTTTCAAAATACCGACCAAAGTTTAAATTTCTGTCTTTATTAAAACAGAAGAATCATATGACTTGCATTTAGTCATTTTAATGATTCTTTGTAAAATGATATATGGGCGCTTTTATTGATCGAAACATCAAAAATAGTGTTTTTGTATCTTTTATATTATAGATTTTGGTTAATTTTAGTTATTACATGTATGTAACAAGATTTCGAAGGTGACATGTCGCACAATACCTATAAAGAAATTAAAATACATAAAAATGTATGTTCCTGTTGTTATTGCTTTTTCCATTTGATATTTTTGTACTTTTGTTACAATAAGATAGTAAACGACGATAATAATGATTATGAAATCTAAAAATAATTTGAAAATTTTCGGTGAAAATCACATATTATTATATACATGATGACTATCAATTTCAATTTCTTTTTACAGAATTTTATAATTTGAAAAAAGATAATCCTGCATTTTTTAATATAACAATGTAAAAGACTAACGAATGTTTAGGCTTCTTTACCATGATGTTTAAAACTCTGTACAGACATATAAAATTCAGATGAAGCTGACAAACATGCTGATATATCCATAAACAGTTTATTTTTTTAAGTCAATTTCCAATATTTTAAAAACTCTCCTTCTAATATCTAGCGAAAGCGAAAGATTTAAGCATTAAAAAGAATCTAATGATGTGAAAAATGGATCTTACTGTTCCATTAATATATAGTTTGCCCAGTTTCGTACGTTGAACATTATACTATAACTTAGGCCGATTGCAAAGTAAAATCAAGATGTAGTTGGTTGATCATGATCAGATGTGCTTATTAGGGACTCGTTGAATTTGTTTTCTTGACTGTACTCGATTATAAAAATAACCCCAATTTTCTTTTTATAATTTTATATTTTCTCTTTATCCCCTACTACAACTTTTTTAACTGTTTATATGAAATTTCAAAAAGTCTTGGTTTAAGTTTCAATGTCCAAAGCAACGTTTTTTAACAAAGTTAAACATTATACTATAATATTGATACTTAGACCATTTGCAAATTTAAATCAGATGGTTTCTTTTATCTGGATCCAAAGTATTGATTAGTGCCTCGTTAAATATGTTGTCTAGACTTACGCGATTAAAATTTATCTTCCCTTTAAACAACTAATTTTTTTCTAATTTAATTTTTAATTCTTATGTATAAATTAGCCATTTTAATAGCATTACTTATTCACATCCACGCATAGAAATAACACGAGTTCCGAACAGAGACCAACATTTGTACCTCTAAACATACGGAGGTAGAAGGTTGATGCTGTTTCAGACCTTGAATCTTTATAATGTATATAAAATTATTTGTAAATGCTGTGTAATTCTGATTTCAATCCCATGGGAAAGGAAATTCGGATAAAACAGTGATAATACACGAGTGCATATCCTATTCATTTTTTTTCAAAAACAAAAACTTTCGCGGTTCTCTTAATATTTTTTACTAATTAAGAAACCAAAATTCAAAAAAAAAATAAATTTTGGTTTTTTAATTTGTTTTCAATAGTGTTCTCTCTCATTTTCTCGAAATAATTGTCGTTTTTTTTCAATTTTAAATTTTATTTTTTATTTAAATTTTTTAAATTTATTATAGGATGTGGTGTTTTGAAAAAGTGTTTGTTAAACAAAATTAACCATTTGCTTAATTGCACGAAAATTGCCAATTTGTCCAAGAAATGTAAATGTGTTTCCATCTGCCGCATAAAAATTCTCAAATAAATAACTGTAAAAGACGTGACCTACTAAAGAAGGAAGCAATGTATTATTGTGATTCGTATTAAACCATTTACAGAAATGTACATTTCATTCCTAGGTGAATAATGACCCTTTTCTGCGATTGACAATTCCTCCAAAGATTTATAGACGATTAACCAAGATAAGTATAACATAAATATTTCAAATAGTATAACAGAGAAAAATGATAAATTTTCATTATACAAACGTCTGGTTTTTTTTTGTAATAAAAAGTAAGTATACTTGCATTATGTGACAACGACAAATCATCCACTTGATTTTTAAACGTATTTCATTGTTCTTTTTGTGTTACAGAAACTGAAGGCGATTTCAAACAGATACTTGTAGCTCATTTAAATGTACTCGGTAATAAACAATACTACAATATCTTAAGGATATAAGAATGAATCAAACGAGGATTGCTTTGTTTGTTGAATGTTTTACGTCACATTTGCAATTTTTAGTGACAACGACAGTTGTACGTTTCAAGGAAATCATCAGTCATTAACGATTTCTTTGTTACTCTTGTGTTCTTGTTATACAGAAAATGAAGACGATTGAATACAAATACTTGTAGTTGAATTAAATGTATTCGGTAATGACGAAACCATAATACCTTGAGGATATACGAATAAATCAAACGGAATTAAAAAGATTATTGATAGATTTTTTGGTTGAGTGCTGATTTACGTCAGATAGTCAATATATTCGTTAGAAGATTGTTTTTATTATTCTTAAGAATTAATCTTATCACACAAGTTTAACTTTACACTTGCTGACGCTTATACCGAATTAGGCCATCGCGATCCCCTTAAAGGGAAAAATGGCAAAAACTGTCAAAAGAGAAAACGACAACTTATTGTATAACTATAGGATTTACACGTAGCTGTAAATACTCAATGGTTAAATTTAATAAAATATACTTGGTTAACATAAATGCATAATCTAGCAATGTTTTGTTTAGTTATGCAGGAATCAGTTTCGCAAAGCAAAAATAAAAAAAAAAGAGAAAAAAAGGAAAATTACCATAACTCTCATATTTCTCAATTAAAATTTTATATTAATATAGCATAATGCTTTGAACATTATCATATAATAATGTTGTTTGAAACATTAATCAACAATCGTAACAACAGGCGCATGCATGTAATGTCTCGTCTGAGTTCAGAAAAAAGTAGGACAAATTCGAATATATGTTATATAATATTTTGCAAAAAGAAGACGTAAGACGTAAAATTATTAGTTCTTACAACCGTAATATCTCACATTTCTCAATATAAATTTGATATAATTATACCTATATGCTTTGAACAATGTCTTCTAATATTGTGTTGTCTTGTTGATGTTTAAAAAAATAATGATGATAATGATAATAATAATTTTATACTATAAAATGCCACCTTGTCTGCATTGCTATATTAACCTGTTTTAGGATCATATTTTGCCAGCTTAAAGAGCTCACCAGGACTGTATATCTCATATTTTTTATAATTCAACTGTTTTATTTTGTCTTGTCAATATAAATGCTTAAACATTGCAACTAAACGGAATACGGCGCGTTATGTTTAGTTTGCCTTGCAAAGTTTTTGACACTGAAAATCATTTTAAAACAGTTCAATTGTTATATTTTCATTAAATATTTTTAAGTAATAATTCGTTGATTTTAAATTTACCATCTATTAAACAAGAACACCGGAAGGAGTCAAGTAGACACCACAAAGAACGCGCATATGCATTTTAGAACAAGAATGCGATTTTCGACCGAAATATAGTCCACAAATAACAACACATTTATTTTATTGATATTCAAATTATTATTTTTTTTATATCCTATATTTTTAAAAATACATTATGTTAATACACTGTTTTGATAAAAGCTCGTAAATGCGCTTAAGCCGTGACAGCCGTGCTTGTTTTTCTATGATATTGTATTTTCGAATTGTGTATTGCATTTAATATGTATTCATACACGGAGTCACGTGGTTTTTGTGATTTATAGTCTATATGAACGCAACGACTTTCGTGCTGGGAGAAATTTGAAATTTACACGGCAAATGAAAATATACTAATACATGAATATATGTAGGACTGATAAGGTGAATATCTCATATATATATATATATATATATATATAATAAAAATTGATGTTCCAAATGTGTTCTTTTCAGAAAGTTCCCAACTTATAAGAATTCAATTCCAGCTGAGTAATGTTTTACATGATGGAACAAACCTTTGTTTTAAACGAATGAAAATTTGCTACATGGTACATTTTCTGTCGTCACAAACAACTGAGTTTAGGGTTCCCTCATGGAGTTTTGCTCCACCAGCAGCGGTACACGCTCATTTTTTTTAAAAAAGTATCTGTTTAATTTTAACGTGACATATGATAATACTATAAAAACAAATATAGTAATTTACAATCGCTTTTAAATAGAGAACTTGGCATATACATTTATGCATTAACTTTATAAAGAAGTTGACGTAAAATTGACGTAAAAGCAAACTGATGTATTGTTTTTAACGTCGCATATGCAATTTTTCAACTATCAGCGACGAAACATGTGGTGTCGAACGCTATTCAACATATTTATTTTGGAAAGGCCGACAATCTATTAAAGACATTTTACAGATTGTGCCCCTTGTAAAGGCCGACAATCTATTTAACACATTTTACTGGATTGTCTTTCTGGTAAAGGTTGACAAACTATCTAAGACATTTTAACGGTATATGTTAATTTACACCTACAAGGGATACTTTTTAAGCGGTTAGCGTATACGCTAACCGCTTATTGGCATCGTGTCTTGCAGGAAGTAATAGGTCAAAGCGACTCCTAGCGGTAACCTTAGACCTTTGACCGAAGATTCCTACATGCTGTTTGGGGAGATATCTACTATGCCACGCCTACTCCCGTCATGCCTTATGCCTTCAACTGGCAATATGGCGTGTAGTTTCATTCACAAAACGCATATGAATGAAGTGTTAACGTAACTTTATGTTTACTTAGTGTCTCAACGATGACCTAACAGACCCCAGTGACAGTGTGCATGCTTCCCGTGTAATATGGATTATAACACAGCAGCATCCACTGTTTTCATTGAGAACTCCGACATAAATAAGTAAGTTGTTGTAATCTAACTTGAGGTTTAAAATTTCAAAAGTTATATAATCAGACAGGGAAGATACAAAATAGTTAAACGAAGAAAGAAGAATTTTGTGGTTGGCTTGTCGACATCAATCGCAGAACGATCCGATGGCAGACCATTTCATTACCGGTAGTATGTTATTATATATATACTGTACTGGAATATATTTGTATATTGTTTTCTGTTTTCCTGCATTCAGCACTGCCAAAATTAAGTGAAAACGCCTATAATGACAGTACCGATTTTGAAAACTTCTGTGGAAATTACTAAGTATCTCTAGTTCTAAAATGTACGTTTTTATTTGCCCCATACGACTGGAGTTAGCAACTCTACCATTTATCTGAAAAATGTTGGCAGTTTCACTGTTCTACGTGTTTCCTATAATTGAGAGAAAGGGAGAGAGAGAGAGAGTATAGTTATGTTGTTTTACGCTCAGTCAAATTCTTTAACTTATTTCGAAATGGTCAGTCAGTTCTGGGATGGTGGAGGAAACCGGGGTGCGCAAAGAAAACCTACGACAAAGTGTACTGACAAACTTTCCACACTAGGATCTGTCTGAGGCACTGTGATCCGCAAGTGTGTGTGCTTTAGAACACTTAGCCACTGGGGCCCCTTACCTGTAATTGATATTTGTTCTTTGTGTAAACTCTAATGTCAGTTTACCAGGAAAAGAATTTATTATAATTATTAGTTTTATTATTGTTATTATTATTGGTATTATTATTATCATTCAGGTAAACCATCTGAACTGTATGACTGATCAAATCCAGACTGGGCTCATACTAGTAAAGTAAACAACCTAACAGCGAGAAAGTCACAGAAGAAATGAAAAAGTCCAATAAAGACTTTGACAGGTATTAATAATTTGTAACAACTACTGGGATGTAGAGTGCTCATCCCATCATTCTTATGTGGAATAAAGTTTGTATACATACCATGGCTTATGGTAGAACAGCAATGAAACAGAACATTATTAGTTCTGGCCTTAATCTAGGACAGTCACAGGTCATATTTTGAATTGCCTTTCTATGCATAGTAAACAGGTTTTATGAAATAAAAAGGTCATGACATACACTAATGCTTTACATGGAAAAAATGTGAAGTTAAAAGACTTAGTCAATTTCACATCATTGCAAATTGCAAAATTTCTCAGTAAAGCTGGATAATCACAAATTATATTATAGAAAGCTTAAGTATACAATTTATATTGGACTGTGAGGTTGTAAATACATTTTATCAAGAAAATTAAAAACTTTTTCAGAAGTTTTATTTTTACAGACAGATGAACTGTGTGTAAAACATGTCGGATTATATTTTAGCTTGAGAAATCTCAATTTAAGTAAAATATATTGCCACTTGCACAACTTTATAGCAGTAACACTAAGATTGACCACCTGGCAATTTGTTTTTGCTTCATCGAGTTATACTCAAAGGTCTCGAGATCCTTTTTCAAGTAATTGTGTATTTCAATATTTTAAATTTGTTTCTTTTTTCATTGAGTTATACTCAAAGGTCTCGAGATCCTTTTCAAGTAAATGTGTATTTCAATATCTTAAATTTGTTTCTTTTTTTCATTGAGTTATACTCAAAGGTCTCGAGATCCTTTTTCAAATGTGATATTCAGTATATTCTCAGGAATGTTAAGTATGATTTATTTTTTAACTCATTTTTAAAAAAAGTTGTTATTATTTAAAAAAGTTTTTGTTTGTTTTTTTTTTTTCTATTTTCAGAAATAACAGACTGAAGGAGCAACAAGCAAATAAAGACAGACATCATGCGTCTAAGGCCATTCAGGATTTATTTGAAAAATCACAGAAGATCTGAATATGATACCATAAACCAGAATGCATCCTTATTTGTAAAAATGGACACCTTTGAACCAGACAAGATACAACACTTGAAAACACAATAACCATCTATTGACAAGAGTCAAATTGACAATGAAATTGATTGATAACTGAGAATGCCCATGATTATCAAAGCAAGGTTTTTTGAAAGTAAATTCTGCTAAAAGACAAATTGTGCTTTTTCTTAATACACAAGTGATATCTTTTCAGACATATTGTGGTCTGTTAAACTTTACTTTTAAATATTCTTATATCCAATGACCATATGCCCTTAATAAATATACATGTATTTCCTTTTGTAACAATATAAAGATTAAGATGATAAACCAAAAACATTAACATGAATGGGAACTTGTTTCTATTAGCAACATTTTTAGATCACCTGAGCACATACCAGTAGTGCTCAAGTGAGCTATTGTGATGGGTCAATGTCCATTGACAACATGTTATCCTTTGTGTGTCGTGCGTCAACTTTTGCTTGTTAACACTCCGGAGGCCACAAATTTAGTCCAATCTTTATCAAACTTGCTCAGAATGATCTTCTTGACTAGCGCTAGCTCATTTTCATATATTGGCCATACTGGTTCAATAAAAAGGTTACTAGGTCAATTTATAGAAAAACCTTGTTAACACTTCTGAGGCCCAAATTTCAGCCTAATCTTCATCAACCTTGCTCAGGATGATGCTCTTGACAAAAGCTAGCTTAAGTTTGTTTAAGGATCATGTTGGGTCAATAAGTAGGTCACTTAGAGAAATTATAGAAAAACCTTTTTAACACTCCTGGGCCCATAATTTTATCCCAATCTTATCAGCTTTCTCAGAATGATCCTCTTGACAAAAGCTAGCTTAAGGATGTTTAAGGGTCATGTTGGGTCAATAAGTAGGTCACTAGGTCAAATTATAGAAAAGGTCCAATTTACTAAAATCAAGCTAAGTGTACATCATTTCAGGTGAGTGTCCAAGGCCTTCATGGTCCTTTTGTTTTTTATGTTGCTGTAAATAAAATTTTCTCCAGAAATTTCTTTTCATATTATTAAAGTACCCTAACATTGGGGCCTTGGTGGACAAGTGGTCTAAGTCACATGCCTACATCATTATGTTTACTCAGTTGGTAGAGTGCTCGCTTTGTATTAGGGAGGTTCGGGGTTCAAAGTCAGACTGGGTCTGACCAATACTTGAAAACTGGTAGTGACTTTTTTTTGCCAAGCACTCTGCATTTAGTAATGAAAGTCATGAGGTTCTTCAGAGTAGACCTTAAAAACTGAAGTCCAGTGTCATGACAGACATGGCACCCTACAGAACCCTCCCTGCACATTGCTCTAACCACACTGCAAAGGTTAACATTTCTGTCACTTTATCTACAGGTGGTGAGGTCTCGATATAAGTGAAATATTCTTGATTGGGACGTTAAACCTCATTAGATGAAATTGAATCACGTGCTCACAGATCAAAGTACATCTTACTGAGTAGGTTTGAATCCCACAGTGGATCAGAAAGTTTTACAATTGCTTGTTGAAAGCCTTTGCCTATCTCCAGGCACTCCAGTTTACTCCATCAGCTTAGGACAGACTACCTTGCTAATTATGTGAAAGAATCAGTATCTTGACGGGGTTTAAAACACCATTTGTCTCTCCACTCTACTCCAGCATACCCTGAATAGAACCAGAGTAGGCATATGATATCAGAAAACTAATGAATATTGGCTACTTATACAACAGACTGCATCATTATCACCTTTTTACAAACAAGGATGAATAATTATAGAGACAAACATGCAGCGTTAGTTTTTCAAATTACTGATATCAACTTGTTTAGATTAACTTTCAGAATACATTGTATTTTATTTTAGTTTGATAACAACCAATGAAAGTCATAATTTTTATTACAAATGCAGGAACAACTAGTTGTAACAATTTCACTATGGTGTTACATTGTATGAACTCATCTACAGATTTATTTCATATAAACATTTTTCCAAATTGTTCCTTTCTTGAGTGGCATGTTTTGTAATTTGGCTCTTTTCAGCAAGTTTTATGCCTTCACTGAAGAAATTGAGTTCATACAAATAAACTAATCAATAAATGAGAGGTTTGTTGGTTTTATTGCTGTTTAATCTTACATTAGCAATTTTCCAGCCAGTCATGACAAGAGGAAGTTAATTGATTTCTTAGGATAAATTAAGAACAAGTTTGTGTATGTGAGATGTGCAAGCATGTTTTATTGTTTGCCATACTCAGTGATTTTCACATGCTAGCTCAAAGAGTCAGTCTGCTTTATACAAGCACCCAACTCTTATTCACATGATGTCAGTGTGTCAACAATCGGTGCTCTCTCCTTAAATTCTTATGATTGACCTTTTTTTTTTTGGAAAATTGCAATGCAGGCATTATTATTGTTGTATTGAGACAATTTTTGTCTGATGGAAGCAAAAACTAAATGTCAAGGTCGTGTCATTTTGATTACCTGAGCTTTAAAATGCTATATCATGACTAAGTTTAAAGATTTTGACATGGAAGATAACCTTTTTATGTTTTTTTATTTGGAAAATTGCAATGCAGGCATTACTTTTTGATGTATTGAGACAATTTTGTCTGATGGAAGCAAAATCCAAATGTCAAGGTCATGGCATTTTAATTACCTGAGCTTTAAAATGCTATATGATGACTAAGTTTAAAGATCTTGACATGGAAGATAACTTTTTGATGTTTTTGAAGTGCTCTCTGTAATTAAACCAGAGCAAAGACCATGAGTGATAAGAAATAAGATGTTGGTCTTCCTGTATTTAGGTGCTTAGTTTAGATATAAGACATTACTTCATAATTACTGAATAAGATTTTTTGTTGAGAGATATTTTTTTACTTTCAATAAATATTCATTTTGCTTATTGCAGCTTACAAAATGTCTTAAAGTGGATTTTATTTTGTATCAAAACACTTTCACTGGTCATTTTCTTTCAGATGCATCTATTTGATCCCTTATTTTGAAATAAAACGGGAATGGGGTAATGGTGATTTACATACTACCACAATCACAGTTAACAGTCTAGTCAAATGGGTTCTGATCTAAAACTGATTACAACATCATACATTTTGTTACAAATGTAACGTACATATTTACAAAAAGCTAAGGGTAAACTAAAAACCTCATCAAAAGGCTGTACATTTTTTTGAGAAATTGAATACCGCCAGGTACTTTTTTGATAGAGGGATAATAAAAATTTATCTCAACTTTCAGAGCTAACAGGCTAACCGCTTTCCAGTACTTTCAGTACTTTGATTATTCAGTATCATCGATCCATGATCTTTTAAGCAATGTCAGTAGACATCAAATTTTAAGCTTTCTTCCGGAAATAAACTTGTACAATAAAATATTATACTAGTATATTAAAAGATATTACCCAGTGTTTTATTTTAAACTCATCTGTGGAAAAACTGATTCTTATTAGTTTAGCATTTATTCTAAGTTTTCAGAGTAAGGAGGTTTCGGTTTATTCAGGTTTTTATTACAAAGAATAAAGAAGGAATCATTCCGGACTTTTACTTCCGTTCGGAATGTACAGGATTTCGGTTTTCCCCGGTTTCGGTTTTCGGGGGTTGCACTGTATTAAGTATCACATCAATTTAATGTTTTACACATACCGGTACTATTGAAACTTAAATCTTAACGTTCCCTAGACTCGGAAAGCTACGATTATGCTGATGCAGCTTTTAACAATAATTCACTAACTCGCTTATAACTAGCTTCAACGGAAATTTTTGTCAGGGTAGGCAAAAAGTGCAAACAAACCATTTTTAAGCGGGAAATTGGTAACTTAAGTATTTATGAAATTTATGACACCATATGAATTCCCAGTGAGACTATTTGTCAAGATCTTAGAAGGCTTGTCTAATAAGTATTGTATTTAAGTATTTTACTATCTTATCTATCAATCATGCACTCCTATCAAGAAATTTAAAAAAGTGTCATATTGAAGGATTTTTATAAATTGGAGTCTGTTTTGCCGTTTATTAAACACGAGTTTTATCAACATTTGTTGACAATTGAAGTTTAAATGACAAAATGAGAACATCAGTAACTATGCGTCATCTATGGCTGGAATAATCGTAAGTATGTACATCGCTTAGGTATTTTAAAAAAAGATATACGATCTATTGCATCTGACATTAGGTTCTATTAATCTGATGATCAATGTAAATTCCATTCAGTTACTTTAACGAACAAGTTACCAAGTGGCAACATAATTGTTTTAACATATGAATTGTAGGTCATCGGAATATTACAGTACCATACAGAATCATGGGTTGATAAATTTTAAACAACAAATGATGAAGTTTTAAGAAAAACAAGATATCTTACATAAATCTTAAACCCGTCTGTCTTGACCTTGAGGTAAAACAGACTCTTGAGTCTTGCTATGTCAAAGTAACATATTCATCCCCCAAAACGTGAGGACAGACTTGGTGCAATAAAGATTTGTTCATCAATAATATCCCAGAACCATAATATAATGTTTGAATCTCATCTTCAACACAAACATAAAAATTTGAACAGGATGTAGCATTGCACTCTTTAAATGCATATGAACAGGAAAGACCATATTTGCGATAGGTACATGTCTTGTTGTCATATTTGTTAGCTCCACTGGTTTTAGCCAGCTGAGCTTCTGGCATGACAAGGCGGTGAGCCCGTGCGTGCGTGCGTTCATCCGTGTTTTAACTTTAATCTTCTCTGAAACTACAGGGCAAACTGAAATATATTTGGTGTGGACGGTTCCTAGGTAGAGTAGTTAATATTTTGTATAAAGCAATTTCTTGTGGCTTCCAAGATGGCCACCGTTACTATAAATAGCAAAAAATGGCAATTACAGGTTTATTTTTTCGATTTGGTTCAAATGTAATATACAGAGAATAGATAAATAGCCATTTTTATATATGTAACGGGATTTTCCCTCATAACCAGAATTAGCTCGTTATTAACAACACATGCAAATAATCTGCCATAATAGCCGCTATTAAAAGCTTATTCTTTTTACACCTTCTCTTTTAAAACCACTGAGCCAAACGGAACCTTATTCTAAGTGGAAGGTCCCTAAGTGGAGTAGCTTTAAGTTAATACAAATCAACTTCTTGTAACATCCAAGATGGCTGTTATTGCTATAAATAGCAAAAAGTGCTACAATGTACATGGTATTTACTTGTTTTTTTATTAACTGATTTAGTTCAGATTTAATATATAAGAAATGGATAGATAGTCATTTAACATATATAACGGGATTTTCCCTCATAATTATAAATAGCTCGTTATTAGCAACATATGCAAATAATCTGCCATAATAGTTGATTCTTTAAAATCTTCTCCTCTGAAACTACTGAGCCAAATGGAACCATATTTAGTGTGGAAGATCCCTGGGCTGAAGTAGTATAAAGCTTTTACAAATCAAGTTCTTGGGATATTCAAGATGGCCTCCAATGCTATCAAAAGAAAAAGTGCTAAATAGCATTCACTGGTTTATTTATCAACCAATCTATCTCAAATTTGATATATAGAGAGTAGAGAGACAGCCAATGAACATATTTAATAGGTTTTCTCCTTACATTTATAAGTAGCTCGTGATTAGCCAAATATGCAACTAAGCTGCTTTTAATAGTTGATTCTTTGTAAATCTTTGCTTCTGAAGCTATTTGGCCAAGCAATCACTCTGGCTTGGAAGGTCCCTAGGTGAAGTAGTTTTAAGTTTGTACAAGTCAACTTCTTGTGGCATCCAAAATGGCACTATTGATATAATAGCACTAAGTGTTAAATGGCCATTACCGGTTTGTTTATCCAAGAAGGCCACCATTGCTATAAATAGCAAAAAGTGCTACAAGCTCATTACTGGTTTATTTTTTAGATGATTAAGTTTAAATGCAATATATAGAGAGTAGAGAGATAGCCATGAAACATATGAAACGGTATTTTCCCTCACATTTACCATTTTGCAAAATTATCAGACGTCTTAATTTTTGAAATTTATTTAAAGCTAAGGTTTGTTCCCTCATGCAAAGCATTCCTTAGCTGAATTTGGATTCATATAATTTTGGAACTTTAGATTCATAAATTTTCTTTTTTTTTTTTTTTTTTTTTTTTTTTTTTTGCATACGTTTTTATCTATCAAACTTTTCGGCCCCTAGAGTCACTGATGAGGAATGATTTTCCGAAATGTTCAAATCTGGGACGTCAACATTTAAAAGATATTTGTGTCATATATTTATAATAAGCTTGTAATTAGCGCAATATGCAAATAAACTGCTATCAATAGCTAATTCTTTGAAAATCATCTTTAACGAATGGGCAAAATGGAACCATTTGGTGTGGAAGGTCAATAGGTGCAATAGTTAAAGTTTATAAAAATCAACTTTTTGTGGCATCCTAGATGGCCACCATTGCCATAAAACGAGACGCAACTTGTCTGCCATTTAAGCGATACAGGCCCTATTTCGTTTCTTGTTTCCATTGTATTTTATTACCCTAAAATAACGCATCAGGACCATCAACTTTTATCAACCCAAGTCCAATGGATTTAAGTCCTCGTTGCCTAAGCATACATTGTAGCTTGACCTGATAATATACACACATATATATGTGGTACCAGGCTGCTGAAGATATAGGTAGACTAGTTTGGACTTAAACGAATGATGCACCAGCTGATGATATGGAGTGATTGAATTTTCTGAATCGGAGAAAGTTTAACTGTTCGCCCGATTTTCCATTAAAAACAATGTATGGTCTGTCAAATCTTCTTGCAATATACTCAACGTTTACTTCACAGGTTTCACCAAATGTTTTGCTTATTTATTTTTGATGCTGCTATAAACATGCGTGTTGATGGTGTGCTAGCATAAAGATGTATTTATAAACAACCACATTCCACAGTTTTATATGACTGCCACTCTTGCAAATTTTTAAATTAACAAAAAGTAACTAAAAATCAAACTCAAAAGTAAACCTTTAATGTAACAAAATAAAAACCAAACAAAAACATTGCTAAATTATTGTAAAATTTATATTTTGGTGCATTATGATAACATACAGCATGAAAATTCATGGTACAATTTAAATTTTGACATCATTTTTATAATACCATTGGGCCTCCATACACGAAAAATACGCGACAAACATTATCGGGTGCATAGCAATTACTCATACAAATTGATCTTGAATGGTTAAACTGACAGCATGTTTGGAAAAAATCAAATATTTATATTATATATTTTATCAGGTTATGGACGGATTCGTCACTTAAAATGCACCATGTGACCTTTCCGAGTTTAACCCCCCTCTCTCAATTCAGAAGCAGTGGTTACTTTAATATAAGTCCTGAAATATATGGTAGATATAAGCATCATAAAACCTAAACAAGAATGACAGATCACCGTAACAGATCACCGTCAGTAGTCACATTTTGCATTTTTGATTTTGTCCATATTTTTTTTCACCTATCTGAACCGGAAGTTTACGTTTTCATTGAATACGAAGACCTATAGAAGCCATATAGAAAGCGACAAAATAGTGCAATATAAAATGGCCGCAAAACACATTTTCCCGTTGTCTAATTTCACTGGGAACTTTTTTCTGAAACTCATGGATCAATACTTTTTTAAAACCAACAAAATAAATTCTGTTGCAATTAGTTCTGGGTTTTATTTAGAATGACCAGACTATTTAGGCACGTCAATACTTAATGAGTTCTTGTCTTGTCTGTAGCTGGTTTTATGGATGTACCAAAGAAAGCTCGAGTATGGATTGTACATTTCACCTGTTCTTACTTAGCACGCGTTAACGTTCCTCTATCTTTCTTTCTTTCTTTCTTACCTTTACCACTACGGTAGCTTAGTTGGCAGACTGATACGTATGTGGGAGTTTGGGGTTCTAGCCCCGCTTGGATCTGATTAAGACTCGAAAATATGTAGTTATTGTTCTTTCGTCAAGCACTCGTCACTTAGAAATGAAAATCGCTGGGTTCTTCGGAGGAGACCTTACAAACCGATGTCTTGTGTCATAGCAGGCGTGG
Organism: Tegillarca granosa; assembly: GCA_029721355.1. NCBI lineage: Eukaryota > Metazoa > Mollusca > Bivalvia > Arcoida > Arcidae > Tegillarca > Tegillarca granosa. The sequence continues at coordinate 21,835,805 of CM056600.1, read as the reverse complement.
CATGCTAAAGAATCCTCCATGCACAATGACCTTAGCGCACTGCAAAGGATAAAAAAAAAAATCTGTCATTTCATCTATAGCTGGTAACCTATTGATACAAGGGTTATATTCTTGGCTGGAACATAAAACCAAATTGAAATGATCAAAATTTGTTATACGGGTACGCAGGTGTTTAGAAAAACAAGAAATTAGACACTTTTTGGGGGTTTGTTTTTTAAATAAAGAATACCACTTTACTTGTTAGAACCGAGGTATCTAATTGTTTTTATAAAATATACTAGTGCGTTTTTAAGACACCATAGTAGTGTGATGTCAATTGATACTTTTATATAGATATTTTATTTGTTTTACTATGCACCAACTAATGAATACTTTCTTTCCTTGAAATTAAAAAAAAGCTTGTGACGGTATCGCGGTTGCTAGATGAATATCTCGAACTATATTGAGTATAGGCGAAGTTTTAGGATTACGTATTTTGTTTTGATTCTGTTGTAAAACATTTTTATTCAACCATCTCTAGCCAATCCCCCCCCCCACCCCACCCCAAAAAAAAAAAAAAAAAAAAAAAAAAAAAAATATTACTGTCGTTTTTTGTTTTTGTGGCCTAGCCTACAACCAACACCCCCCTCCTCCCGGTAAAAGAGCGTAAAAATTTAAAGAGCAACCCCTTTATTATTTTACTGCTGTATTTTGTATTCATTATCGATCCTGATTGAATTACGTGTTTTAATCATAATGTGTTACATGAAAACGATTATGATAATAATGGCATTAGAATTTAATTAAATCTTAAAACACATCTAACATTATAATGCATTTAATCGATTGGTTAATTGATACAAAATTATCGACTTACAAAAAGCAATGTGATGTTATTCTGTATGCGGAATTAAAAATTGAACTAACAATATATAGTAATTAAATAGTATCTTTTGAGATAAATTACTGATGCAGTTCGGAATCCATTACGTTTTACCTGTTTAAAAAATAGGTTCATTAGATCATTTGCTTTTGAATGAGGTGTCTACATATTGTTACGTTTACGCTGACAGTATCTTTGAACATTATTTTATCGATGTAATATGTAACATGTGATGTTTCAATAAAACCATTATGGTGTTTATGAGACTTCCAAGCGCCTATTACGAAATTAAAATTTGGTAGCTTTCCCATTTCCCTAAGACTGTTTGCCTGTATCAAACATTTAAACATACATGTATATGCATGTCAATACGCTAACTTACAAATTGTTCAATAATGTCTTAATCCTTCAAAAATTACCATAATAATAATAATAATAATAATAATAATAATAATAATAACAAAAACCACACATCAACACCTAGATGCATCTCTTGAGAGCAAGTTATCTTGCCAAAAAAGATTCCTTGTGACCCTGTGAACTTGACATTTTGACCTACACAACTTGTTGTGGAACGTGACATATGTTGTCATGTTGGAAAACATTTGTTCCAAGTTTGATCACAATCCGTCTTAGATAAAACGTACAGGAGTAAACACGATTTCACAGGAGCAGATAGGTTTTATACACAGATCATTACATTATGATTTTTATTATCCCCCAATTAGGCTTGCGGGGGATACTAGTTTTTCGGGGCAACTTTTGGTCACATTTCAGATGTATTTACTATAATATTTCATCTCTCTCTCTCTCTCTCTCTCTCTCTCTCTCTCTCTCTCTCTTTTAAAAGGAGGGGAGGGATTTTACAAAAGATCTTGGTATAATTTTTAAGATTTCTGTATATTTATGTATATTAGTTTTTAAATGTTTATTATTCAGATAAACAAAATGTAAGTAAAATATGGAAACTGTACAATGCAATGAAACCCGTTTAACAATACACTAGAACACGAAAATAACGAGTTATTTTTAATTATTCTTTGATCTTTAATGTTTCTAGTTAGAACTACTGTTGTATGTTTTTCTTGAAAATATTTTAAAATCTTTTTGAAAATAGGAATTAGAAAATAAATTTGATGCCTCTCTAAACTAATATCTAACTTAAGTATGTTTAAAAAAATATAAAAAACTGTCCTATCGACCAATAACTAGAACGAATTTGTATCTGCATTATTGTTTTTTTAAAATCAATTTTGAAATAAACCATTTACATTCAACAATAATACCTTTGACAATTGAAACAGGCAAATATTTTTAATATTTTAAAACACTAAAAGGTATTTCATTATATCTATTATTCCATTTCTCATTACTTTACATTAAGCTATTAAGTTAAAATTTAAAAATAAAACATTTAAAGGAAAAATTGAAAAAATAAAATATTATTTGCCATGAAAAAGCAATTAAAGCTTTTATTTATACTCAAGACACACACAATACGAAACAATTATTTTAGTTTTATGATAATTTGTATCAGGATTGACGGAAACTATCGGAAACTTGTAAATTATAACGATCATAAAGATGGAAAATTACATCTCCTTAAATCTATAATAGGAATAATGTTTTCCGAAAGTGTTAGCACAGCTTATACAAAAGGTAATAGATAAATAATGATTAAAATAGATATATAATAATAATAATAATAATAATAATAATAATAATAATAATAATAGTGGCGGTGTTGATGTTAGAGATGATGATGATGATGATTATGATGGTGGTGGTGGTGGTGGTCATGATGATGATGATGATTGTGTGGTAGTTGTGGTGGTGGTTATGAGGACGATGATAATGCTGAGTGTAGTTGCGGTGGTAATGATGATGATTTGACGAAGAAGAAGAAGAAGAACATTGCATGATATTGGATGTAATTATTTTGCTTAAAATGACTACATTTCGCTTTTTATCCTCTAAAACATTGATGTTATAATGATTCATAAAATATGGAAATTGTACAATGCAATGAAACCCGTTTAACAAGTCACTTGAACACGAAAATAACGAGTTATTTTACAGTGCAGATTTATGTGTAGTTAAATACACAGTTGAAGGCTTTAATATCTAAAAAATACCATATATTGCTATATAAAATATGAATATATATCTTAATTATTCTTTGATCTTTAATGTTTCTAGTTAGTACTACTGCTGTATGTTTTTCTTAAAACTATTTTAAAATCTTTTTGAAATTAGGAATTAAAAAATAAATTTGATGCCTCTTTAAACTTATATCTAACATTAGTATGTTTAAAAAATATAAAACTGTCATATCGACCAATAACTAGAATGAATTTGTATCTGCTTTATTGTTTTTTTAAAATCAATTTTGAAATAAACCATTTACATTCAACGATAATACCTTTGAATATTGAAAGAGGCAAATATTTTTAATATTTTAAAATACTAAAAAGTATTTTATTGTATCTATTATTCCATTTCTCATTACTTTACATTAAGCTTTTAAGTTAAAATTTAAAAATAAAACATTTTGAGGAAAAATTGAAAAAATTAATATTATTTGCCATGAAAAAGCAATTAAAGCTTTTATTTATACTCAAGACACACACAATACGAAACAATTATTTTAGTTTTACGATAATTTGTATCAAGATTGACGGAAACTATCGAAAACTTGTAAATTATACCGATCATAAAGATGGAAAATTACATCTACTTAAATCTTAAATAGGAATAATGTTTTCCGAAAGTTAGTACAGTGAGTGAGTTGAGTAATGGTGTTTAACGTCCCAGTCAAGAATATTTCACTTATATCGAGACGTCGCCAGCTATAGGCGAAAGTGCAGAAATTTTGCCTGTGCGTTGCGCTGATGGCATTATACAGCAGGGTTCTTTATCGTGCCACGCCATGACACGGGACCTCGTTTATTTTAAGTTCCCATCCGAAAGAACCGTGACTTTCATTTCGTAATGCCGAGTGCTTGGCGAAAGAACAGTCACTACCCACTTTCAAGTCTTGGGTCAGACCCGGCCGGGGTTCGAACCCACGACCTTCCACTTACGGAGCGAGCACTCTACCAACTGAGCTACCGCAGTGGTGAGAAAGTTAGTACAGCTTATACAAAAGGTAATAGATAAATGATAATTAAAAAAAAAAAAAAAATAAAAAAAAAAAAAAAAAAAAAAAATAATAATAATAAAAGTGGCGGTGGTGGCGGTGTTGGTGTTGGAGATGATGATGATGATGATGGTGGTAGTGGTGGTGGTGGTGGTGACGATGATAATGGTGAGTGTAGTGGTGGTGGTGATGATGATGATGATTTGAAGAAGAAGAAGAAGTAGGAGTAGAAGAAAATTGCATTATATTGGATGTAATTATTTTGCTTAAAATAACTACATTAACATTTCGCGTTTTATCTTCTAAAACATTGATGTTATAATGATTCATGAAAAACAAAGTCTATTATTTTGTTTAAAGATTATAAAATATAGAATAATTTATAAATATACAGGTCTGTTAAAATGAACTGCAGACATTATAAAATGAGGTTAAAAATTTCGGAATTCTAAACGTCTTCTCTAAATAATAAATAATAAATTTGATGTAGGGCTATCTTATCTTTTATAATTACTTCATCATAAAATATCAGACAAAATGAAATATAAAAATGAACCAAAGAGAGATACAGTATTAATAAAATTTTAATATCAATATGATTTTCGTGTTACCTCTACAATTTTTTTTAAAGTCTCACTAGAGGAATGTTCTTTTAAAAATGTGGACAGTAGTGACTATCCATTTTCAAGTCTCGGGTTAGTCACTTGAACCGTAACCACCACCCCCCCCCCCTTATGATGACAAACAAAACCAACAGAATAAGTCTATGCCAAAAAAATTGCCATAAGCGCATGATATATTTTTTCCAGTAATTACACTCATAGCTGGTGAAGACTCTATATAAAATCTAGGCCTTTAAATATATCATTTAAAACTTGATTGATGGGGAAAAACTTTAGAACGATGAGTTTTTATTGTGTTAATTAATTAATGTGAACTCTTTGAAGCGCTGATTGTATTTCAATCAATACTTTATAGATTCCCCAGTTATCTCTCCTGTAGTTAGAAAAAAAATACAGCATACTTGTAATTTCTTCAGTAATCGTTTTCACAATAACAAATTACAATAGACTGGAAAAAACCGACAGCGATTCTAAAATGGCAAATTAGTTCGAACAAATTGATCAAGTCGCTTAATAACTAAGAAGTCTTGTGTTGAACTGATGTTATTGTTGTACATGTAGTTGGACATTTAAATCAATATTATATCGCTTAGTATTGTGTTTATTGAATAATTCCGTTGTATAATTGGAAGTAATTCCCCTATATTTCTTTGTATTGTATTTAATTAAATCATCCCGCTGTATATTTTAACCGATTTGGTGGCGCTGTAGTTGAGCGGGATGTCGGGGTCCGAACCTAAGCCGGGTCATACATGAAACTTTATAAGTTAAATACTGCTCGTCAGGCGTATCGACTGGTTCACCAAGTGCGATGATGTGAATGTGGGAATAGTGTGGCTTGTTTGTGATAAACTGACTCGGTGAACTAATACCTTAACAACCAACCAACCAACCAACCGCTGTATAATTTGCAAAAAATCCTTTTATTTAATATCATAAATGACATTTATAAAAGGTGGTACATTGGTACGAATTGATCTCATTTTGGTCAGTTACGACAAACAAAGGATATTCGATAATAATAATAATAATAATAATAATAATAATAATAATAATAATAATAATAATAATAATAATAATAATAATAATAATATTAATAATGATAATAACAACAACAACATCAACAACAACAATAATAATAATAATAATAATAATAATAATAATAATAAATCAAAATAGCTTTTAAATTGATCAATTCTGAGTAAATTATTTTTAAAAGTTATAAGGAGTGGGAGCGGGGGGGGGGGGGGGTGTCCCGGGATGAGGTGAGGTGAGTGTACGAATGGAAGTTTCATTCCCAGGACAAAGGACATATTTTTTTTTTCGATACTTTGTGCCTGTTGGTACTGAGAGGTTTTAATCATTATTATTTTAATCATCTTGGATCCCAACACAGTTACTGTTACATTTTTTTTCTTCAAATTTTCAAATGTCTTTTTTTTCAAAGTCAAGTTGTTCAAATTGTTACTGTATACATGTGCAGTATACGCAAGTTGAAGAGAATAAAGAGGGATAACTCGCATTAAATCAGACGTCTAAAATCATTATGTAAAAATATGTAATTTAAAGCAGGCTTTGTTTTCGAGTAGAACTGTCTCATCGAGTAGAGTTGTATGGTATGCGCTGAATCATATATAAAACATTAAATATGCCACTACTTACAATATCGATCTGTAAAACCCAACAATAAGACCGGTTGTTAAAGGGACATAATCGGATTGATCTTAATGAATATTAACGACAATATTATCTTGATGATCTCCCTTCCTTTGCCTCTTCAATGTTAGGAGGTTTTTGAGAAAATGAAAGTAATTTCCTTGTTTCGTTTTATCTTTTTAGTGAACTACATCATCATATGTTACGCATGGATCCAAAATTCGTATATTTTACCACACGGCGGAATTGCTTTAGACCCCAACAATTTTAATACTACAAATCAGACGGCTAGAGAAGAGGCATTTAGGTTAAACAAAGCATGTAAACTTGTCGGTCAGAGCATATCTGAAACAGCCCCGGATATTGTGTTACTGAGTACACCACATGGAGTGTCTGATTTAAATAATTTTGCTTTTTATTTGAATCCCACGGGGGAAGGTGAGGCCGATACTGACAACTGTAAGTGTCCGCCATGTTGTTACAGAGTAAATGTATCTTTAGACTGTCAGATCGCTAAAGACATTGTAGACAAACTCGGAAAACAGAAAAATATCACTGGTTTTAGTGGGTTTGGGCCGCCATGTCAAAATGATGAATCCTTTCCATTAAGGTATGAGAAATTAATTCATTCGATAAATAATGTAATTCTACAGTAAAATGCCATGTAGGATGTTTCAAAAATGTGCACGGTCATCTGTTTTTAAAAGACCACGGGTTAGAAACCAGGGTCTTGATGTCCAAAGCTTCATTAGTTTAACCAAATGGTTTGTGAAAATTCTAAATGACATTAAAATTGAATATATTTAATATGGAGAAAGGATTTTGACTTAAATTGTCTCTGTTTGCTAAAAACAGTTGCATGCATTTTTTTTTTTTAAAAAATATATATTGTATATACACAAGACAAAACTTTTTGTTAAACAACTGGTTAAGCTGACGAAACTTTGAAAAATGTGGCCAAGACGTTTAAGATGACTTCGCTTATAACGATAAAAGACATATATTTTTGGTCATGTTGAAAAACACATGTTATATACACTATGTTTCATTTGTAAAAACTTAAGTTATGGTTTGTGGTAATAGCGTGGTAATTCTGGATAGTTTCTGCAGTTACATCTTCAATATGTCGGCTAATGTTATTTTATTTACTTAATAATTAATTTATTCATTTATTATTCATTCATCCATTTATTTATGTTTTTTTTTTTTTTGCGTTTTCAGGTGGGGAGAGGTCATACCATTAAAGTTTATTCCAAATCTTCAAAATATAAAAGTTGTTATTTTGTCACAGCCGAGTAGAAGATACACTGATGACGTAAAGATGATTCCTGAACTTTTGGATTTAGGTAACATACTACCGGAGTCATTTAACCATCACCCCATAATTGTGGTTATTTAATGGTACGAAATAAAACATAGTAAAATTAAACCTTGTTTCTTGTTGAAAATAACTTACTATAAAAGTTGTTGTATAATGTTTTTTTCGCCATGCAAATTTTTATTGTTATCATATCTATATTGCTTCAAAATCTTCGTTGGTTAGTGGAAGTTTTAAGATTTGTGCAAGGGCTGGCCAGGTCCTCGACTTTGATGGAGAGAGAGAGAGAGAGAGAGAGAGAGAGAGAGAGAGAGAGAGAGAGAGAGAGAGATTTCGCCAACAGGCTTGGTTTGACCACGACTTAAAAATATGAAAATATGATGATTTTTTTTTTGCCAACAGACTGGGTTTGTCCACGACTTGAAAAAAAAACTTCTTTCAACACTTTCTATTTTAGAAAGAGTCACGTAACCTTCGAACGAGCCAATCAGCGACCGACGACCCTCTCAGTGTAAATTGAAAATTACATTACTAACATTTTCTACATTTTTAGCTGTAGTTGTTGGTACCCTTTTGAATTGGTACCCTTTTGAATACAAATATTTCTGACTACGACTTGAATGTTTATCCAGTTATATTGCTAAAGCATCTATTGATAGAAAATGGTGCCAACGACATAAAGATGATCCTAGATACGAGCTTTTACCTTTATAAAAGAATCATACACTTTTTATTTGTTGACACTTAACATATTCCTGACATGGAGCCAATTTCTGCCAACACAAATGTCATTTTACTATTATCACAAATCATTATTTTCATTATTATAAAAAAAATCTTGACCAGAAACTGTATGTAAACATTAGTGTCTCAACTTGCGTGTTGGTAACCGAGTGGTCTCAAAGCGTACAATATGCCTCACAACGCCCAAGGTTTCGCACTTGACATATCCTGTTAAAAGTCAATCGGCCGCTTGCTTGTGGTTGTTTCGTCCAACATCTTTGAACTGAGCGCCTTGACCTGTGAGTCTTTGCTGGTGTGTTAACCACTCCTCTACCGAGTAAAATTTTACTTTTCTTTCACTATAACGTAATGGCATTTAAAACATGCTCTAATCTTTGTCCGAGTTCGTGGTTCAGGGACGTTACCTTGTTGCACAGATTTCTGCATTTTGCTATATTCTTATTTTCATTTAAGGTTTCGAGATAATCAACTTGATAAACATCTCTTTTAAAATCAAGATTTATTCCCGTTTTATTGTTCTCTGGTTTTTTTTTTTTTTTTTTTTTTTTTTTTTTTAATTGCGTATTTAAAAAATTGCAAAGGAACTTTTCAATATATATATATATATATATGTATATATATATATATATATCTATTAATTTCAGGGAAAGAATTATTTCACTATTTTGACAGTTTAAATAAAAAGGTTTCAGTGATAATTAGTGCTGACTTGGCCCATACCCATGATCCTAATGGACCATACGGATTCTCGATAGCAGCGGAACCATTTGATCAGGTAAAAAAAATATTACAATCATCTTTTATTTTAGTCTTTTTATGCCAATTATATTACTAGCAAACTGTTCATTTGACTGGTGCTAGACCTTGTATTTCTGTCTAAACCATTATTTTTGGCACCGCTGGTTCATAAAACATGTTAGATCACCTTTTTCCTGCACTTATTTTTGAGAAGAATTAAAAGTATTTTAAGTCGTTCAGTCATTCTGTCTTAATGCTAATTGTGACACAGCATGTTTAGTTGTATAGGTTTGACACGATTCAGACTTCTGTTACAATTCAATTCAATATCTTATTAACGTCTCACCTTTTTAAACATTATATGTTAAAAAGCCACTCTGTACAGAGTTATGAGAGACGATATATATAAACATTATAAATAAAATCACATCGTTTGTTTAAAATTAACGCACAGGTTTTGGCACAAATAAACATCACATTTTGTTGAAAAAATAAAATTTTCATTTTTTCGACATTTTTTACATAATAAAAATTTCCACTACAATTATCATTATTATTATTACGTTCATTCAAAATGATTATGTGAACTGTTGTATAAATAACATAATACTGATCAAATTACAGTTCGAGGTAGAGCATTCGCCTCAAGAGCGGTAGGTCGTTGGTTTGAACCCCAACCTGGTTATACATAAGACTTTTTAAATTAAAGATACCGTTTACTCGCCTGGCGTTCGGCATTAAGAGGATACAGTATCGACTGTTTCACCCGATGCCAGAATAATGTACTTTGGGAATGGTATGTCTCGGTGATTAGGCGAGCTAGCAACTTAACAAAAAAAGTCGCGATGAGTGTGCTTTAGTGTAAAAAAAAAAAAAAAAAAAAAAAAAAAAAAAAAAAAAAAAAAAAAAAAAAAACAAACAGACTCCACCATCTCAAGCATAAAAGAACTTGTTCTTGTATTAATCCAAAGCGATAAATAACCAGCTCTTGTCGTAAAAAGCTGAAAAATTACTGATGAGACGTTAAACAACTTTACCACCACCAACAATCTAATCAATCTACATAATGTGTTTTCTTTCTCTTCATGTTAATAATTTATTTATTTATTTGTTACAGGCTGTTGGTCACTGGGCTGAAACATTAAATCCCGACAGTTTACTGTTAACAGCAAGACAGTATGTTGATAAAGCTTTGTCGTGTGGATATACGGGATTAGTAATGTTACACGGTATGCTAAATGAAGTTTGTCGTCATGGTCACCACAATTATATGCAAATTACCACCCAAGTTATTACGGAATGATGGTAGCGTCAGTGAGAAGAAATCAAAGACAGGGTCAGGACTTGTAGGGCCATTTTAACACCCTTGCGACACACCAAAAGTTGCAAATTGTCAGCGAAGCAAAGTGATAGTTTGAAACAAAAATGGAATAGCTTATATATTGTTTTCCACTATTTTATATTTGAAAGACATTACGTATAATAATAATAATAATAATAATAATAATAAATGCAAAGGAATAAAGTTATCACACGATTTACATTATTTATGATAAAGAAATACATATACATGTATACAAATGTTTTATTCGAGCAAAGTAAACAGAGAGTGGGGTGGAGTAATGGTGTTTTACACCCCAGTCAAGATTCTTCCACTTATCTCGGGGCGGTCGGTTCTGGGATAGTGGAGGAAACCAGAGTGGCCGGAGAAAACCAACTACCTTCGTCAAGCGAACTGACCAACTTGCTCCCACTAGGATCTATCCCGAGTGGAATTCCAACCTAGGCGGTGAGCCTCTGTTATCCGTAAGCGAGTGCTTTAGACCACTCGACCATCGAAGCCCCTTCAAAGTAAACAGAACATGAACAATTTAAATCGGTTCTTAACAGTCCAGAAAACTTTTATGGTTTTCTGACACAAATGTCATTATCAAGTGTTGCTAAGTGGCTTCAGATAAAACTGTAAACGATATCTTAAAGTTTGAAGTCTCATTTATAACCCGTTTTGGTTCGAACCACGACCTCCCGTTCTCGAGGCAGTGGTTCTACCACTGAGCCAGCAAGGCAATTCTCAAGTGTATATCGAGGTTCATTGAATATTGCTCTGTATCGCATTAACAATTATACAGCTTTTTTCCCTCAAGGATTAATCTAAATACAAGTTTATGTGTTGTACAAACATTTCAAAAACTGTTTTCAAAACTGCCTTAAAGCTGCATTAAGTTTTCCAAAGAAAAAACTAAAACGGTGCTAATCTAATTAATGATGTTCCTAATGAACAATGTTACATTTGGTTCAACGATAAAAGCTCGAATAAATACAGAAATTACAATATTTACCCGGCGAGATGCAGCATTTGTGATCTTGTATTAGAACATTGTTACGTCATCAAAACCCGGGTCATTTAAACACAACTTTCAAAACGGTGAAATACGATAAATTAAACACAGAAACTCGTTGAATTTGTCATTTGTGACTTAGTAAGGGATACATAACACCATTTCAAATACATCTGGATATTAATGAAGGACAATTAATGCAATCCGTCATGTTTCACCTTCGATTCTAGGGGTTTTCCGTACATCCGTGCGCATGCTCCAAACTCATAAAAAACTTAATGCAGCTTTAATCTAATGTGCACTTATGGCGACCTTTAGAGTTTTAACACACTCATCCGCATTATCGGAGATAAACAATATATGCTGCTCTGTCCATTACATTTGTACTGAACCAATCACAACGAAAAACATATTTCTCACTTGCGGTCGATCCCACACCGGCGAGTCGCCTTTGGTTTTGAAGTCCCCCCCTTCCATGTTGAGTAAATGCATGTAAGTAAATGCATAGACACAATAGCATATTATGTTTTATAGATTGATGATCCCTACATGCCATCATGAATGTTTAAATCGCACTTATAGAACATTATTTTAGCTTTTTTATTTTGTTTTTGGGATTTGATATTGTTGTGCTTATTTCGGCATTTCTAGCCATTTAGCAATGTTTAAGATTTAGGCTTTCCTAAAGTACTAGAATCACATCACTGGATAGTTTTTTTTTAATTTGCCTCCTGTGTTCGTCTAAAGACGAACGTTTTATCATCAGTTGTAACCACTTCTTGTCTTGTTTGCTTGCTTAGCTTTGTTTTGTTGTTTGTTTGTTTTTTGTTTTGTTTTTGTTTTTTTTTTGTTTTTGTTTTTTTGTTTTTTAAGTTTTTATTTTATTCTTTTTTGTTTTGCGTGAGGTACCGCCAACAACGTGCGTTTTTCAGCTGCAAATACAATTTTTCAGTCGAAATCAAGGGAAATATTCGCTGAGCCATTTATGGTATATAGAACTCTTGAGTTGTTCCATATATTGCAAAGATTCCCAGATACGATGACAATTCTTTGAATTTAAAATTACAGAGACAAGTTCAATGAAATTTACACATTTTAAAATAATAACAACAATGTAATTACTATATATTGCAAACAAACAATTTAATTAACAAGTTATTCAGATGCATCTTATCAAATATACAGCATCATCATAACCTTAAACATTTAAAATGGAATTCTACATTAAAATGTCTAACGAAAAATTAGATGAAATTTACCCGTAAATGCTAAACTTTTCTTTCAATTCAATAGAACATTTTTGCACTTGCTTTTCAGAACTGCAATTACCACATAAACACAACTTGGTATTATTATGACTTTTTGCAGTCTAACTTTGGCATTTCGCTATATAAACTCATGAATACTGTACAACAGAAATTATAATTCAATGGTATTACTTGATAATGCTATACGATATTAATAATTATTGTTATTATCGTTGTCAATTTAAACAAGACTGGTGATCCAAAGGATAACTAATACCCCCGCCACCCTCTCAGGAAACAGCCCGCAGATATATACAGGTGCATACATAAATTGTTAGAATAAGAATGAGCTTTTTCTATTATTCTGAAGTTTTACCCATTTCCAGACAATAACACAAATTTTATGGGTAAAAGGAACCTTCATACCTGACCATAAGCATTGTGTATAAATATGAAGTCAATTTGCAGAATGAGTAAAACTTCAAAACAGAAAAGGGGGAATAACTCCAGAACGATTAAACGGGAAATCTTCAAAAATTATAAGAAACCTTCCTTTCATTAACATAAGCTTTCTACATCAATATGAAATTAACTGGCAGACTGGTTCTTAAGTTATCACCCGGAAATGAATAAAACTTCAGAATACTTGAAAAAGGGTCATAACTCTTGAACGATAAAAGAAAAATCTTCCGAAATTGAAAAGAACCTTTCTTTCATGACCATAAGCTTTGCATATAAATATAAAACCGATTGGCACACTGGTTCTGGAGTTATTATCCGGAAATGGGTAAAACAAAATAACATTAAAAAGGGGCATAACTCTTAAACGATAAATAGGAAATTTTCCAACATATAAAGGAACCTTTCTTTTCTAACCAATAGCACTGCATATTAATATGAAATCATTTGGTTGAAGACTTTTTGAGTTATCATCCGGAAACCAAATATTTCGGATGGACGGACATCAGGATCACTATATACCCCCCCCCCCCCCCTTTTAAGGCCGGTGTATCAACAAAAAAAATAAAATAAATAGATGACACACTGGGCAAGTCAAGTCAACCTTAGCACTATAATTTTATGTTTTTCATCTATGAAATTACATGTAGTTTAGTTTTTAGTTTATACTTTTGTCATGTGCTGATTTTGAATGCATTATTTTACTAAAAATTCAAAATCAGCACATGACACTTTATATAACGATTATTGTTAAAAGACTGGTTTTCTAAACTCATTCCAAAGTAAGTAATTACCGCTTGATTTCAAAAATTTACACTTGTGCTAATGTTCATTGAAATTTTAATCATCAAGTATAATTATTGAAAAATTATCTTCTTCAGAAACAATCACTGGTTTGTCTCCATTAGTATCCTTGTTATCTGGAAGTAAATAATAATAAAACATTAACATAACTATTTTATACAAGAACTTTGAATTTGATAGCCTGAACTCGACTAAATATATCAATGTCCGTATATATAAAACTGCAACAGATCAAACCAAAGTATTAATTTAATCCAGTTTATAATTTAATTTATCGACAAGAGGAAGTAAAACAAGTGGGTGTTATACTTATAACAAAATAACCACACCACTGAACAACATCCGGTGCTCGTTAATGTTTGGTATAATTCTAGTGTGAATTTCCTTTTAGACCCTAACACAATTTCTAAATTTAAAAAAAACCCGGTTTTTTTCGATAACAACTGGTGTCGGAAGGGGTATCACTTCCAACTCAAAATATGTAGAACTGTAGAAAAGTTTTTAAGCTCAATTAATAGCTCAATGATTTGTCTTCCAAATTATTGAAATATTTCAACATGTCATCGATATCGCCGTTGGTTTGAGATTTATATCAGTTTCTTCGGTGTTGATATTTTCTGACATCGTCTTCAATTCCCAATACAAAACTTACTGGCCTCGCGAAACTCGCATTAATTTCTGCATGACTCACATTAATTTCTACATGCCTAAGATGTGAGAGTGTAATGTGGCCTTTCGAGTACCAACGCGCACCCAAGGCAACATTTTGGTAAGGTGCTAGTTGACGAGTCAGTATGTCGACAAGCATACCACTCTCCCATTCTATTATCATGGCAATGGATAAGCTAATCAATACTTTGTCTCCTAATGTCCAGTGCCAAGCGAGGAAGCACTATCTCAATTTTCAGACTCATCTATTTTCCCCACCAAGGTTTGAACCCACATCCCACTCTCCAGGTGGACGCTCTACCACCGAGAAAGTTCCTAGGAAAAGAGGTGCTGTAATCTTTAACTTGAAACTATGGTCACCAAATATCGAGGAAGTGAGAAGTGTTGTTATTACTTTTAACAGAATACGTTCATACTTCATTTACATCCAATTTTACAAACATATGAGATTATCAAACGCGGAGGACCATTAGAGAATGTAGATTCATGCACGAATCGTATTAACCTAAAGATCCTTCGGCAATACAGCACTTTGAGGACAAATCGAAAGAAAAAAATTAACACACATTTCGTTATAGTCGGAAATGTTTTGAATGGTACTTAGTGTTGTTACTGAAATCGATAAAAAGGGCTCGATTAAAAGACAGGACCTTCAACAATTCTTACGGTAATCTTTAAAATAGTTTGAAAGACTTACTGAGGAAAAAACTTAAGGTATTCTCTTTTTATGTTTCATAATTATCTGAAGTCTAAATCAATAGCCTTCTCTTGATTTGCACAATCCAACAATGTCAGTATTATAAAAACGAAATATACATCTTTAATCAATTTGATGTTTTTGCGATGTTCAACACGTTATAAAATGCATTATTTTTTTGATAAAGATAAAATTTTCAAAGGAATATTTGATGGACGAGAACCCTAGCTGATTATGTAAACAAAAAAAGTTAGGCTGGAAAAATTAAGCAGTCTGCTTACCAAAGTTTATTGGTTTTCTCCACCATTCCAGAACTGACTGCCTCGAAAGAATCTTAACTGGGACGTTAAGCACCATTACTTCACCATCTAGCCTTACAAGTTGTGATTTCAAATCATGCAATAGAGTTTATAAATATTTTAATATACTATACCTTTGGCTTGGTTAATTTCCCCGCTCCTCTTACTTGGTGGTAGAGCTGGTGGAGATTCCGCTTTTCGTTTATGATTTGAATCTCTATTTGGATTTTTACTCATCTTTGGGACATTTTGTTGATTTGGATCACTCGTACATTTAAAAACATAGGATAATTGAGGATAAAACTTGTCTAAATCATCAGCATTCATTAATTTATTACACTTCAGGGCAGTCACTTGTAAGCTGTAGTATTGTATGAATGCTTTTTCCTCTTGATCAGTGCAGGAATACACGGTGACCCTAAAAACGTTTTTCAGAGTAAAAAGAAACTCATTTACACTACATCCATTGAAGTACAGTCGACATATCACTTCAACCAAACAAAATTTTCCTTTTGGTTCATTGTTTATTCTGTGTATACAAGAAATACTTCTTCCTGCAACGGTTTCAACCCTAATGGAATTTGTTAAACTATTGCCGACCAGACTAGGTTGACGTATGTTATTTTTCGTTGAAGTCTTTTGTATAGCTGTTTGGGAATTATCAGACGACAGCTGCGTTTGATGTGCATTGTTGGCGGGGAAATGAGATGGTACTTTGGATTGTGAAACTACATCAGAAAACTCACTTAACGAAACGGTAGTATTGGACTGGCTAGATCTCGGTATTGTTTCAGCACTATGCATCTCTTGTTTCCTTTTACTCAAAGCGTCTTTTAATGCATTCGCAACTGTTTCTGGTATATTTCCAATTTTTGGGACAGCTTTGTTGGGTTGTAACGGTTGATTAACAACTGTAGGGAGATTCTGATTATGTTTTGTTTTTTCATATGACTTGTTACCATTAGTTAAATCTAATGCACTATCGGTATTATCTGAAAAACTCCTTGAAAATAACTGATAGTTTTTATTCGCAGCTGATGCACTTCTTGTACCATTTTCTAAACCAGAACTCTTATTATTTAGTTGGTACTGAACCCCAGATTGTCTTGAAACATTAGGACTAGACTGAACTTGTGTTGGAGGTGGAGCTTTAGACACCGATGTAGGAAGATTTGTCGGCGGTCTCGATACAGACAAACCGTTGTTAAACGGGTATGGAGGTGGAGGCCGCGTCGTCGTGGGAACATAGGGTTGAGATGGAACAGCTCCTGGCCTCAAATACTGTTTTGTTACATCGAATGGTACTCCTAAATTTGGATAAATAAGTCCATTAGAATTAGAAAAGGGTATTTGCATTGCCCCAAACTGACCAGACTTATTTGGTTGGTTTATCTGCTGTTGAATAGTGTTAGATCCACGATTAGGCGACATAAAAAGAAGGTTCTCCGTTATTGGGGAATTTGAAGGATTACCTGAACTACCACTTGCATTTGTCATTGTGGGTCGTGGTCGTCCTGTAGAAACTACCTGCTGTGAAATGGGCCCTGTTGCAACGGTTTTGACTATATTGACTGTTGGTTGCAATTGTTTTTGGGCAAGTGACACGACAGAGTTCATAACATTACCATTTACTGCCCGCTGTCCCACATTAAGATAATTATTCAATGTAGAACTCCCTGTAGAACCTTGGGTCTTGGATTTATCTGAATTTTGTTCTACATATTTAACATGGCTAAGTGGATTAACCGATGGAAGTTCCTTTATGATGATAGAATGCACGGTACGTATGGTTGATAAACTAATTATTCTCGTAGTACCCGTAAAGACAAATCTAAATCCAGCCATAGAACACATTGAATTTAAAAGATCACACTCATCTTTTGTTGGTAGGAATCCTTCCTCTTTCAAGTTTATCTTGGCAGCATATTTCATGATTGATACGGGGACAAATTTTTCTTTAATTCTCGTTAGATAAGGCGTAACAGTATTATTTATTTGTAGCCAGCCACATGTTTCTTTTATAACGGAATCTCCGCGTTGATCTACTTGTGTAACCGTAGCCAATGAATTTCCTTGCCGAGGCTTTACTTGATTTCCTTTTTCGGGAAAAGTATTTTGTACAAAGTTTAAAAATTCTAAAAAATCTGCCAAAAGAACTATGAGGTCTGTTTTGGTGAATTCCTTTTTACCATACTCACAACCACAATGATTAAAATTGATTTCATTTAAAAGTTTAGCCTCGTTTTGGGTGATGAAATGACTCTCTAAAGGTGGGCGCTTTTTAATCTCATCTGGGTAACTATTTGGATATTTACTGAGGATTTTTTGCTCCACAATTCTAACCGACACATATTTTTGTGCTTTTCTAATTAAATACGGTATATTGATATTTGAAACTTCAGTCCATCCGAATCTGCCTTTAATACTTTCAATATCAATTTGGTCCTCTGAAAATTTCTCCGCTTCATTCTCTGTGGATTTTGGCACACTGTTATTACTACTTCTCTGTGTGGTGGGATTGCCTTGCTGTGACGATCCTTGTTGTCTTTGTGGCTGTGTTGTTGGTGTTTGTCCAAACAGCGGTTGATTAAAGAACAAATCTTTCCGTTCACTTTTTATCTGCATATCCTTTTACATGGGCGTAATGAATCTCACAACCTGCAGAGACAAAAACAGACATATAACTTGGTTTATGTATGTAACTGTTAGAAGGCCATTGGTTTTCTCTAAATCACTGCAATATTGGAAGGATATTACTCTATTGACCTTTAAACTAAGTTTACCTAGCTGCAATTATTTGAGCCTTAAATCAATTGCTTTCACCAGATCTTTAATTGAAAAATCTTTGATGTCCATCTTTAAAGACTGATATAGCTATTCACCATGAGACTTGAGTTACAAAATACGATTACAAACATTTAAGTGTAACTTCCAAATACAATTCGGATTTTTTTTTATTGTATGGCTGATTTTAAATTTATTATTTTTTAAAATAGTAAACGTCTGTCAAAGATTGTTATTTAACATGTGTCAATGTAGCCATATCTTTTAGCACTTTCAGAGCTTTGATTCTCTATATGATTCAATAAATGACTTTGGGTGTTTAGATTTTTAATTCCTGTTCTCTGTCACTGATTTGTGTACAAATACAGACCAATCATAAAAGCACTGCGTTCGTATACACGATTGCGTTAAACGTTTATAAAATTTTTCAATGTACATGTATTATATTTACATTTAAAAAAAAAAATATTTTTAAACAAATTTCAAAGTTTGAAAGTTTGAAAAGATTTATTGATTGATTAAATGAGTTTTTACATCTCAGTAAAGAACATTTCACTTATATCGAGACGTCACCAACTATACAGATGAGTTGGCAGAAATTTTGACCTTTGCAGTGCGCTCATGGCAATGTTCTGGAAGGGTTCTTTAGCACGGTTTTTAAGGTCTTTTTCGAAGGACCTCGTTAATTTCATTACTAAATGCTGTCATATGCTACTTTTTAATGTATTATTTCATAAAAATTCAAAAGTAACATATGGCAAAGCCGAGTGTTTGACAAAAAAAAAAAAAAAAAAAAAAAGATGTCACTACCAATCCAATTTTTAAGTCCTGGCCAGGCCGACCGGGGAACTTTAAGAGCTTTATAACAATGCCATTCCGGATATGACGACATTAGACTAGCCTAATCAGGTCGATTCGTTATCTCGAAACGGATATCTGCATATCTCAGTATATCACATGTATACGGATGGGTTTCATTACAGTTTAATATCTCAAGTATGAGATCTAACAATGCGTGACTCATTTTAAACATGTATAAATTCGCCCTGGTGTACTTAGTATTAGCCTGAAAAATTTAATACGGTGTCAAGGTTAAAATTTGGGTTTGATGAGTACAATAAAACTGAATATCTTTAAAACATTCCCAAAGTGAAAATCATTTCTTTCAACATTAAAAATTATCGATGTCAATGACAGTAGCGAATTTGTCAAGAGTCAAGATCTATAGAATTACAAAAAGAGGCTTTGGTTGCTGATGCAATTTCATTGAAAAATATACCAAATGTTTGACATCAAGATGAAGTTAGGTGGGCAAATTAAAAAGAATACGGACTATTCACTGCAAATTTGATATATAAATATAAATAAATATGTCAAGTAAAACCAAAGGAAAAATTTGGACATTAACAGACTTACATGTAACCGACTAATGTAAAGCTTGAAAAAGCAGGTAGCTATAGAGAGACTGAGAGATCTAGACAATGAAATGAACAGTGAATACGTCATACACTACATTAATGCACCGTACACTGCATAAGCCATTAATACACAACATTAATTGCAGCGTACACTGCACAAGTACATGTATATTCTTAACACCATACATTACATCAATAAGTTCTTCACTGCATTAAAACACCACACACTGCATTGGTAGTTCAACTTATAAATTATTGATTTACCATACACTACATTTATACAACAAACTGCATACCTAATAATAATGATTGACATGGGGAAATTCCAAAACCAGTGTCCATAAAGTATAATGAACCTTTATTTTGTTTTATTCAATTTTTTTTAATTTGATTACTTTATTACGCAACTTTACCGTTTGATAAATCCGGATATTCCGTGAAACCAATGCTATGCAAATTTATCAGTAACGGGAAAGGAGGGAAATGCAGTGGTCAAACCGGGAATGGAACCCGGAACCTGCCACACAACGAAATAGTCTTAAATAGTATACAATTATTTTTATAAAAATTATATTGATTTAACTGTTTAAAGGTAATGTGTGATTGATTATAATGAAATACCGTCACTTCAAATTCATTGACCTATTGTATATTTCCCTCAGTTGATAAGGCAAATTTCAGAAAATTCTACATGTTCAAAAAAAAAAAAAAAAAAAAAAAAAAAAAAAAAGAAAAAAAAAAAAAAAAAAAAAGAAAGAAAAAAAAAAAAAAAAAAAACCCAAGGGACTGAAATATCACCGTTATCATTTATCGTTGGTTTCCCGTTTCCTCCCTCTCTCCGTGTAGACTCGTCTAGATACATTACCAGGCATAAATTATACTAGTAACATGTCCGATTTTATAATAATCAATGCGGCTGTGGCTGTATTTACGCAATTAATAAAAAAAAAGAAGAAGAAGCAAAAAAGAAATAATAATAATAACTGTATTGTATATAAAACACGTACATAGTTTGTTATAACTTTAAGTATATAAAGTACCTGGTATGGTACTATAGTCATCAACGAACATTTTATTTTTTAAATAAATTAATTTGAAGAGACAAACCGGTTTAAATAAATAAATAAATAAATTTAAAAAATAAAAGTTTAAAATATAAAAGAATGAACTAGAAATTGTGTATTTCTGTTTCAGTTTATATACAGAGGGAAATCGATGTATAAATGATCTAATAAATAAACAAATAGATTTAAATAAAAAATAAATCTTACTTTTTATTTTTGACTTTGGGGTTTTTATGACAAGCAAAATTTTAAAATATCTGTATCCAACTCGCGATACCATAAACTTAAGGTAGCAAATAACACTGGCTGACTAGGTTTAATTTTACCATTCAGTAAATAAGTAAACGTGTATACGTGTCTTAAACACAACCAGTACTAGATCTAGTATACATCGCACCTTGTGACTGTTACTGTTAATACACGCTTTAAAAGTCTAAATCTTTATACACGATCTCTAGATATTACATCGATTTATTAAAACTATACATTACAACCATCGTCATTTATTAAAATCCAGTTTACCATAGCGAGAAAAAAATCAATAATGATTGTCTCTCAGATGTTTCAGTTGTGTGTCTCCGAGAACTCATGTTAACGTCGCTGTTATACAACATGAAACGATCGATATACACAGTGTTTATAACAAGTAAACGATGACCTACTTTCGCGCCAGTTAACATGCTAAAAATAGACAACAATAAAGAGTGGATCGACAATGGCGAATTTATCTAATAAACACCGCTTACTTGTTAACACTTACCTTAAAATAAAATAGTATCCATTCCAATTAAAACGGTTATCATAAAATGATCCGAACGTAAGCTTAAACATCAACTAGTCACTCATAAAAAAATACTGTCGACGAATAATGGCGGTTATCGTCGTCTGATTAAACAGGCTACGCTTCGGTTGAGTGAACATCGCAGCCTCGTTTTCAATTTTACCAACTGGAGCATATCGGAATATTTTTTTTTTTATAATTGTTTAGTGTTTTATTTCATGGTGAATGTTTGACACGTGTAAATTGAAGCGAGATAAGTTTACCTAGAGTTTTACGGCGTCATATTTATAATGTATCGATTACCTTGTGCGTGTAAATAATATTCTTCTATCACGAGAGACTATTTATATTTATAAGCATGGATAACAAGGGAGGTAACTCGAATGTAAAAACTAATAGTAATACAATATGACTTGAAAATCAGTATTTTACGCATTGAAAAAGAGTTGTAAGCATTGTAATTTTTTCCTTATTAGATAAAAGCATTTTTCAAACAAATAAAAAACAATAAAGATTATTGTAAGGAAAATTAAATAAAAATCACTTCCAAAAGATGTCATATATGTAAACGATTAATTGTATACTAACTAATCTTTTTATAAGGTGATTTAAAATGACTACTTTTATTTATTTATTTATTAATTATGTGATTACAGATGTTTGATTTTGTCCACGTGTATGTTGAATTATAAATTATCTTGCCATGAAGCTGACCAAAAAGAGAATCAAAATATTGTTAATCAATGCATTATGATTTAAAAAAAAATGTCATATATATTTAAATATTTTGTCACTAGGCTTTAAGCATTTGGCTACTGCTGCTAATCTCAAAATAAATAAATAAATAAATAAATAATAAATAAATAAATAAAAAAACGGTAATAGTTTTAGATGTATTCTAATCCGGCATTTACAGATATTTTTTCAACTAAAACTGTAATGCATGAATAAAGCATGGCAACAATTCTTTAGAAGTTGTTTGTCAGTTCGCTTGTCGAAACGGTGGTTTTCTCCGGGTATTCGGGATTTCCTCCACTATCCCAGAACTGACCGCCTCCGAAAAAAAGTTAAAAATCTTGACTGGGGAGTAAGACACCATTACACCTCTCCACTATTTAGAAGATGAAGACTGGATACGTCACTCGAACGTTTTCGGGAAGACAAAAATAATAGGCCTTACTTATCATTGAAATCAAAGTATTATGATCTCAACAAATAACGTTTTTTTGCGACATACATTTGTATTTACGCAATATGCAAATAAGCTTTATTTTATTTCTCCTTTTATGAAAACCTAAGATAGTTAATGGTAATGAGTGTAAAGATTAATTTTAAAAAATCATCATGTCAAATATAGCTGAAAAAATGCTGATATGACATTAAGAAACATTCGACCGCCCAACTCAATTTTTTTTATTTCCGGTGCCCGTCCAACTTCGAGACCGTTATGCTACAGAACGTCTAGCTGCTTGATTTCTGTTATCATCGGTGTTTTTGTTACTCGCTGCTAATCCCATTATTCAAAACTTTTTTTAATCTGTACTTTGAAGATTTTACAAGTAAATGAACACAATTAGTTTTAGACCCGTCAATCATACATATCAACATCAGTTAATTAAATCAGAGTTCTCAAAAATGTTTATTTGTATTAATTCCTCATTTCGTGTTTAATTTTGATAGATAATTATTGACCGACTATTGCCAAGTACCTGATATTCAACTATCAACACGCCTATTTCATTTTATCTGAAATAATATTAATTTTAAAACTAGACAGAAAGCGCTCAACTTTTTGGAGCACCAAGTCTCACTTCCCTGGTGGAAGCTCTAATGTTCAATTAACATAATTAGCCAGTTTCAAAGTTTTTTTCACTTTGCTTTTGGGGTTGTGATTTGGACATGAACCGGCATGTTTGTGTGTGTGGTTTAAATAATCATTATTGAAACCGATCCTTTTACCAAAAGTATACAGTGCTAAACACTGAATAGACATAACCGGATAACCGGGAACTATTTTATCTTCACAAGTACCAGTTTGGTAGTATCAGAGAGTTGAGTAATGGTGCTTAACGTCCCAGTCAAGAATTTTTCACTTATATCGAGACGTCGCCAGCTACAGGCGAAAGTGCAGAAATTTTGACTGTGCGTTGCGCTGATGGCATTATACAGCAGGGTTCTTTATCGTGCCACGCCTGCCGTGACACGGGACCTCGGTTTATTATAAGTTCCCATCCGAAAGAACCTTGACTTTCATTTCGTAATGCCGAGTGCTTGGCGAAAGAACAGTCACTTCCCACTTTCAGGTCTTGGGTCAGACCCGGCCGGGGTTCGAACCCACGACCTTCCACTTTCGAAGCGAAGCACTCTACCAACTGAGCTACCGCAGTGGCGTAGTATCAGAGAGACTGGAAACTGTTTGGTAGTCAGGTGAAACTAAAATACTGAAGACTCCATGCTGCAGCTGACATCAATTTGAATGTTCTACATGTACAATGAAATGTTTTTACCCTCTATCATGTCTTGGTCACATATACGAACGTGTCTTGGTCACATATACGAACGTTCTACTGTTACATCACTGCACCAGATTTCATTATTTAGTCAATAGGCATGGATTCTTGAAAAAAATGAGATTTACCGCAGAAGTATTGGCTATATTATTATTATTTTTATTGTTGTCATATACCACTTTTTGAATTTAATCATAAAAATACATTCAAAAAGTGGTATATGATATTGTGACAGGCTAAGTAACCATATTTAAGAACTGAATAGTTTTGAATAGTTTATAAAATTGGCTATATGAGTCCAGCAAAATGTTCTTTAGTGAAAACAGACAAATATAATAAACAAGAGACCTGCAGACATTACGGCTCACCTGAGGATATGTCCTAAATTTTCTGCTTATTCTGTTTTCATAATTTGTTGTCATGATGACGATTTTAATTATTTCCTAAGGTTGATGTCTTCTCCACCTAGAGACTGTTATTATTTTATGGTATTTATGCTATATATTGGCCCAATACTTTTAAAAATGACGCTGTTTAAAAAATCTGCTGAATAAATGTTTTTTAATTAATATTATAATTCTACAAAAATTAATACCACATACACACACAAACAAAAAAAAAAGAAAAAGAAAGAAAAATAAATAAATAAATAAATAAAAAATAAAAAACAAAAAATATTATGCATACTATTATATAATTATGCCATGACACAAACTTGTATATATGAATTAGTAACAATGTATAAATAAATTACAAACAAAAATTGTTTATATGAAGGCAAACAATATAAAAACATTACCTACATTGTCTAATTACTTTAAAAGTTTAAAAAACAGGAGCACAAAAATACAATAAAAATAATATAAATAATTATGAAATGTGCACAATAAAATTCAACTGGTATTTGTGTTACATATTATATATATATTATTTTAAGACAAGACATTTGTGAAGCTATAAAATATGTGCTGTATCTCAGTTAAGAAAAAGGTTATTGAATATTTTTGTAAACAATATGAAATATGACAGATAAATGCAGTTATCATTGCTAACAAAACATTTGTGTAATTACAGTTTGTTAACTGAAAAATTCATTGTTTATTTTAGAGTAATAAAAACCCTTTCTAAAGCTGCATTTAGATTGTCAATGTAAATAAAATGTGTTAAACTCAAAAGAAGTACCCCCACTATCATTGTCTTGAACATGATGCATAGCATTAGGGAAAAAAAAAAAATAAAAAAAAAAATATATATATATATATATTGTGTCAATTAAAACTATTGATAACATAAAAAAAAAACCCCCGCATATTTAAAGATTATGCATTTATTAAATTTAAATATATGAATAAAAAAATTTTTAACAATAATTGTGTATTGCTACAAGCACAACATTCATTATATCAATTTTGCTTTAACAGGTGAAGGTGAAAAAGCTTTTTACAACATGTCACAATTTTGACAAAATGACAGCTCTTTCCAATTCAACAGAAAACATTAACCATATATAATCTAAAAAAATAACTTAAAGTTTTGAAATAAATATCAATAGATAGATACCAACGTTACAGAATAAAAAAATTTCCTAGGAGAAAAAAATCTTAGCATATAATATTTTGCATATTTGGATAAAGTGCAAACTATTATAAAATAAAAAAAATCACATATAATAATAATAATAGTAAAAAAAAAAAAAATAATAATAATAACAACAACAACAATGGTAAAAAAAAAAATATAATAATCCTGCATAAAATGTACAAAATTCTAATCCTATAAGTGTCAGGACTAGATAGATTTTGCAGTACATTAACTTGCAAATACCCGGTATGCTTCAAATTATGGCACTATATAATTATGACACTAACTTGTTTTGTTCACATAAACATTTTTTATGTAAAATGTAATACATTAGGTAATCCTTTAAAAAAACACAGGAATAAATAAATGATAAGCAAATATCAGTAATCTCCAATAAATTCAACAATGTTTATATAAATTATCTACATGTTAAATTTTTATGAATAAAAATAAATACATGTATTATAAAAATTAGTACAACACAAACAATATATCTGTATCTTAATGTAACATTTCCAAACATAATATGTGTCTAAAAGTCAACATTCAGTAATCTAAGAAAGACAACTCATAGTAAAAACAATCTTTTACAGGTTTACTGGGGTTATTTCCCTTATAAATGCATTAAATTAAAGACAGCAAAATCCTGTAATCATTGTTTGTATCAGTTTTAAATACTCCCTTTGTTAAAAGTTTAATATCAACAATTACAAAAACATTTATAAAAACATAGTTTTAAAATAACGCCCTCTCTCTCTCTCTCTCTCTCACAGATGTTGCAAATCAATTCCAACCTATAATCTATTCTTATCATATGAATGACCATATATCTGACTGTTCATTATTAAATTTATCTGATTGATCAAAAGTTAACATCAACTGATTCACATTGAAAAAAGAAAGAAATAGTGTGATTCATATGGAAGTTTATTTTTAAATTTGACACTTTTAAGTTCAGAATTTCTACTGGTGTTTTTATTCAATCATATTTTTAAAAAAAGAATTCTGAAAAAAAACTTGTCTGTGCAACATCAAATTGTTTATAAATAAGTTTTAATTCTTAATGTTGGAGTCTAAGAGAGATATGTAGGATTAGGTAGTTTGTTATAACATACAATAATAAACACTAGCAAAAATTATACATGTAACTATTTGTCTTAATGTTAAGAGTTGAGTTGGGGTTTAACAGCATTTTTACAGCAGGATTCTTTATCATGCCAAACCTACCTTGACACAAGACCTTATTTATTTTAAGTTCCCATCCAAAAGAACCATGACTTTCATTTTGTAATGCGGAGTGCTTGGCGAAAGAACAGTCACTATCCACTGTCAAGTTTTGGGTCAGACCAGGTTGGGGTTCAAACTCACGACCCCCTCACTTACTAACTTACTAACTAATAGTAAGATATAGAATATGAAAAAAAAAAACCATTTTCTTCTTAATAGGAAGTAGATTCCTAAGGGCAAACAAAACATATATTTTGCTTTCGAATATTTGGGGTGAATTTTTCCATTCATGAATAAACTGAAAACAAACTGTTACATCAACATTTTTGCTATGGATATTTACTCTTTTGTTTTAATGTTCATCATATTCTTTCCCAGTACCATAAATGTATCTGATGGTTATGCATCAATTGTATAAACAAGAATGGCAAAATCAAATAGCTTAACTTGTACAAATGCCCCCCCCCCCCCCCCCCCCCCATCACACACACACACTTAACACTGAATAATTGCGCAGTGTGACAAAAGCACTTCATGCAGATAAACTGAAAAATAATGACATTATAAAAGTAACAACTATGGCACACTTCTTCTGCTAGGTTAGTGCAATGAGAAAAAATTGGTCATTAAATAGTAAATTGTGTCAAAGCTAAGTAAACACAACTCTGTATGTTTAACAAAAATGTCTCACCTGGTTAGTTTTTGATTGAGTAGAAAATACCGGTACATAACTTTTAAATAAATTTTCATATTTTTACATGCCGCTGTCACAGCCTACCACATTACCAGAAAAGTAAGACCTAAGTCTCACCTTATGGCAATGCCAGGCTCAACAAAAATGATGTTACATGTAATACTACTGTCTTGTTCATAAAATGTTAAAGTAAGAACACCTATCCTAAATAACTCAAAAGTATTCCATTAAGACATGATTAACTGTGAAAAAAAGTTTTTTTCTAAAAACTGTACATCTAAAAAAATCACTGCATGGTTAAGAATAGTTTTCTCACAAAGGAATGATTTTAACCACTGCTCTTTTCATCTTATCCATTTCCTCTTTACCAACAAGTTTTGTTCTAATATTTCCCTCATATTTTCCAAAGAGTCCAAATCTTTATCTTCACTACTAGAATCCAAATCTTTATCTTCACTACTAGAATCCAAATCTTTATCTTCACTATTAGAATCCAAATCTTTTTCTTCATCACTTATTCTAGTTTTACTTTTTTTGATATTGTTTTTGTCATATTTAATTTGATTTATTTTTTCATTTATCAAATTATATTCTTGTATTGCAGTTCTTTCTTTGTTTACTTTACATTTCAGTTCAGAAAAATAATTCAGACCATCTTCCTGAAATTTAATTTCCGGTTTTTTGTCTGTTTCTGTTATATTTGGATCACTGATCATATCTCCTATTTCCATTTGTTCAATGATTTGTTTTTGAAGAGGTTTTTGTGAATCCACTGTGTTAATGTGTTCACAATTTTCATTTTTCTCAGACTGGTTGTGAAACCTTGACTTGTGCGAGTTGAGTTCATACTTTTTTGAAAATTCTAATGAACAAACATCACATTTATGAATTATTCCACATTTTAATTTGTGTTTTTTTAATTCACTCCCTCGGAAGAAAGAGTTGGGACAAAGATTACATTTGAAAGGCCTTTCATCAATATGTAACATTGTGTGTTTGCGTAATGACTTTTCATCAGGGAAGAAAAAGTCACATTTATAACACCAAAATGATCCATGACCTATAGCAGATTCTTTTTCTTTATCATTTTTGGAAGCATTTTTCTCTTTCATTCCAAAAACTCTATTCCCACAAATCCTGCTTTCTTCCTTCTTTGACTTTCTCTGACAACTTTCTAAATCCTCATTCAGAGTTTCTTCATCCATATATTCCTCACCTGTGTAAACAACTGAAGAGGTTTCTATAGATGGTGAACTTTGACCTTTAACTGATTCAAAATCATCAATATGTTTGTCATCATCTGCCATTGCATCAAACTGTGATGCAATTTCAAGATTGGAATTATATGGGGTGGATGGTTTCTCTATTGTAGGTGTCGATTTTCCCTCCACTTTTTCACTTCTTTCTGATTGTATCTCTGTTTTACTGGACATTTCTTCACTTCTGATCTTTTGATTTCTATGTTCTTCAACGTGCTCAGCAATGTCTTTCTTCTTGGTAAAAGTCAGATCACATATATTGCATCTAAAATGGTCTTCTATTTGTGTTTTATGATGTATTTCGTGTAAATTCAAAAACTCTTCACTGTTGAACTTCTTACAACAAATGTCACATTCATACTGCTTTTTGTGATTTTTCATGTGCATACGCAGGACTAGAATTGTATGAAAATGTTGTTTACAAACAGGACAGGTAAGTGAGAATTTGTTTCCATGAGTAACTTGATGTGCTAATAAATTTTTCTTTAAACAAAATTCTTTTCCACATTGATCACAAGGGAAACTTGTTTTTCCACATCCTGCTTTTAGATGCATTCTTAAACTGCCCAATTTGCGATACTCCTTATTACAGATTCCACAAGAATAGGTCCCATTTTTTGGATGTGTGTTGAAATGTTTCTGTAATTCTTGCTTATTGTCAAACCGTTCACTACACACCTGACAAGTGTAATTAGTTTTACCAGTGTGGATAACTTCATGAGACTTCAGATCCACTCTTGATTTAAACACTTTCCTACAAAATCTGCATGTATATTCTGAAGACTTCTGTTTTCTTTCTGCATCTGAACTGCAAAACATGAGATTAAATACCATATAGGTTATTTTCCCAGGGGTGCAAATTTTGATGTATTTTGGCGGTAGTATTAAAATTGTTTAAATGAAAATCATGAAAAATTTTGTATACAGGTCAACCATGAGAGCATTGTTTTAGATCCCCAAAATAAACTTTCAAAAATTTTAAACTGACTTTTCTCATCAAAATCGCAAACATTTAGCACCAGTATATGGCTATATGATATATGTGTGATTACAGAAGAGGAGGTACTGGTATATCAAGGTGTCCTTAAAAATTAAAACTTCTGATTGTTAGTATACTGGATCAAAAACGGAATAACATTGTATACCATAAATTGGTAATTTTCTATTCAATAACAATTTAAGCATTTTCATCTTAAATATACATCAAGCTTGGACTAGTCATTGGAAGAAATGACTGTACTTTCTTTTGATGTATTGATGAGTGTTGACTGTTGAATTGATTTACTGCCAAATATCTGGATATTGGACATTTTATGAAAGTTTTTCTTGAAAAATAAATTTATAAATAATTATAAATTGAAGTATTCAAAACAGTTGTGATTACCACTACATGCATTTACCCAAATGAAGATAGCAAACTCATCTATTTACAATTAAAACCTAAATGGTCATGGCACAAATTATTTCATGCATGAAAAAATAGCAATTAACAGTATTTTTTCTCTATTACCGGTATTTAAGATTACATATATAACATAATTACATATGTAAATGACTATTGTAACTCTTTTTTGCAAAGAATTCCCCGACTTGTAACATACCTGGTACCTGTAAAAATTATTTCACAAATGCCAAGGATACCTTACTGTTCCTGAAATTGTGTTGGATGGTTATAATGTTGTTTTAATCTAAGAACAAGTCAAGATATGCATGAGATGTTCAAGTGTGTATAATGCTCTGCCTTGTACTAGTGATTACCCAGGGTGACTTTTTGTTAAGTTGCTAGCTCACCAAGTCAGTATGCCACAGACAATCCTAGCACAAGGTGAACAAGTTGATATTTTTTTTTATTAATTATGTTCTCCTGATACCAAGCGCCAGGCTAGGAGCAGAACCTTAAATTTCAAAGTCTTATGCAGACCCAACAAGGGTGTGGTCCTGCACCTTTCTTCTCTGGAGACAGATTGCCCTATAACTGAACCACCAAGGTCTAATTGTTTTTAGTTTATTATATCTATATAATGCCCTTATTTTCAACTTGTACAGAAGGTTTTTCATGCAATGCTTATTGTAAAATGCTATTAAATATCAAATTACCTAGCTACCATACAGGTTGAGTACTGGTATATATAGCTTATCTAGAGTATAACAAACAGGCTTTGATAAGCTGTCACATTGAACCGAAATATGGCTAATAAAGTCACATAGCTTGGAAAAAACCTGCCTCACATCATTCACAATTTTTAAAAATTAAAATACGCATAAAAATTTGGTCTTTTAATTACCTTAATTTCTGTTTTTTAGCTGTTTTTGTTATTTCTTCCAAACCAGCAGAATTGTTCTAAAAAAATAGATAAATATCATTTGATTTGTATAATACTACCAATATACTAATACATACATGTATTGGTCACATTTTAAGGTATTTTCAATAAGAACAGTTAATACAGATGGTATGTCTATTGATGCGCATGTGTCTCTATATACATGTATTTATACTAACCTTATTATTGATTTAAATTTAACCTCAATTATAAGACACCTAATAAAAGTTTAAATAAGGATTTCATTAGATTAATTGTGGTTTACATACCAGTCAAGATTACTGCACTTATATCAAGGTGATGGATTCTGGAATGGTTGAAGAAAAACTGTCAATCTACAAACTTTCTCAAACCTAGGATCTACCCTGAGTAAGAATCGAACCTAGGTGCTGTGATCTCTAAGCATTTGCTTAAGACAACTCGACCACTAAGGCCCAAATTTAAATAAGGGCTGTAATGGGTAAAGGAATTATGTACCAAGGTACATCTAACTTAAGTCTTGTACTTGATCCAGTATTTAAGTTAGTAGGAATTTTTATGGTTTATCATATTTCTACTTCTATTTTTAAAATATAGATAAAATTTTGATGAATTCTATATGAAATTTATGAGAAGATAATAGTTATATTAAATGGAAATTGAACATTGGGAACTAGGATACAGTCATTAACTTAAATGTGTTCTTATTGTAGCCCTAATTTTATGGTTTTAATGTTACCTTAAAAATCTGGTTTTCCTGTTTCGAAGATCTTGATAAACCAGAGTCTGACCTTCGTACATTTTTCTTTTTGTAAAATCTATAATCATATATCATTCCAATAGCATCCTCAAATGACTGACGAGGTTTACGTTCAGTTTTCAGCTTTTTACGAGGAACCTCATCAACATTATTTTCATGTTTTCTGTGCCATTTTTTATTTGAAGTCATATCCATAACACCCACATTTAAGTATTTTCCTCTGTTTTCATCTTGTTGGTAAGGTAACTCCTTACTCTCTATCTCAAATGCCTCTGCCATTTTAGCATCGAGGTCAATTTTGTCTTTTTTCAATGTTAACGTTATGTCATTTGAGCTTGATAATTTGGATTTTCTTTCCTTGCTCGTCTTACTTTTTGTTCTGTTGACAGATGAAGATGATACTCTATCAAATTCACTCTGCTTTTTGGATTTCATGGTTACTTTTTTGCATTTTGAATTTAATTTCTTCAGTGACTTCAGTTTTACTGATGAAACTTTCTTATTTTTTGATTGAGTTTCTTTTGGTTTACTATCATCCTTTTGGGAATAACTGACACAATTCTTTGTTTTTGGTTTATCAATTTTTGACAAATTTTCAGTACACTCTGAATTTTCTGTATTATTTTTTTGTTTTACAGATTTTTTATTTGAATTGACTTTTGCTTTACTTTTTGTATTAACTTCATTTTTACCCTCCAACATATTTTTTGTTTCCATAGGCTTTGTAACTGGTTTCGTTATTTCTGCATTTCCCATGTCACATCCTATATTAACAACATATGGAGTGTCATCACATGTTCTTTTTGTTTGCATTGTGTCATGAATTTTTTTATATTTGGTTTTTGTGTTAACTGATGTTTTGCTAACAGAATTCATTGTTTTGCATCGTTTTGCCTTCATTGTGTATTGGACTGCACATTAACTCTGAGATGGTTTGTATCAAGTGGTATACTATCAGAATCCATTGTATCTTGACCCATTCTGTCTATATCCTTGGTTACTTGATTACCAGAAAATACCAAATCCATAGCATCATGCTCGTTTCTAGGCTAAACACTTGGTATCATTTATTGTTTTATCAGAATCTTCTGTTTGACACAAGTTCTAACGATGGTTTCATTATGATCTAGTGTTCTAATCACATCATTTGAGACTATACATGGTCTATCTTCATTGAGATCTAGTGTTCCACTCATATCATTTGAGACAACACAGGTACTATTTGCTACCACAGCCTCACTAACTGTGTCACTTGAGACATGGCTATCTACAATTAGTGTATTACTAGATTTTTTATTCTCTTTCAATGTACCATCATATGTTCCATCAATTTTTCCAGTGACATTATTTGAATCATCCAATGTGTTCTCTGTAGCATAACATGTTCTGTCTTTATCCTTAGTATCATTAAATACTGTGTTTCTTTCAAGCCTGACATTGTTTGTTTCTAAGCTGTCATTGTTCGTTTCCAAGCCGACATTGTTTGTTTCTATGGTGAAATTGTTCATTTCTAAGCTGACATTGTTTGTTTCCAAGCTGACATTGTTTGTTTCCAAGCTGTTATTGTTTGTTTCCAAGCTGATATTGTTTGTTTCTAAGCAGACATTGTTTGTTTCTAAGTAGACATTGTTCTTTTCTATGGTGACATTGTTCATTTCCAAGCTGACATTGTTTGTTTCCAAGCAGACATTGTTCGTTTCCAAGCTGACATTGTTCATTTCTAAGCAGACATTGTTCTTTTCTAAGCTGATATTGTTTGTTTCTAAGCTGACATTGTTCATTTCAAAGCTGACATTGTTTGTTTTATCCCTAGTATTTTTGATGTGAGCCTCATCTGAGTTCATTTCACTTTGCTGCTCACCAACTGTATAAATTGTCTCACATGAGTTTTGGTTTACAACATCACTTATCTCATTTCTTATATTACTTTTCTATATCTATGGTTTTATTTTTCACTGTTTCCTGCATATGCCTGCTATTTATTAAACCAGTTCCTACTTTGCATCCCATTTTGAATTTCAAATGCAGTTTTGCTCAATGTTTTCATATTTTCATCTCTTTTCCCTTCTGTCCCATTTTCTTGAGTAAATTCTTTTGACACCTCTTGTTTCATAATCATTTCATCTTTTTTTATCTTATGTTCTTTACTATTTTGATATTTAGATTTTTCTATATTTTTCTTCTTGTGACTTGTTTTACATTTATGGATTCTTATTTTATGTTTCATGAGATTCTTTAAGGAAGAAAATTTCCTACTACAAAACTTACATTGAAATTTGGTTGTAAAGGTATCATTGTCAGAAAAAATATTAGAACTATCTGTGAGCTTGTCTGAGCCTGATGAGCTGAAATCATTTCTTTGTCCTTCATTATGAAAGGGAGATAACTCTAATTCTGAACTTGCAGATAAATTCAGATCTTCTGATAATGCTGTTAATGGTTTGGAACTACACATGCTATTCATTAAACAGTTCTCGATTGGAATTCTACCATTACTTTCATCTGTAGAATTGTCATTTGAAACATTGCTTTCAGCTTTACTGATATCACTGTTATTTTCACATATTGTATTTGTATGAACGGACTGAAGGATACCTGTTTTTGATGAGAAAACTTCACATGAAATTTGACCTTCCTCAGACTTTATGTGAGAGGCTTGAATATTCCCTTTTGTACTTTCTAAGTCTGATAAATGATCTGATGAGGAATAGTGCAAACTTCTTGTTGACAATCCATATAGCTCTGAAAGGGACTTTGCAGATTTGTAAATTAAACTTGAATCTTTAATAGTGTTTTGCACTTGTGTATTTGACGAGTCTTCTGAGTCGCTAGGAACACTACTTATATCACTGACATTGTCGTAAAAACTTAATTTATCCCTTTTGTACTTTTGTTGCATATTTGAAGCACGATGTAGTCCCTTTGTATGACTTTTTTTCAAAATTTCTTGACAGACTTTAACCATTCCATCCAGATGAAGTTCCTGACACAACTTTGAAAAGCTACCGATACGTTCCCGATCAAACATCAGCCGTCCAGTATAAAACATTCGAATGACGTTTTCAATATCAGTTACAGAATAATCATGCAAATAAAACATGCTTTCACAGAAATAGTTTTCTCTATTTACAATTTTATCTCGAAAAAATTTACTGGAAGCCATCAAAATAATTTTGTGAGCTGGAACACTCCCATCTTTTCCAAAAATGATAGCATCACACATGAAATCCTCCTGTTGAAACTGATACAACATTTCAAATACTTTTTCTTGAAAGCCATCCACAGGTAAATCTTTGATCTCTTGTTGATGTGTCATTGCTAAGGATTATGTGGTGGTCAATTCTAAAAATATATACATGTATTTATAAAACTTTTATCATATATTTATATTTAACTAATTCAAAATAAGTAAATAAGTAAGATATTAAGATAACACAGGCACCCCAGATTTAAAATTGCTGTTGTTGTATTGTTGTTTAATGTCAGATCATCTGATTTTTAGCTATTAACAAGAGCCAAGGTTATTAAAACCATAAGTACTGATCTGAGAACAAGTTCATGCATGCATGTGATGTGAAATTGTGTATGATGGTCTGCTGTGTACTACCATGCAGTCAGGGCAACTACCTATTAAGGTGCTAGTTCACTAAGTCAGTATGCTGCATAAAAGCAAACACCCCCTAACTAACATTAACCTGGCACCAGGTGAACCAGTCAATCCTCTGTCCTTCTAATGGCAAACTGCTATGCAAAGCAGAAGTGGCCGTGTGGTCTAAAGCATGCGCTTATGGATCACAGTGCCTTTCACCGCCTGGGTTAAAATCCCACTCTGGACAGATCTTAGCATGAGAGAAAGTTTGTTAGTTCGCTTGCCAAAGGTCGGTGGTTTTCTCTGGGCACTCCAGTTTCCTCCACCATTCCAGAACTGACCGTCTAGAAATAAGTAAAAGAATCTTGACTGGGGTGTACAAAGCTATTACTCAACTCTCCACTCTTTAGACAAGAACTGCACAGTGAAAACTTTTTTAAAAAAAGCAAACAGACTGCTCGAGTTAATATATGCATGTCCTTGTACTATAAATGCCTCCAAGTTTTGTATAATTTTTATTCATAGCTTTGTAGAGTTACTCAGGATAAAATTACAGATACACATGTATAGATGGGTGGATGAATGGTGACAGATGCAATTTTTTAATTAAATATCTACCTTTCTTTGAAAAAAAAAAGGGGGGGGGGTAATAAACATATTATCTCAAAAGTTATATGGAACTGATATATCTTTAAACTGTTTTTATTGCAAATGAGCATGCCTAACCATTCAATTTAAATAAAAAATCAACTGCTGACTGTTTGTTTACCTTGTTGCCTAGAAACTGTAAAGATGCCATTATATATTATCATTTTTCAAAAAAAAAAAAAAAAAAAAAAAAAAAAAAAAAAAAAAAAAAAACAACTTTGGTTTGAGGCTTGCATCTGCAAGTACGATAAAAACCACTGTTGACCTTCTTTTGGTGGTTATTTCTGAAAATACATAAAATAAAAATAAAATTTACAATAGCAACTACATTTATTTCATTGTAACTACAAGAAGGTAATCTTTCACCATTATTTAAGAATTGACTTTTTCAGGGTTATCGAGTGATGAACTCAATTTTCAACATGCAAATATAAGTGGTTTTAGATATTAACCCAATTTTAGAACTCTTAAATCTAACATGAACTGCTTCACTTATATTTTTGTGGTTTATAATGATTGACTTTTTTTCTGTTTCGGTACTTGTGTATGGTTTTGTAGCTGTTGTTGTAGCTTATATTTTTGTGGGTTATATTGACTTATTTTTTCTGTTTCAGTACTTGTGTAAAACCACTGAAAGTCTATTTTCATATTTAATATACTAGTATTTAGAAACTAAGGCAAATCTTTTTTAAAAAAGTTTTTGGTAAAATAAGTACCTTTTCATGCTCTGAAGACATGTTTATCTTCAAGTAAGTGCATAAATGAAAAGCAATTTGTCAAATTTGTGAGAAATAAATATTCTTGAGAGAGAGAGAGAGAGAGAGAGAGAGAGAGAGAGAGAGAGAGAGAGAGAGAGAGAGAGAGAGAGAGAGAGAGAGAGAGAGAGAGAGAGAGAGAGAGAGAGAATGTATGTGTGTGTGTGTGAGAGAGAGAGAGAGAGAGAGAGAGAGAGAGAGAGAGAGAGTGTGTGTGTGTGTGTGTTTAGATATGCATAATCTAGAATAAATTCCTCATGTACCCACATATCTCATATCTGAACATTTAGAGTTAAAAATTGTTTTACATCTCAATAATTCTATTATTTATAATGTACTGGTGTGTTTAATTTTGGAAGAAATAGTGCAAATTTTGAGGAAATCTAGTATTAAACCAGAGATGTGTATAACTAATTTTTCTTATATACATCTCTGATTTAACAAGATTCATATATGTACATCATTAAGTTATGTAACCAGCAACATCTAAAACCACTTTAAATATCGC
The DNA here is from genome assembly GCA_029721355.1 of Tegillarca granosa. NCBI lineage: Eukaryota > Metazoa > Mollusca > Bivalvia > Arcoida > Arcidae > Tegillarca > Tegillarca granosa. Next base: position 21,798,330 of record CM056600.1, on the reverse strand, counting down.
TGATTAACTTTGATTTATATTATCAGAAGTCCATTAATTAATGGACTTCTGATATTATGTATATGACAGATTTATATAATTACAAGTAGGTATTAATATATATTACAGGTGACTCGTTTTGGTGTAGAATTTAAATATGTAACTTTGATGTTCAAAATTAAATTGAAATTTGGTATGGACAATTATGAAATCTATAATGATCATACTGATTACTGATGTTTAAGTAGACTAAATTTGGTATATTTATCTTATGTGCATTAGTAAAGATGCCCAACCTTTCCCTTTTTCAAACTAAAGTACAGGGAAATAAATGACACTTAACTTACAATTAACCAATCAGATTAAAGAAAAACTAAAGAAACAGGAAATTAACTAACAGTGGGACTGCCACAGTATGATTTCAGTCCTGATAAGATTTAAAAGCATCATAAATTTGTTGCTAAGCAACTTCTAGATTCTTACAATTTCTTAATTATATCACTGGGTGTATTTGCTGGAAATGATGACATCTTGACTAATTGAGTTTGTGGCTAATCATTTGACTCCCTGTCAATCCTGTGTCATCCCAGTTGTTCCACATTTTGTAATTACAGGTAAATAGTGGTTTATACCCACCTTATTTCCTGATATATAAATGTAAGAATCCATGTTTCGATCACCAACCACTAAATGAATTTATTGTGGGTACCTGGTGAAATGCTGCAACTCACCAGGATTCCATCATTATAATCATTACACAATTTTGAGAATATTCACCTATGTGTGTATTTCTTTTATCTGCATTTTTTATTTGTTAAATAATAATAATAATAATAATAATAATAATAATAAACATGATCAAATATGGGTCAAAGACTTATTTAAATAATAATAATAATAATAATTATTATTATTATAAACATGATCTAATATGGGTCAAAGACTTATTTAAATTTATCTTGAATTTATAAATATTTTTTTTAAAAATTATGTTAACGTTAACATTGAAAAAGTCATGAATCTATTTATAAAAAAAAATATATTGAAATTTAACTTTACCATAAATATTTAAATACCCTACAAAAGTTTTACTTATTTATTTATTTACTAATTTTTTTTAATTATTATTTTTATTCAGTCAAATATTCAACTTGTAGTTGATACTGGTATGTTTAATTAACCATTGAACAGCATAGCTATTTCACTCTCTGGTCTATTTTTTTCTCGGGCTGTGTTGTTGTTTTGTTATGAAACTTCTTAAAAAATAGTCCAGAGAGTGAAATATTCATTTTTCAATTCTTAATTCACCGTAAGCAAACACTTATTGGTATCATATATTACATACAGTATAACATAGACCAGGTATGACAGCATGATTAAATATAGTTAATATTTAAATGTAAACATACATGTATAACTAAAGACTGCAGGTATCCTCTGTGAACATAAATATTACGCACAGTGTAATGATCATGTGATCAATGTCAGTTATTGTGCCGTATTTGCCACATGTCTCAAACATGTTTATATAGTAAAGTTGCAAAGCAAATGTAAATATATTTAAATAGATTTCAACATCATTGGTATTTATTTAATTTATTTAGACATTAGAAAAAAGTGTTTCCCCAATATATTGGTATGCCATGCTTGTGTATTACTGGTAGTATGAATTTCAAACAGATTTTTTTTTTCTTTTTGATACAAACTTTTATACTTCTTGGCCAAGGGGATGTAAATTTACTGTATCAATTTTTTTAGGATGGTCCATCCACTTAGCCAACATTCTGAGTTTTAAATGGTTCATTCCCACTCTGCCAACATTCTGAAACTTTGGTGTGTCCACACTTTCCCAACATTCTGAAATTCTTGAAAGATCCGAATAAGGTGGATGAACTATTAATTAGATAAGCAGGATTGAAATTCAACTTAATGAAAAGAATGACGTTAATAGTGCTTTTAATGTTTTTAAAAATTTGATTCAGTCTGAGATGGTTGAAAATTTGATTCAGTCTGAGATGGTTGAAAAAATACCAAAATTTGACCGTAAAAACGCTTAAAAGAGGAACAAATCCATGAAAAAAGCTTATTGGAGCGATGACCTTCAACGTGCGTGGAATCTTGCATGTGATAAGGAACGGAGGTGGTTGAAATTCTCTGGTTCTACAATAAGGAAAAAACAACTTAAAGATGAATATATTGCACAACGGCATGTGTTTGATAAGTTAAATAAACAAACTAAAAGACAATTTCAAATTCAACAACAGGATAAACTACACCGTCTAGGCACTGGAAGTAATTCACGAGGGTTTTGGAAAAAAATCGGAAAAATTGGATTGGTAAATGACAGGGAGGAGAGTAAAATTCCGATGGAAATTATTGATCCAGGGGGCCATGCATATACAAATTTAGATATGATTCTATCTACATGGAAGAAGGACTACGAAGATTTATACAGTAGTGATGAGTCTAATGATAACATTTCAAATGTTGAAAATGTTGTCAGTCACTGTTCAGATAATATTGATTTAAGTACATTAAATGCTCCCATTACAAAGCTTCAAGTTTTTGAAGCAGTGGAACGTTTAAAGCTGAAAAAGTCTGCAGGTATTGATAACATTCCTGGTGAGGTTTTGAAAAATCAAATTTGTGTAGATATTTTATTAAAATTGTGTCAGTATTGTTTTAATCATGGTGAAATTCCTATGGAATGGAACCAGAGTATAATTAAACCTATTCCTAAGAATAAAGGGAAAGTTCCTAGAGTTTCACTAAATTACAGAGGAATTTCCTTAATTTCTGTATGTAGTAAAATATTTGCAGAAATTTTAAATTGCAGACTGGTTAGTTGGTTAGAGTTAAACAATATTTTAGTTGATTAACAGAATGGGTTCAGGAAAGAAAGAAGTTGTTTAGACCATATTTATACTCTATATAGTGTTGTAAATAGCAGAAAGTTAAAATGTCAGTCCACTTTTGTTTTTTTTATCGATTTTAAAAAAGCTTTTGACAATGTCAGTAGAAATCTATTGTGGTTTAAACTCATACAGTAAGGTATTTCAGGTAAATTTCTAGAGGCAGTTAAGGCTTTATATAGCAACACACAATGTACAGTTAGGGTAAATAGCTTTTTTTTCAGATTTTTTTAATGTGAATCTAGGCGTAAAACAAGGTTGTAAAATCTCTCCGACTTTGTTTGCAATATATGTTAATGATCTTGTTCATGATATCAATGCATTGAAGTGTTGACACTGCTTTTATATGCTGATAATATAGTCTTAATAGCTCCAGAAGAACAATCACTCCAGATGTTACTGGACTGTATTGATAACTGGTGCAATAGATGGAAATTATTTGTTAATAAGGATAAAACAAAGATTATTCATTTCAGAAACCCATCAATAGAACTTTCTGATGCTACATTTAAGTGTGGTAGCTTAGGTATTGATATTGACAATAAGTATAAGTATCTTGTCTTTTGGTTTACAGAATTTTTAGATTTAAAGTTTGCAGTAAGCGAACTTTGTAAAGCAGCGGGTAGGGGGCTTTCAGCTTTATATACCAAATTTATATTATGTGGTGGTATGCATTATGATGTCTATACCAAACTTTTCCAGTCTCTAGTAGAACCTGTGCTGTATTATGGATCAGCAAATTGGGGTGTTAACAAGGAAGTTGAAGCAATACAGAACAAAGCATGTATAGGTCCCAGTAGAAATTCACCTAATGTTGCCATACGTGGTGACATGGGCTGGTCATCTTGTAATGTTAAGCAGAAGTTAGACGTTTTTAGGTATTTTTTAAAATTGAATTTAACTGATGAAAACAGGTTACTGTATAAAATTCATTTTTATTCATGCAATGCAAATTGCACCTGGGAAAGTCATGTTAAAAGGTTAATACAAGAATATGATATGAATAATGTATTTGATTTAAATTGTTCAATCAAAAGAAAAGTTTTTTATATAAAAGATAAGTTGATTAAGAATGACTCATTGCAATGGTACACAGATGTATGGAATGATGTTAATAAGCTTAATGGCAATAAATTAAGAACTTATAGAACGTACAAAGACTCTCTTAAAGCAAGTCATTATGTTACAAATGTTAAAAATAGGAACCACCGTAGGATTTTAGCAAATTTTAGATGTGGTTGTTTAAAATTAGCTGTTGAAACAGGTCATTTTACCAAGCCGGTTACACCATTACATGAAAGGAAATGCAAATATTGTGAGTCTGGCAAGATTGAGGATGAAAAACATTTTTTAACTGAATGCGATTTTTACTCTGACATAAGATATTGTTTTTATAGCAGAGTTTCTCAATTTTATCCAGATTTTGAATTTTTAGACGATAATGAAAAATTTGTGTTTTTAATGAAAAATACAGATATTCAGCCTATTTTAGCAAGTGTAGTTAACAAAATGTTTTACAGAAGAAGTGTTTTATAAACTGTTTTTATATGTTTTATGTGTCTCATAAGTCTTTTAGACTGAGCATGAAAAGTAATTTTATTTTCATTGTATTTATGGATTAATGTATTATTTTAATTGTACTTTTATGCACGACACTTAAATAAAATAATTAATATACATACACATACATTAAACATTATGTTTACGAAGGTGGATTATTGAGAATCTCTTAATAACAGGTTTTTCAAGAACATTTTAAAAGAAAAGGTAAATTAAATCAAGTATCAAGAAAAATTAAATGATGTTTCACTCTGAACTTTGATCAGTTTTTCCTTAAATCCTATGGTAATTTCACTGATATGAGTCTTTTATTTCATTTAAAATAAGCCTACATAGTTTCTAAGAATTATTGCTGTTACTATCCTCATCATCATCATTAATAATTATTATTATATCTTTAATTATGATACTTTTTTTTGCAATTTTTTGTTATAACTCATTTAGTATATATATATATATATATATATATATATATATATATATATATATATATATATATATATACAGGTACATTTACAGAAAACATTATGTCCCTTATAATTTTTGCAAACCTTATGTCATCAATTAGGTCACAATTGTTGTGATTGTTTGGTTGTTTTTGTCCTTCTGAATTCCAAGAAACAGGATGAGGACTTCTCATGGTCAGTCCCTAACACTTGACAAAATTTTAACCTGAACAATAAGTACCAAAAGAGGAACAATGGTTTTAACAATAAGGCAATATTTCTAGCTTTATGAACTCAGGGCAATGGAGGTTAAACCACAGAATTTTGTCTCTTTCAATAATTGTGATGAAAAGTCAGTCTGTACTCTAAATCCTTCCAAAGTAGCTGGTAATTTAAAACAAAATTTAAAAAAAAATTCAAAACCTTTACTATCTAACACCCCTTTACCAGCACATAGAAATTATCCCAACAACCCAATAAGCTAACATATAAAGTCTCTTTATGTGCTAGCTATAAGGGGTGTTGGATAGTAAAGGCTTTTTTGTTATCACAAAATCCTGTGTTCTATCCCTGTAAAGACCAACTACTGACCCCAATACAGCGCTTCAGGAGTTCCCAGGTAGGTGACTGTAACGGATATTAACCAGTTAACAGATTATGTACAGGTATTAATCATGACTCTTATCGGCTTTGCTAAATGGATATGTGCCCCTAATCATGATTTTCAGACCTACCTGTAATCCATATACAGGCCGTGTAAACCGATAGATTTACACCTGTTAGTTTGTTGTGATGCAGGATAGAAAGTTAGGAAAGATCAGAGTTTAAAATTATGCTGTTAATTACGGTATCTAGGTTACCATGATTCTTCAGAAAATTACAAAAAAACTTTACCTTTTCACCTGTTCACAGGTAATTATCGAATGTTGAGTACTTACAACGGAAAAGTCAGGTGTATGTTAAATCTTCAGGTAGAAAACGGTTATACACCCGGAGTCAGGGGAGATTAATGAATACTAAATGGCGGGAATTCAGCGCCGTTTAAATACAATCATAACTTACTGGATACACGGTCTATTGTAAGTGTTATCACTTGTATTGACCGGATTTTGATTTTCTGTTTCCTAAATTCTTGAATATCTCTTGCTGGATTGCGCTATATCTTATATCTTTCTTGTAAATACTGATTCTGAAAATGGTCATAACAGTAAAATGGTAATGTACTTCATCAAGTTAACTAGAATACTGACTATGTACATATTAAAACTTGAAAAATTAATGTCAATCTGGATTAAACTTCCACTCTTTATTCCTCCACTCTTCGTTCAGTCTAGATTTAAATGCATTTGATGTGCCTGACTCTACAGCATCATTAGAGAGTGAATTCCAGTCGTTTATGACCTTATTGGCGAATGAGTTTTTTTCTACAGTCCTACCTGCAATAGTCTTTTATAATTTTTTTCTTATTACACCTAGTGATTTTCTTGAGATCCATTTTGAAGAATTTATGTATGGGCAGTTTGTCAATCTGATGAATTATTCTATAAGTCTGGATCATGTCGGTTCTTTTGCGCCTGTATTGTAGTGTTGGGAGTCCCAAAATTAGGATTCTTTGGTTATATGAAAGATGTTTCAATCTAGTAACTAGGCGAGTTGCTATTCTCTGTACATTTTCACTAGTCATGATATCTTTTTTATGTATAGAATTCCATATGGCACTTGCATACTCGAGGTGGGGTCTTAGCAAGAGATTTGTACAGTGGTAAAAACATATCAATATCCATGTACTCAAATGATCTTTTAATAATTCCAATAATTCTATTCGCTTTGTTTACGCAAGATGCTACATGTTTAGTAAACTCCATAATAACACCCAGGTTCCTCTCGTGGGTTGTTGGTTTGATATTAGCCACTCCCCCTGCAGTTTGTAGGTTATAATCATGTTTAAGGTTGCTGTGACCTAGATGTAAAACACTACATTTATCTTGATTGAATTCTAACTGCCATTTCCGAGACCAGTCTTCCATCTTGTTAATGTCCACCTGAATTAAATCCACATGGTTTCGATCATTAGCTGGCCCATACAACTTTGTATAATCAGCAAATGGTTTAACGACTGAATTCAGGTGATTAGGCATGTCATAAATATAGATCAAGAATAATGTTGGTCCGAGTACACTACATTGGGGGACGCCACTTTTCATTGTATTCCATCCGGAGAAATTTCCGTTGACTGATACTCTCTGCATCCTATTTTTCAAATATTCTCCTATCCATTTCAATATATTTCCCTCTATACCATATTTCTGCAGTTTGAATAAAAGGCGTTGGTGTGGAACTTTATCGAATGCCTTTTTAAAATCGAAATATATTATATCTATACTATTTCCCTGGTCTAACAAAGCTGTTGTATCTTCTATTACTTCCAAGAGTTGGGTAATCGTTGATTTTCCTTTCCTAAATCCATGCCGATGGTCGGATAATATATTATTTGTATTTAAATAAATCATAATTTTATCCTTTATAATTGACTCCAATATTTTAACCACCACAGATGTTAAACTTATTGGGCGATAATTTTCTGTATTCATCTTATTTCCTTTCTTGAAAATTGGTGTAACATTGGCATTTTTCCAATCTGATGGTAATGACCCTTCTTGGATTGATTTATTAAAGATTATCTTTAATGCCTCACAGATCTCATCACGGAGCTCATACAATACTCTTGGATGCATGTTATCAGGCCCCGGTGTTTTACTTACGTCGAGTTTACACAACTGTAGATAAACTTCCTCAAATGACACATCTATTTCTCCAATACTACTGTTATTGCACTCGATTTCTAATGGTGGTATAAGGCCAACATTTTCCTCTGTAAAAACACTAGCAAAAAACTGGTTTAGCAATTCTGCCTTATCTTTGTCATCTTTAATAGTAATCCCATTATCTGTTGTCAGGTTACCTATGCCAGTGGAAATCTTGGATTTTGATCGAATGTATTTCCAAAAACCTTTATTGTTTCTTTTCAAGTCTTGCACTATCTTCTTCTCAAAATTGTATAACGATTTTCTTACTCCAAAGTAGTTCTATTTCTTGCCTCTTGATATTTTTTGAAATTGTCATTGGTTTTGGAGAATAAATATTTTTTCCAGCAAGACCGCTTTTTATGGATAAACCCTAATGCTACCCGTGATATACTAGGTTTCTTTGCTTTCGATTTGGAGTTGTTTTTGCACACTGGTATATATTTCTTCACTCTACAAGACAGGGTTATTAAACTCTATGCATTCACGAATCTAAGAACAAAGTCGTGTATGTGTGAGACGTTCAATTGTGTTTTATGGTTTGCCGTGTACCAACGAGCACTTATGGCGAATTATCGGTCACAGTTAGGTGCTTGCTCACCGAGTCAGAATGTCAGGCGGGCATACTACTACCCAAGTCCATAATCCTGGCACCAGATAAAACAGCCGATCAATCAGGTATAGTAAACAATCCGATACTCTGTCCACTTTAAATCAGAGGGCCAGGCGAAGAAGCAGAATCTCAAACTTGATAGTCTTATTAAAGACCCAGCCGGGGTTCGAACCACAGGCGCTTGTTTCGATATTTTTAAAAAAATAAAATCCCTGGACCCTAGCATAAGACAAGGTGTTCAACTTTCGCTATCCTAATTTTTGACCTACCTTGGTTATGTAAGGGTCAAGGGATTTTTTTAAATATCGAAACAAGCGCCTGTGGTTCGAACCCACGACCCCCCCCCCTTTTTTTAACTTTTTTTTCTCGAATTTTCGAATGTCAGGCGGGCATACTACTACCCCAGTCCATTATCCTTGCACCAGATAAAACAGCCGATCAATCAGGTATAGTAAACAGTCCGATACTCTGTCCACTTTAAATCAGAGGGCCAGGCGAAGAAGCAGAATCTCAAACTTGATAGTCTTATTAAAGACCCAGCCGGGGTTCGAACCCACGACCCCCCCCTTTTTTTAACTTTTTTTTCTCGAATTTTCGAATGTCAGGCGGGCATACTACTACCCCAGTCCATTATCCTTGCACCAGATAAAACAGCCGATCAATCAGGTATAGTAAACAGTCCGATACTCTGTCCACTTTAAATCAGAGGGCCAGGCGAAGAAGCAGAATCTCAAACTTGATAGTCTTATTAAAGACCCAGCCGGGGTTCGAACCCACGACCACCCCCCCCGCTCTCGACGCTGTCGCTCTAACAACGCGCCACTGAGGCATTATGTAACTAACCCTTGGGCAATTGTTAACTTGCTTTCGACGCAAACAGTTTTAAACATTGCTGATGCGACATTTAACAACACTACATGTACATTGCCATTAAGAAGCAGAAGACAATTTAAAATCACTAAGTATATTGTCGGTTACGTCATAAAAACACGCGGCGACATCAAGTCAAAGCAGTTTAATTGTTTTCTGTGCAATGTTGTAAAATTTTTAAAAAGGTAATGTAAAGTGATTTAAAATTGAATAGAGATAGAAAATATAACAAACAAAATTATATGGTCATTGTTGTCCATAATATCGTTGACAACATAAAATATATTTCCAGCGGGTATATCAATGGCGCCACAGTATGCCAGTTTGTAACACTGGTTAAACTGTTACTTAATTTAAATAATTAAATTCACAAAGTCGTGCGTCACTCATTGTGTGATCAACATTTTCACATTCTAACTAAAAATATCTGGGCAATAATCTTCTGAAATTTTTTTCTGTATAATAAGTTTAGAAGGAAAAAAAAGAAACTGTTGTGATATGTTTTATTAGAAAAACCCAATTGTAAATATGTTCTTGTATCATATAGTCATAAACCATTTTTTTAATGTTCATGTATTGAATGATAGAATTAAAAATAAGTATTTGACGATATGAATAGTTACCTTTTTAAACTTTCTTATTTAATATTTAGTTGATTTTTTTTAAATAGATTAAAATCTAAAAAAAAAACTTTGTAAATTTTTACTTTTTTTGCGATTGGCAAACTGTAGGGAGTAGATGCAAAAATGTATCTAGCAACAATTGCACTACTGAGACAAAATCCTTTTCTTTCTTTGTAGAAATGTAAATAAACTTTGGATGAAAATCGTTGAAATTCTTAGATCTATCATAATTTAAAGAAAAATTATTTTATTGGTTTTCTTTTTAATATATGAACAAAATGAAAACATACTCTCTCTCTCTCTCTTATAATGTTATTTTATTGCTTTCAAAATATATAAATTTCAAAATGAAATGACATTTTGATGAACAAAAAGAAATCGTCGAAAAAGAGAATTAAATCAATTAAAATCAGTATTGTAAAACGCTTGACTGGTTTATTTAGCTTTACCTTTTAGTCATTTACTTGACAAAATCCTCAATAACTGTTGAATATATATATATATATATATATATATATATATATATATATATATATATATATATATATATATATATATATATATATATATATATATATATATATATACAATATATCGCGCGCGTGTCCAAACCAGCTTTTTTGACCTGTATGCATGCACTTTTTTTGGAAAAGTTGAAGATTCAAACTCACTGTTACTTCTCTCTATGTCCTATTTAACTATTCTGCTTCTAATCGGTATGACTTTATTGAAAGCAAGTTGTTAATTTCAAACAAACTTATGTCCGTTAAATAATAACATTTACATCTATGGTGGTCCGAACATAGCTGTCATGAGATAATTTTGAATGCATTATTTTAATAGAAATTCAAAATCAGCACATGGCATAGCTAACATTTCTCAGAACATTTTCATTTTTTAAAGAAGATATTTACAACAGTATAGCAATTTAAATCATGCAAATCTCTTCAAGCTATTGAAATATCGAGAAACCGATCTGTGCAGTTATCACATATAGCTGTTGGAGAAGATTTTTACCTTTTTTTTCTCGAATTTTCGATGATAAGAATTTATCAAATATTTTTTAAAATTCAGTCCAAAATTTCCAAAGCATAACTGGTGATATGATGATATTTACTGCTTTGCAAGGATAAATAGACAATTTTTAAAACCCTTTTATCATGCTTTCAACTGTTGATAATTTTAAGTCCATGGCAATACATTGCTTCCTTTATTTGAGCAAACAGTTGTCCTTCCTTGTGAGTCGATTACTTCCCCTTTATCATTCAGCATTATTAACCTCGGAATTCCTTGCACATCGTATTTGGCTTCCAGTTGCTCCTAGAACAAATCAACAAAAAACAACAGTAAAAATCTTTTCCTATTGAAAACAAAATGATTTTCATCGCTCTGTCTTATTGTTTTTAAATAAGATAGCAGTATGTCTGTTACTGATGATTCGCTAATATTGAGCTGAGCCCACTTCCTTTTAAAAGTGCCTGGGAACAAGAGAACATTGAGTTGCACTCCTGGTCGGTTAAGATTTTAAGCTTCTGTAACAAAACAACTAGCCATTGACTTTCTACCAGTTCTATTAAGTTTCTTGGAGCTTGTTGTGCGCACGCGTGGTGTGTGTGTGTGTGTGTGTGTGTGTGTGTGTGTGTGTGTGTGTGTGTGTGTGTGTGTGTGCGTGCGTGCGTGCGTGCGTGCGTGCGTGCTCCGGTTTTCTCCACCAACCCAGAACTGACCGTCTCGAAATAAGTGAAAGAATTTTGACTGGGGCGTAAAACACCATTACTCCACTCTTCTCTTGAATACGTTTGTCATAGAAATTCACAAAGTGTTATATGATTTATATATATAAGCCATATTTTAGAATGTAGCACAGAATCTTAAAATTACGAAATTATTATAAATAAGAATTGTGATTTTTCATAATAATAATAATAATAATAATAATAATAATAATAATAATAATAATAATAATAATAATAAAACCGACAGTTTCAAACTTAATCGAATTTAAAATAATAGAATACATTACTTATGGAATATCAAAATTCTGGATTGTAGTTTGTGCTGTTCTATACACGTACACACCGCTTTATAAAAGAACCTTTAGCAATTTTTTTAACTAATGATATACATGTATATATTTTTAAAACATAAAACAAAAATGCTATATAACACTTTTTGAATGCATTGCATATTAAACAATTACAAATAGGTGCAATATGATAGAACAGATAATAATAATAATAATAATAATAATAATAATAATAATAATAATAATAATAATAAATAATAATAAAAAATAATATTATAATAATAATAATAATAATAGTTACATTTCTGGTGGGTGGCGATTGTCTGATAATTTTATTTTTTAGAATTGTCAGAGATATAAATCTCAATTTAAAACTGACTTCAGTTTCTGAACTTAATGTACAGAATTTACTCGCGTCTCAATGATTAATCTAAGCGGGGTGTTATTTTTCATTGTCAACGAAACAGAATATACCAATTTACACACAATGCGTTTTTCACAAATCTTAGTTCATGACGCAAATAAAATCAGCAGGGTAGCTCTTTAATGAAAAAGAGAGGATAAGTTAAACAACAGTATTAATTATGTTGATTTGCGTAAGAGAGTTGTGAACATTTAATTCCTCCAATGATAAATAAATAAGTTAATATTTCCATAATAAACTGTAAATTCACACACACACACACACACACACACACACACACACACGCGCGCGCGCGCGCGCGTTAATAAAAGATACAAAGAAGCTGATTGGAGAGATGGCATTTTATGCAATAGTTCAAGATTACTGAGAACTTATATCGAAGTGGGCAGTTTTGGAATGATGGAGGGTTCCAAAGTGCCCAGAAAATCACCGACCTTCGACACGCGAACTGAAAATATTTCTGAAATTAGGAACTGTACGAATGAGATTTATATCTAGACAGTGCCACTGCGATCCGTCTAGCGCGCTTTGTTTCACTCGGTCACCGAAACGTTTTTCTTGTAAGTTCTAAAGATGAGCAGTCACTTCTAACCTCTTTAGTTCATTTTTTCTACAGTTGTACATGCAACCTTCTTCAATGTCATATAATATAGTTTATAATTGTCATTGTCTTGTTACCAAAGGAATGTATTTTTAAAGTAACACTTTTTTATTATAGATCATTAATAAAACATTAAAAAATAATTGGCAAACAGTATATAGGTCAAAGATTATAAATGAAGTTTTTGAATTAAATTTCAAATATTCCAAGTTATTACTGATGATAAAAAATGTAAAAATTTTAGGGGTCAGTTGCACAAATGACGATTAAATTTAACAAATCGTTAAATTCAATAATTTTTGTTCAACAGGCCCTAGGACGATATTAAAACAATAACAAGAAGGTAACAGTCAATCGGAACATCGCTCGGCCTTTTCCGTCATGATACCTCGCCCTAGGTAGAATTTAAGAATTCATTATGAGTTTATCCATGTAGGATAGGGAAATCTCACCCGAGGAGTCGAAAATTTCAAATAGAGACGAGGGTTGCCGAGTCTCTGACTGAAATATTCAAATCCCGAGGGTGAGATTTCCCTATCCTACATGGATAAACTCATAATGAATTATTTTTCTTCCATATAATTTGGATATTTACGCTTTAGCGATCTATGGGTCTGTGCAAAAAAATCTAACTTTTTATTTTGACTTTTTTTCCAAAAAAAAAAAAAAAAAAAAAAAAAAAAAAAAAAAAAAAAAAAAAAAAAAAAAACCGTGATTCTAAAGTACCTACATGATGTAGGTACCACGAAAACATATGGCGATTTGCTTTGTTTCCTAAAATTGTTAGAAACTGCAATTCAAATTTCACCGCAAAATCGTTTAGAAATCATTCAGCTGGCACTGCTATTTTTGGTACTATGACCTATAATGTAATTTACAACTCAAATTAAAAAAAAAAGTTAATTACACTTTAATAAGGTAATAACAAAACAAAACCATGTTTAATACTGCCCACATTGAGTCATTCAAATGCTCCATCTATAAATATATATCGCGCACTATTTTCTTTTCTTGGATGTAAATACACCCCAGTTATCCAGTAAATTCATGTTTTTCAGAATCTGTGTCACTGTCGTAGATGATGCGTCGACATTTCGGTTGAGACTTGTGATAATTGTAATTCGCATTGAAATGTGCAAATGTTTTCCTCAAAGTGTTTTGATTTTCGTTTTGCTCAATAAATTTTGTGATATCATTAGACTGGAAACGGGAAGCCATGCTTGTTTGTCAACAAAGCAGACGAAAATAGTACCGGAAATGAAAGGTCACGTGGTCATGTGAGATAAAGAGAATCTTTTACAAGTTTGAGGTGGAGATGGGGCAATTCCGATCGAGTGGTCAGATTTTTCATCTCAAACGAGGCTCTGCTAGCGGATGAAATACAAAACACGCAAAAATAACAAGTAACAGATCACTCACAGCAGAATGTGAACTTACGCGGCAAAACAAAACAACGATTTTTTTCTTTATATATATACATCGTTTAGTAAAAATGATATCATTCATCATAAAAAAGTCTTTTTTGTCGTTTTTATATAATTTTCCCCACAAAATTATTACCCTTGCCAATTGAAAAAAAAAATGTAGTCCCCATTCAACTGAGATAGGCTACACGTGCGCACGCGGGGTGCGATATGGAAAAAATATCGTACCACCCATAAATCTATCACATATGCGAGAAACACATTTCTCACATAGGGGAAAATCCTATCTCACATGAGCAGATATGGAAGAAAAGACGGAGCCATGTTTCGATTGGGTATCAGTAAGTTTTCAGTTATTAAGTAGCTTCTAGTGACGTCTACACTCGTATTAATGACGTAATACATATATAGCTCCAAAACCATCGATAGATTATGATTTACCTTAACATCTCTGTTTGAATATGAGATTGCTGGCCAAGGCATTCTTTCAAAATATTCTTCAAAATCCTGCTCGTTTGTATCAAAACTGATAAAGAGTATTTCGAACTTTTTGTCTCCTTTTAATTTCAAGTTGTTGTAGAATTTCTGTAAAATTGGCGTGAAAGCTCGACATGGCGGGCACCAGCTTCCAGAAAAATACAAACCTGAAAAAATTGATTAAGAATTGATAAAAATAAAATTAAATGAAAATAATTACAACATCTCAATGTGATGAAAGTAAAATAAAAAAGGCTTTCACTATTTCACTACAAGTTTCTGAAATTATTAAATTTTTAAATACGATAAAAGCGAGAAGGGAAAAATAAAATAAAATAAAATGAAAATAAAATAAAATAGATAAATAAATAAATAAATAAATAAAACAGATTCTGTAATCATATTAAAATTCCCTAGACCAAGAAATAACCGAATCACGTCACAGGACGAAAAGCTATGTATAAGCAAGCTTACAGGTTGCTTTTAGCTGTCTTACAGAGTCTATAAACTATCAATAAGCGGCTTATAGATTACCTATAATCCATATTATAATCTATGGCTTATTGGCATTCAAATCATAAGCCATTTATAAGCCACCTTTAAAACTTCTTTAAGTTTTTCTAAATTTATAAGCTGAAGTTTACAGGGACTCTTATAACCCTTTAAAGACTTACATTTTTAAAAATCATACGTGTGCATCATTTGATAAAAATGGTTCAAGATCAAATGCTGTAACATGCTACCAAAACAATCTCCTATGGAACTCGCCAGCGTACCACGCGATCAATACCTCTTAAACTTTGTGTGGATAAAAATGGAAAACGTTAACATCAAATATTCCCGAAAAACGACGTTATTACGGGAAAGCGTCACATTATGCGATTCCATTGCCAATAGAAGTAATTGTCCCACAGAAACGCCATGAGGTATCACGAGGAGCTCTGTGGAATTTAATCGTGTAGAAATACAAATCAAAACACTGTAACTTAACATTAAGTACCTTTTTCATTTTTTAAATAAAATCTAGCTTTCAAGTAGATTTGTATGAATTAATTTTTAGTAAATATATAGCACAAATACCAGTTGAATTTTGATGTGCCAGATGTGCACATTTCGGAAATTCATTCCTCATCAGTGACACTAAGACCAAAAAGTTTGATAATTAAAAACATAAGCCAAACACTTGGAAATTAATGAATCTAAAATTCCAAAATTATATTAATCCAAATCCAGCTAAGGAATGCTTTGCATGAGGGAACAAACCTTAGTTTTAAACAAATTTTACAATTTAAGGCAGCTGAAAATTTTGTTCAATGGTACATTTTCTGACAGCACAAAGTAATGCCTACTGAGTTATGGATACCCTCGGGGAGTTTTACTCCACCAGCAGCGGCACCCGCTCAGGAGTAGTAAATATATAGCACAAATACCAGTTGAATTTTGATGTGCCAGATGTGCACATTTCGGAAATTCATTCCTCATCAGTGACACTAAGACCAAAAAGTTTGATAATTAAAAACATAAGCCAAACACTTGGAAATTAATGAATCTAAAATTCCAAAATTATATTAATCCAAATCCAGCTAAGGAATGCTTTGCATGAGGGAACAAACCTTAGTTTTAAACAAATTTTACAATTTAAGGCAGCTGAAAATTTTGTTCAATGGTACATTTTCTGACAGCACAAAGTACTGCCTACTGAGTTATGGATACCCTCGGGGAGTTTTACTCCACCAGCAGCGGCACCCGCTCAGGAGTAGTAAATATATAGCACAAATACCAGTTGAATTTTGATGTGCCAGATGTGCACATTTCGGAAATTCATTCCTCATCAGTGACACTAAGACCAAAAAGTTTGATAATTAAAAACATAAGCCAAACACTTGGAAATTAATGAATCTAAAATTCCAAAATTATATTAATCCAAATCCAGCTAAGGAATGCTTTGCATGAGGGAACAAACCTTAGTTTTAAACAAATTTTACAATTTAAGGCAGCTGAAAATTTTGTTCAATGGTACATTTTCTGACAGCACAAAGTACTGCCTACTGAGTTATGGATACCCTCGGGGAGTTTTACTCCACCAGCAGCGGCACCCGCTCAGGAGTAGTAAATATATAGCACAAATACCAGTTGAATTTTGATGTGCCAGATGTGCACATTTCGGAAATTCATTCCTCATCAGTGACAGTAAGACCAAAAAGTTTGATAATGAAAAACATAAGCCAAACACTTGGAAATTAATGAATCTAAAATTCCAAAATTATATTAATCCAAATCCAGCTAAATTAAATAAAAACATTATCAGTCTTATAGCCACTTCATATTTGGCTTATACCATCTATGCTTACAACTAAACACTTATTTGCTGACGGAGCGTATTTTGATATATAGCCACATAGATTATGGATCATTGCTATGGAATGGTTAATATGATAATAAATATAGATACATACATACCAAAAAAAAAAAAAAAAAAAAAAATGTGATGAGCATAGAAATTTATACCTAAGGATTATAAGCAAAAACTTTTAGATTGTCTTAAACCGCTTCATGTTTATCTATACATGTTGTTGCTTGCATTTTAATGATTTTTTGTTTTGTTTTGTTTTTTTTTAAATATGTAACTTTCATTGACATCTCATGCATATGTTTAGTTCTTGGATGTAACTACCTTATACCTGGAAATTGCCTTGCAAGTAACTTTAGGCTAACTTTGCACAAGCTTTATTTATGCTATTTCCATATACCATTTTTGAATTTAATAATAAATACATTCAAAAATGGTTTATATATTGTCAAATATGGTAAATGACACTATCTTTACGCAATCTTTAATTAAATCAATTATTTTATACATGGTCATATTTATCTTTCCCTATCTTTAATCAATCTGTCAGTTTTATAGAGCTCAGCAGATTTCTGCCATGTCATACATATATTGATTATAACAGCAAAACATTTGTTTCAAACCATATTTATGCCACCCTTATACCAGGATGTGGCTTTTTCCATAATTAGGAAACTTTATATTAGAAATTAAGCTATCTTACATATTTTTCCTTGATTTATGTTCTATTATTTCCTAATTTTTTTTGCAAAATTTCTTGATTTATTCTAAAATAAAATAATAATTTTCAGCATTAAAATGTCTATTTTGGGATGTCTGTTTCAGTGTTTTTGCATACTATCTGAAAGTCTTTCAATAATTATTCGTAAATACAGGTAAACTCATTAATTGACAACTCCTTGAAAGGCCTCTAATCCACATAATTAGATGCTATTTTTGTCCAGTAGGCGTTTTGGGAACACATCCATTATTATATGTCTCAACAGATTTTTCTATGATCTTTGAAGTACATTTTCTTTTCAGCAAACTTTTATCATTACGGTATTTTTTTTGTACCATTTTATGTGATTTTCACACCACTTTCAATTAATATAAATACTGTAATATATAATTTTACAATTCGAAAAATCTGAACAAATTGGGTACGCTCAAATAATTTCAAAGCTTATAAAATACGAAGGTAATTAAACTTCATTTACTTATAATATTAGTTTACACTCTCAATCTGAAATTAAAAAATTGCACTTAAATCAAGAAATTAATAGTTTGGCATAAATCTCCTGAGAACATTAAAACGTGTATGGCCAAACTTTGCTGAATACAATATTTAAGGTAAAATTGACTTTGATCTAAATTTCAAGATTTGTATCCTAGGCAACCAAAATTAATATTTCAGTAATTTCACTATTAAACGAACTTCGAATTAGGTAATTAGATAATTAACTATATAAAACTACTTAATAATCCAAAATAGTAAGACAAGGCCAATTACAGTCTCTAAATAAGCCATATAGAATTCTCTGGTGCTGGATCCTTGGTAATGACTATAATGTTATATTTGAACAGTTATTTCTGAAGTTGTAAACTTTGTATACCAAAATGCTTTTTTTCAATGTTTACTCATGCAATGACACAATGTCTACATTTCTTATCATCATCACTACTTTCTCTTTCACCAGTTGGTTTCATTTCATTTTTTTATCCTTTATAAATCACCAGTTCCTCTTAGTCTAAAAACACATCCATACCGTGCACGATAAAATCTAACCAGCTAATCCCACCTGACAATTTTTGCACTAATAAGCCAGTAGACGCAGTTAATTTGTCAATTGTTTGCAATATTAATATAAGAATTTTACAATGGCCATATCCGATGCGAGTGAAAAGTAACCTTTTAAATTAATCAGAAGAGTGAAAACAATGATTTTTGTGTAAACGCCCCTATTCCCGGTATATTTTAAGGCTATGTACAGCACCAAGACTGGAACATGGATTATGACTACTCATTGATGAAGTAAAGCGGGAAGGGGGGGGGGCGAGGTTGCATCCCCTCTGGAAAAATTCAAAAGACACAAAAAAGTTCCCCAGAAATGTTAAAAATTTCATTTGCGCGGGGGGTGGGGGGCGCTGCCATGAACCTACTGAGGACTTAAGCTTTTAGCGCCCCCAAGACCCTTAAATGCTGGGGTGGGTGTGTGAGTTGCCTTCGAAGCTCCCAATATCTCATGATAAAATTCACTTTTCTTAAAATTCTGGATCCGCCCCTGCTGCTCATTACCCGTTATGTTGGCCAGCAAGAAAAAATAGATCCTTTCGTTTAAGACTCAAAATAATTTGGATTTTGATTTAAAATTAAAATTGATAATTTTCACTTTAATATTTACATTTATATAATAAGAATTTAGGGTATTGCTCACGTAGTCAAGATTCTTCACTTACAATAAATAAATAAATAAATAATAAATAAATAAATAAATAAATAATAAATAAATAAATAAGATAAAAAGGTCAGTATTGCCCTGAAAAATGTCTGCATTTGTTTAAGCATATATAATGTACACTGTACACGTACATCAGTTTTAAATAAATTCCGAAATCCAAAATTAATGTTTCAAATTTATCGTAAATATTACTTACCAAGAACCTTCCCGTCTCCAAATAAATCATCCGCCGATAATTTTCCATCACGGATATTACGGATTATAGTAGCTCTTTCCAGTAAGTTTTTAATATCGGACATAATTCAACAATGTCTACAAGATAGAAATCAACCAAGTTTTAATGCGGATAGATATTATATGTTCATTGTATTGATGTCGCTTTGACTCGCACACCTGCTCTGATACAATTTATGTAGAGTAAACAAACTATTTGTTTTGTGAAAATCAGTCAAGAAATACAGACATCATTATTTGATCTACATGTTTTGTGACAGTTGGTTGACATACCAACATATATGAGCGTGTGAAAAACATCTAAAAATACAAAGACAATTTATCGAATAAGGCAGTGTTAATTAGTTTACTTTTAGCATAATTAAGTAAAGGGTATGAATAAGAGACCTTGACCTAAATACTAGACAAACGATACAAAAGGTATGAAAGCTGATTTTTTGGGAAATGTCTGGTTTTCTTGTAAAAATTTCTTACTCGTCAGGTACGTACATGTAAGCAAGCAATTTAGTAAATAGACAAGCAATGTGTATTTCAGTGAGTAAGTAAGTAAGTATTTCAATAAGTAATTATTTCGGTATTTCAGTAAGTAAGTAAAACATTTATAAGACAATGCACACATTTACACTCAATTAGAATATATATATATATATATATATATATTGGTCTCTACTTCTAACAAAACGCAAAAGTTAAAATTCAAAGTCAGAAGAATTGGGAAAATTACCAAAATAATTCAATTAATATGCATATTTTCATGATATAAAAAACATTTTGAGATTTTTTTCAAGGCTTTTGGTAAAGTACAAGGAAACTAGAAAGTGTTGATTTCATAAAATATGGTACTAGATTTCCCTGCTGATATTTAAAGTGTGTGTGTGTGTGTGTGTGTGTGTGTGTGTGTGTGACGTCATGGCAGAAGTCATATCAAACAGTAGTAACAATGATGATATATATATATATATATATCGACGTATGTAGAAGAAAGTAACGACTCTGACATGTACCTTATGTCAAATGGTTTCTTTTTTATTTGGGTAAGCAGTAGACAATCATATAAGAGATGAATTTGGAATACAGCCGGCGTATTTATTCGAACCAGAAACGGACAAATCTGATGAACAGATTGAGTCGAGCCCCGACCTACCCGAGAATTGTGATTGCAGTTGGTTGCCTAGCTGTTGAAACATTGCAACAAGTATGAACTTGTCAATAGCACTAAACGGATTATATATCCTTGACATTTTTTTTTAAAATAAATTATTTTATTTGGTCGGACTGGACAGACCCGAGCATTGCGATTGGTTGCATAGCTATAACAAAGAAAATACGCGATAAGTATTAACTTGTCAATTACACGAAAATTAATTTTATCATCGAGATTTGAAAATAAATTAAATATCGATGATGTCGGACTTGACAGACTACTGGATGAATATCATGGAAGTTACTGTGGCACCAGATTTAAATAAATGCATAAAAATTAAAAAAAAAAAAATGCCTGTGATCTGAAGTTTAAAAGGAACAAAACCAGGATATTCCATCTCAATTTATTTTACACAAAGAATACTATATATTTTTTTAATTTAAAATGAAACGGACATGAGTTTATGAGATAATTCAATAGATATTGCTGCTTATGTTTCCTATTTCAGATAATAGCATTTCCTTTCTAGAATTACCACTGCGGTAGCTCAGTTAGTAGAGTGCTCGCTCCATAGTGGGCTGTCGAGGGTTCGAACCCCGAACGGGTCTGACCCAAGACTTGAAAGTGGGTAGTGACTGTTCTTTCGCCAAGCATACGGCATTACGAAATGAAAGTCACGTTTCTTCCGGATGGGAACTTCATAATAAAACGAGGTTCCGTGTCATGGCAGGCTTGGCACGATAAAGAACCCTGCTGTATAATACCATCAGCGCAACGCTTAGGCAAAATTTCTGCACTTTCGCCTATAGCTGGCGACGTCTCGATATAAATGAAATATTCTTGATTGGGACGTTAAACACTATTACCCAACTCAACTCCTTTCAAGAATTCTGCGACAATTTGATCGAATTAAGATTATTCAACTGTTTCTATATGCAAAATACTAAAAAAAAATAAAAAATGAAAACTGGCAGGTTCCGAAATATGAAACTTGATATTATATAATAATAATAATAATAATAATAATAATAATAATAATAATAATAATAATAATAATAATAATAATAATAATAATAATGATAATGATGATGATAATAATAATAATAATTATAAAAATAAAACCATTTTTATTCAAAACAGTGTTCAAACCAGAACATGGTTATTTGTTATATCTTCAAACCTGTTCATATTCTCCCACAATTGTCATGTGCAGAATTTTGAATATTTCTTTAAAAGAAAAATTTAACATTTTGCACATAACACTAGTAATAATGAATTATATGCAAACTGTTTGGCGGCTGAAATTTAAGTGCAATATGACGAGTCATTTCGTCGAATTTTCTTGCAAAAATTGACTCGAGTTTGGTAAACGTATAAAAAAAATTCTGGGTTCATTTTTTAAAATTCATTCTACCATTTTAGGTGGATGGGTGGGTGGGAAATTCGACTTTCCTTTATTTGATCTCGATTTAAAAAAAAAATTGATTTTTTTATGATGAAAAAATTAGCTTAAAAAAATTACTGATCAATTTCAACAAGACTTTCCATTATATAATCTTGAATAACAACATAAACACAGGTTTAACTCCAATAATCGACTCTTTCTTTTTATGATTAATTTGAAAAACCTTTTAAATTAAATTTGATCAATTTCAGTCCCTCAGCTAGACCGGAAACTTTCAGTCACATGAATTGTGCTTTATTCTACAACTTTCTGGTACATGACACTTAATAATAATATAGATTTTTTGTTATGTTAAACCGTGTTCTTTCAGAAAAGATTGAATAAAACTTTAGCTATATAGTTCTTGTAGCCATTTTTAAACAATGAATAAAAATGTTTTTCCAGTAATAAAGCTTTCTAAGAAACACCAAGTAGCATTTGGAAAGGGTTTGTATGATCTTTCTAAAAGTTTCAACATTATTGTCATATATACCGTTTTTGAATTTAATCATAAAATACATTCAAAAATGGTATACGACATTATCATTATTAAAAATTGTTTTTGGAGGGGCATTAAACTTAGACAATTTAGCTCTTGTAGCTATTTTGGATTTGTAGCAAACCATTTAATGGCTCAGTAAGACATTAAAGAGATTGAGTGGATACAATTGTGACAGAATGACGCGCGGACAGGTGGATAAATCGAATCATCAAAACGAACAAAAGTAGCATATCGCTATATGATTCTGGGTATTTTTTTGGGGGACATAATAGCAAAATGTAAACAACAAAGCAATGAGTAGGTGTAGGAAGAACGGTTGCAAAATGGGATTTTTAGGTGTCGGAATCTAGCTGTCAACAAATAGGGCTGGTAGGGTTAGGGTCAGAAAATTTGTATCCCATTTTTTCCCCAATAAGTATCCACATAACAAAGTATAACAACAACGACATCAATGATAATAATAATAATAATAATAATAATAATAAATCAATTTTAGCTCAAAAACAATACAGGAAATGTATTTCTGACACATCACAAAATAACAATGTTTTTTTTTTTTGCTTTACATATAACAATGCTTTTTCATAAAATTTCTAATCTAAATTTTGCTTATTCGCATTAAATATTGATGATATATCCTGACAATAAAGAATTTAGTGAAGTAATGGTGTTTTACAGCCCACTTTCACTAATATTTTATAGGAGATTAGCACTAGCAAGGTAGAGGAGAACGGAGCGCCCAGACAAATCTTTGAGTTTCAACAAGCGACCTCACAAATTTCTCACAAATCGGACAAAAGTTAAAAAAACTTATTTAATTGTCCTTTCCCTATATACATATATACATACATTAAAATTTAATATAATATATGGCGGTATTATAACAATATTTTTATACATATATATATATAATATTTAAATTATTTTGAGAGAGAGAGAGAGAGAGAGAGAGAGAGAGAGAGAGAGAGAGAGAGAGAGAGAGAGAGAGAGAGAGAGAGAGAGAGATGGTAACATGACACATTAAGTAAAACGACATACAAAACGAAGAAAATGAAAAATGATAATAATAAAAATAATAAAATATTAGAACCTGCGAGTTTGTTGTATAAAAGTTTGAACACAAGAAAAGACTTTAGAGTTTACATCGTCTGGAAGGAAGACACTACCATACATCAAAGTATCAAGTGTAACTGGATAGATTTAGTTGTTGACCTGCGATTCTTGCCTAGGCTATCAGGAACGTAGTGATTTTAAGCGCGCTTGATAGACCACACACGACCAACGAGGTCCTGCAGACATTAAAAACTCGAACAAGATTAAAAATTGTCGGAAATACTCAATTTAGGTAGCTAAAGCGAATGAATTTTTTTTTTACATATTCTAAGAATGCAATACTATTGGAAATCTATGTTATAATCTTTGACGTCAGTGGGTAATCGTCATCAAGCTTTTAAAGGATTCGAAACATCGTCACAATATTACATGTTGGTCACATGATAACCACAAAACAGTATCGCTGAATCATAAAACAGCGCTGTCTTTTTTGTCGATTGAAACAAAGCAGCAGAAAAATCTTTGTCATGCCAAAATGTTAGATTTTCGAAATACATGTATCCTAAAGTGTTTGTATGACTTTGTTATGCATTGAGATAGACTCGACAATTTTCCATTTAAAAAAATGAGAACGAAATTAAATCGGGTGGAATACATTAATCTAGAAAGGATTTCATAGCATTAATGTTTTATTTTCATTTAGTAGATATATATACTTATCATGACAAGCAACATTGTTAGCGATAACCACTTTAAGATAAAAAAAAATATGAGTGGATGAAAATATTGTCTAAATCAAAAGTAAGATTATTAAGTATGAAAAGTCGACAATTTGATGCAATTTTGTAGTCAGATGTAGTCAGTGCATCATGACTGGTCAAGCCAACCTCCGTCAAAGTATTAGTCAACTAATGATTATTTGCTTATTCCTTGTTTACAGCATAGGCCATCTGAACTTTATGTTGAAATGTCATATATAATTTTTGAATGTATTTTATGATTTAATTAAAAAATGGTATATAACAGAACAGCAATCAATAATAGATCAAATGAATGTTTAATTTATAAATGCATATTTTTGAAAAGTTTTATACAAGTTCAAATGTAAAAGTTAATAAAAATAATAATGTTAGCGAAATTAGTGAAGGTTTATTTTGTATTTTTTTCTCGAATCTGTGTTATTGTTTATGATATTGTGGTTCTTTTGTTGTTATTCTTGATGATGTCAAGATTAGTAATTTGGACAACAAAAATGTTTTAAGTATTTTTCTTTATACCATTCTGACTACAAGATAAATAATGCCCTTTGTTAGATGATTGTCTCTTCGAATGAACATTTTCTACTTACCGTCTTGGTGGCTGAGTGGCGCGCTTATATGGATCACAGTGCCTCTTACTGCTTAGGTTCGAACCCCGTTCGAACAGATCCTAGTGTGAGAAGATTTGTCAGTTCGCTTGTCAAAGATTAGTGATTCTTTAGGTCACTTCGACCCCCCCCCCCCCCCCATAGGCCTAAAGCTGACTGACTCGAATCTTGTCTAGGGAGTTAGACTCCATTAATTCACACTCATTCCTTACTAGATAGACGATAATATTCCCAGTTGGAGAACGTTATACTAGTCAACATGAATAAATAAAATTATCAATATGAATAAGTGGATTTTGAAAAAATCTCGACTCTATCGATTTGTTAATGGTAAGCTTGATTTCAAACCGATATGAAAGAGAGATATTTTTAAAAGATGAAAGCAAGAAATGCCATCAACCTTTTATGATTGCTTTGTTCGCATCTCAGTGGTTAATACGAGTATATATATATATATATATATAGAATAAAAATACATTGCCTGTTTATCAGGTAAACTTTCTTTCGCTTCAATTAGGATTTATACACAGATTTTAAACTAATCATTTCAAATGACATATATATATTTAACTTTTGCATTTGCCTAATGCATTGACTTTAAGAATTATAATCGGAAATCGAACTAAACTTGATTTTTTATTACGATAAACATATTCAAATTAAAGTATTAATTCTTGATTTTCTATTGAAAGCCAATATATCTTGATATTTGCTAAGAGAGCAAGCTAAATGATCTCGTTAATGATAAATCTTAACAAGATTGTGCATGCTTGAGATGTGCGAGTGTGTATTATGAACTGCTTTGTACTAGCGAGCACTCAGGGCT
Organism: Tegillarca granosa; assembly: GCA_029721355.1. Classification (NCBI taxonomy): domain Eukaryota; kingdom Metazoa; phylum Mollusca; class Bivalvia; order Arcoida; family Arcidae; genus Tegillarca; species Tegillarca granosa. Next base: position 21,772,211 of record CM056600.1, on the reverse strand, counting down.
AGCTCACCCAGTCAAACAGTTTCCACATTCACACTATTCTGGCACCAGGTAAAGCACTAGATACTCTGTCCTTCTAACGCAAAGCTCAACTAAGCATCAGTCTCTAACAATTTAAAATCACGTATGAACTGGCAATGGTTCAAAGTTCAAACCCATGATTTCCGGTTTTCGAGGCGAATACTCTACGGCTATGTGGTTTGTATGGTTACTAAAATTTACAAGTGTATTTCTAGGCATCTTTTAACAAAGTTGTTGTATCATGGTTTTAGAAGACATTGATCATTTCATATTTCCGGATTAAGAAAATGCCTGATTAATATTGGAATATGGAAGCACCTATTTTCTGTTGGACTAGGGAACTTTATTTATCTTATGTAGCCAATTTTGACCCGCCATTAAACAATAAATTTAAATATACATGTACTTACTCAATGTGAATCCATAATAACTTTGGCATTGAATTTAGATGTCATTTACAAAAAAAAAAAAAAAAAAAAAAAAAAAAAAAAAAAAAAAAAAAAAGTTGTAAAATTTTGGAGGTCATTTTTGGCGTAGGATACGTCTTCGTCAAGGAACAACAACTGAGTTACTTCAAACCGTATTTACTCGATCAAATTTACTATAGAATGTAATGATGCACAAATAATATTATTTTTGGACACATTTGTATGCAAAGAAAATTCCGAAATTACAAATTAAAATTTACTACAAACCAACTGATACACATCAATATTTGAACTTTCATTCGTGTCATCCATCACATATTAAACGAAACATTCCGTACTGTTTAGCCAGAAGTATTTTCACCCTCGTTTATAAAACAGAAAAGAGAGATCAGAGACTGCAAGAACTCGAATCACTTGAGCTGTTAGCTCAAAATTATCCGCCAAGATTATTATCACAAGGAACTAAAAAAGCTAAATTACGGAACTTAGAAGGAAAGTTGTGCGCGATATAACGGAAAACTATACTGTTTATATCGACTCACAATCGGTTCTTTTTTTTCTAGTATTTTGAATGACTGTTTGCTATATACAGATAGGTTTACAGACCCAAGTCATTTTCCATTCATTAACAGTTTGTAGAATATGGCTATTATTATTATGCACGATCACGTTATTGGCGTTAATGCACTCTAACGATCGTTATCTAGAAATTCTGGTAATTAATTTTCATTACGCGCACCGAGGTAACATAAATTCCTTAAAGTACCTTATCGACCGATAATGCATTCAAACAATCGTTCGGTGGAAATCTCGTTAACTCATTTGCGTTAATGTGCTCCGAGGTTTCTTTTATTCCGATGAAGTACATGAACAACCTATAATGTACAATAATGAATAACAAAAGTGATTACAGCGTTCCATATACATATTTACATATACATAATTCTAATAAGAAAATTCTAAATTGAATACAAAATATCACTGTATAAAATGATTATTTCCTCCTCTTACAATTAAAAAAAATGGGTGAAAATGGTTGATTTGGCGTAAAACAACCTTCAACCAACCGTCTGTATGAACGGTTCAGCGTATCGATATAATTAAGATGTTTCCTATGCGGTTATATGGAACGCTATAGCTGTCTTATATGGTTCAAAAGTAGTATATGAATATTATGTTTCGGTTTTACATAGAAATTAAAAGATAATTTCCGAGCTGCTAGTGTGCAATATATTCTATAGATATTTGCATTGCGTGCCAACTTTGTTCGGGTCCGAGGTCTCCCGAATCAATTTTACAACATTGCAAACTTTGTCACGTGAAACTGTCGTCTGAATCATGGGTAGAGAGAACCTTTTTTTCAAAAATGTTATTGCACTAGTTCTTCTATCAATATATAAGAACTAGTGCAATATTTATGTATTTTGAGACAAAGATGGTATTTTTTAATGAAATACAACTGGGAAGCAAATGAAATATATTTTGCTATATAATAAAAGGGTTATTGACCTGATATTGTGAAATATTACAAACACGTAATTTTTTTGGGGGGCAATTTATTGACCTTAAAATTGATGGAATATCAGTGGCTTGGTAAAGATCATGTCTGTTCAATATTTGGCTCGAGTAGTCCAGTTACTTGGTAAAAATCATGTGTGTTAAACATTTGGCATGAGTAGTCCAGTGACTTGGTAAACAGAATGTATGTTGAACATTTGGCATGAATAGTCCAGTGACTTGAAAAATGGTTGATGTGGCGTAAAACAACATCCAACTAACCGTCTATATGAACGGTCAGCGTATCGATATTATTAAGATGTTTCCTATGCAGTTATATGGAACGCCATAGCTGTCTTATATGGTTCAAAAGTAGTAAATGAATTCATTTTATCATAATATGATATTATGTTTCGGTTTTGCATAGAAATTAAAAGATAATTTCCGAGTTGCTAGTGTGCAATATACTCTATAGATATTTGCATTGCGTGCTAACTTTGTTCGGGTCCGAGGTCTCCCGAATCAATTTTACAACACTGCAAACTTTGTCACGTGAAACTGTCGTCTGAATCATGGGTAGAGAGAACCTTTTTTTCAAAAATGTTATTGCACTAGTTCTTCTATCAATATATAAGAACTAGTGCAATATTTGTGTACTTTGAGCCAAAGATGGTATTTTTTAATGAAATACAACTGGGAAGCAAATGAAATATATTTTGCTATATAATAAAAGGGTTATTGACCTGATATTGTGAAATATTACAAACACGTAATTTTTTTTTTTTTTTTTTTTTTTTGGGGGGGGGGGCAATTTATTGACCTTAAAATTGATGGAATATCAGTTACTTGGTAAAGATCATGTCTGTTAAAAATTTGGCATGAGTAGTCCAGTAACTTGGTAAACAGAATGTATGTTGAACATTTGGCATGAATAGTCCCGTGACTTGAAAAATGGTTGATGTGGCGTAAAACAACATCCAACTAACCGTCTATATGAACGGTCAGCGTATCGATATTATTAAGATGTTTCCTATGCGGTTATATGGAACGCCATAGCTGTCTTATATGTCTTAAAATTGAAGGAATATCAGTGGCTTGGTAAAGATCATGTCTGTTCAACTTTTGGCATGAGTAGTCCAGTGACTTGGTAAACACCATGTGTGTTAAATATTTAACTTGAGAAGTCCAGTGACTTGGTAAACACCATGTATGTTAAACATTTGGCATGTGTAGTCCAGTGACTTGATAAACACTGTGCGTGTTTAACATTTGGCATGGTTTCTCCAGTGACTTAGTAAACACCATGTATGTTAAGAATGTGGCATGAGTAGTCCAGTGACTTGGTTAACACCATGTGTGTTAAAAATTTGGCATGAGTAGTCCAGTAACTTGGTAAACAGAATGTATGTTGAACATTTGGCATGAATAGTCCCGTGACTTGAAAAATGGTTGATGTGGCGTAAAACAACATCCAACTAACCGTCTATATGAACGGTCAGCGTATCGATATTATTAAGATGTTTCCTATGCGGTTATATGGAACGCCATAGCTGTCTTATATGTCTTAAAATTGAAGGAATATCAGTGGCTTGGTAAAGATCATGTCTGTTCAACTTTTGGCATGAGTAGTCCAGTGACTTGGTAAACACCATGTGTGTTAAATATTTAACTTGAGAAGTCCAGTGACTTGGTAAACACCATGTATGTTAAACATTTGGCATGTGTAGTCCAGTGACTTGATAAACACTGTGCGTGTTTAACATTTGGCATGGTTTCTCCAGTGACTTAGTAAACACCATGTATGTTAAGAATGTGGCATGAGTAGTCCAGTGACTTGGTTAACACCATGTGTGTTAAACATTTGGCATGAGTAGTCCAGTGACTTGGTAAACACTATTTGTGTTAAACATTTGGCATGGTTAGTCCAGTGACTTGGTAAACACAAGTCTGTATAACATTTGGCATGAGTAGTCCAGTGACTTAATAAAGATCATATCTGTTTAACATTTGACATAAGTAGTCCAGTTACTTTGTAAACACTATATTTGTTAAACATTTGGCACGAGTAGTCCAGTGACTTGGTAACCGCCATGCAGGTTGTAATCTTTTGACTTGGTAACACCCTGCCGGTTGTAGTCCAGAGACTTGGTAAACGCCATGCCGGTTGTAATCTTTTGACTTGGTAAACGCCGTGCCGGTTGTAATAGTTTGACTCGGTAAACACCATGCCGGTTGTAATCCAGTGACTTGGTAAACACCATGCCGGTTGTAATCCAGTAACTTGGTAAACAACATGCCGGTTTTAATCCAGTGACTTTGTAAACACCATGCCGGTTGTAATCCATTGACTTGGTAAACACCATGCCGGTTGTAATCCAGTGACTTGGTAAACATCATGCTAGTTGTAATCCAGTGACTTGGTAAACACCATGCCGGTTGTAATCCAGTGACTTGGTTAACACCATGCTAGTTGTAATTCAATGACTTTGTAAACACCATGCTGGTTGTAATCCAGTGACTTGGTAAAAACCATGCTAGTTGTAATCCAGTGACTTGGTTAACACCATGCCGGTTGTAATCCAGTGACTTGGTTAACACCATGCCGGTTGTAATCCAGTGACTTGGTTAACACCATGCTAGTTGTAATCCAGTGACTTCGTAAACACCATGCCGGTCGTAATCCATTGACTTGGTTAACACCATGCCGGTTGTAATCGTTTGACCTGGTTAAAAACCATGCCGGTTGTAATCCAGTGACTTCGTAAACACCAAGCCGGTTGTAATAGTTTGACCTGGTTAAAAAACATGCCGGTTGTAATCCAGTGACTTCTTAAACACCATGCTGGTTGTAATCCATTGACTTGGTAAACATCATGCCGGTTGTAATCCAGTGACTTGATAAACATCATGCCGGTTGTAATCGTTTGACTTGGTAAACACCATGCCGGTTGTAATCCAGTGACTTCGTAAACACCATGCTGGTTGTAATCCAGTGACTTGATAAACATCATGCCGGTTGTAATCGTTTGACTTGGTTAACATCATGCCGGTTGTAATCGTTTGACTTGGTTAACATCATGCCGGTTGTAGTCAACATTTGGCATGAGTAGTCCTTTGACATTGTAAACACCATGCCTTTTCAACATTTGCCATAAGTGGTCCAGTGACTTCATAAACTTTATTAGCTGTTGAACATTTGGCATGGATAGTCCAGTGACTTGGTAAACACCATTATCTGTTCAACATTTGGCATGGGTAGTCCAGTGAATTGGTAAACACTATGTATGTTCAACATTTGGCATATTACAAAAGGCAGGGATTTGAAAAAAAAAGTAATAATCTGGATTAAGTCCAACGTAATTATTTTACTAATTAGTATGGAAAAAGTAATTTATTAATATTGATATTTTAAAAACAGTTATTAAGGCCGTAAAATTGTCTTATCTATTTTTGGAAAAGTAATCAACTAATCATCATAAAGTTAGCCTAGAATGGTTAAAGATGTCTTGCTGTGCAACATATGTTGACAGTTTTCAGATTGTATGTCAAAATTTTAATATAGCTCGTAAACAATGCTTGAAAAATTAATGACATTTTTTATGAGCAAAATTTGACAAATTTTTAATTTCCAAGAGATATTTTAATATTCTGGGAAACATAGTCATATCCAAAACATTTTGGGGGGCTTCTATTTGTGCATTATGATTTTTCCTTAATTGTTCGAAACGAAACACGGCCATTTGTTACATCCTCAACCTGTTTACACATTTTTAATATTTTTATAAATGCACAATATTTAACAATGGTGTTGGAAATTCTTTCGCATAAAATCTCTATCATGTGCTGATTTTAACTTTAAAAAAATGCATTCTTAACCAGCACATGTAGTTGTCTTGTGCTGATTTTGAATGCATTATTTAAATAGAACTTCAAAACGAGCACATGACATCTCTATTTTTGAAAATAAAATTTCTGATGTATATTTATTTACGCATTCAATATTGATACAATTTCGTAACATTTTTAAAACTAGCAAAATTAATATTTAACAAAATATCAATTATGTGTACCTATAAGTTTACGCTTTTGGTTGAAAAAAATGAAATAAAAGAATCTAGTAAGTAACTTCAGGGATTATATTTAAAGATCCTCTTAGATCTTTTATCATCAATGTTTAACCCCATTTATAGATGCATGCAAGTTTAGGTATAACAACAGAAAAGCAAGCTCAAGAATTTCAATAATAATAATAATAATAATAATAATAATAATAATAATAATAATAATAATAATAATGATGATGATGATGATGATGATGATAATAATAATAAAATAAATAAATAGATTAAATAAATAAATATAATAAATAAATTAAAAAAAGAAAAATAAATAAATAAATAAATAAATAAGTAAATAAATAAAAGTGTATTGATTAGTATATCGGTCTGTTTCATTTACTTGATTCAAGAATTTGCAATCGAAATATCATTTGTAAAAAAAAAATTATCTCCGAGCACTCCGGTTTCCTTCACATATAATAACACACCACCCCGATATACTAGTATATTGAACGCATATTCAATTATTTATACCTATCTTCAAATAATTGTACCTAGGTTCAATTAATTACACCTAGGTCCAATTTTTTAAAGATAGGTGCAATTGAATTATACCTAGGTTCAATTGAATTATACCTAGGTTCAAATATTTATACACAGGAACAAATAATTGTTCCTAGGTATAATTCATTTGTACCTAGGTATAATTCATTTGTACCTAGGTATAATTCATTTGGATTTATCTTCAATAGAATTAGACCTAGGTATAACTGATACGTCTCTTTAATTGATTTGAAGATAGGTGTAAATTGAATTTTACTACGTTGAAACTTCAAAGCATTAATGATCAATTCATTTAAAGATAGGTATAATTTAATTATACCTAGGTACAATTCATTTAAATTGAACCTAGGTATAATTCAATTATTCCTATCTTTAAACGAATTATACCTAGGTATAATTGAATTATAACTATCTTCAAATGAATTTGTACCTAGGTACAATTATTTGAAGATAGGTATAAATAATTGAATATATGTTAAAACGGCGTTCCATAGATATAAGTTAAAGAATCTGCGCTGGGACGTAAAACACTAATACTTCACTTTTAACAATTTTAAAATTCGATTAAGCTATTCGACCTCTATAAATATAACAAAACCCGTTTGTCATGTGCATCTAAACTTTACACTAGACACACCGTTGTAATTGTCTCCTTTAACTATTTTCTTCGTTTATAAATCTCAAAAAAAAAAAAAAAAAAAAAAAAAAAAAAAACAAAAAACAAAAAAAAAAAAAAAAAAACAAAAAAACAAAAAACGGAAAGCATACCAATTTTCTCTATTTATCTCAATTTTTTAAGCGGTCGTAACTGAGAGAGAGAGAGAGAGAGAGAGAGAGAGAGAGAGAGAGAGAGAGAGAGAGAGAGAGAGAGTTTACTTACCCTTAGCGTCTGTGATGATAAATTGTGTTGATAGCGATACTTACTGATATTGATAACAAGATATTGGCTGATATATATGACTTATTGTTATATAGATTTATTTTAACTTGTTATACTTGTTCTTTGTAGTCTATTCAAATTAATGATAGCACGTTTAAATCGATTTAGTCACCTACGTGAATTTTTTAAAACGTTACCATAGAAATCAGATATGTACCCTAGACTCTTCATACGTTCTAACTATCATTCAATAAAGAACAGTGAAACCCTGTGTTAAAGAGTTGGTAGTGCATGTATATAAATATTTTTGATTTTTTTTTTGTTTGATTCAGATAAGCAGAAAGTAACATGTTCCTTAAAAAACAATTCAAATCACATAATCACGTTGGTGTTTCCGGATAAAAATGTTTTTGCATCTTATGTTGAAAGCTCTTAGACTTTTTTAAGGTATCAATACACATTTGATAAACATAGAGTAACTTGCTAAAAATTCCCTTGCGTTAAAAAATAGTAATGACAAGAAGCCCATGGGCCTTAACGCTCACCTGGCGATATTTCCAAAATTGTTTGCAAAGTGCAATAGACAATATTTTAATTACAGAAACTTTCCAAGTTTTCCAAAGTTTAGAACTGTCACAATACTTAATCAAAAATACCTAGACACATTTCATTCATAAGTAGCTAATATGTATATAGTAACTACAGTAAAATATATAATTTCCAAATCAATAACCATTTCACTATACTTATGCAGCTTTGTCCTTGACCTTTGAACCTATGACCTTAAAAGATATATTATATTAAAATGATCATCATATCAATACCTACAATATTCTATTATACATGTCTATACAAAAAACAGTTAGTAGTTTTCAAGATATAAACATACATTAGACTTCAAGATTTGAGATACTGCTTTGTTGCCTTGCGTGCGGCATCAGGAGAAAATAGTATTGACTGGTTCACACAGTGCTAGATAAATTAGACAGAGGATATGGCGTGCTTTTCTGTGTCATACTGAGCTAGCACCTTAACAAAAATCAACCTAAGTATGTAAGGGATATCGCATAAGAATACAATAGTTTAATCGGATTAGATGAATGTTGCTGATGGGTATGACCTATATAAATGACTCAGTCTTCAGCTATATATTACTTTATTCAATAAATGCATCAAAATCTCAATAAATGCATCAAAATCAACAAATTAAAATAAGCATGTGCATTGTCAACATTTACATTTTAGTTTGAAATTCCAAAATTATCCCCGCAATTAATTTTTCGGAATTTGTATGTGCGCCTTTTTATTTCATCAGTCATTTGTCATCTGTTTGAGACAGAAAGGTCGAACTGATGATTCATGGACAATATTGGTGTTTTAGTTTAGGAAAACTCGTACTTTCAATTGAACTATAAGGCAGAAAAAGCCTTTAGTTTCCTTGTCTGAGGTACTTGGGATTGCCCTAACTGTCTAACTACCGTGATGATTCCGTACTTCCAAATATTTTTCTGCCCATTTCATGTTTCGTTTTGTGTTCTGCGGAATTGTGCCATGGAAACAATTTTAAATATCTGCAATGTCCATGAATTGAAACCTTGCAGGCTTATAAATTTACTGAGCTCAGGTATTTTCTGCCCATTTCATGTTTTTTGTGTTCGGCGGGATTGTGCCATGGAAGCAATTTTTAATATCCGCATTGTCCGTGAATTGAAACCTTGCATGCTTATTTACTGAGCATATCCAGTGTGTGAGAAACTAAGAATATCAAACCGAGTACTATTCATGTTTTGTTCGGCCTTAGTATTAGTTTGTTAAGTTATTATTTTCTTTAGTTTTATTTTATAAATTATAGTTCGCTTTGCCTCTTACAAATGCTTTTTCATTTCAAACATTTATACTTTTTTAAATGTTGCATTTGAATTATAAAACAAACTTAGAACACAAAGATTATTTTTATTGAAAGAGATTTTCTAACATGAATAGGTCGGTGGTCTAGTGGTAGAACTCTTGCCTTGTAAATCAGTATTCCTAAATTCGAATCGCAGCAAAGCCATAAATTTTTCTTCAAAAATGTCTGGTTCACTTTCTTAAATAAATCATAAAACGTGACACACATTTGGATTTAAGTACAGTTCAAAATTAATTGAAACACAAAAGAAAACTACCATGCGATATCAGAAATATCAGGGCGTCTAGACGAGGCAGTAATCCGGGGATCGTGCAACAAGAACTAGTACGTACACGGCAGACCTTAGCACACAATTTGAATATCTCACGCATACACAAATTAGTTATTAAATATATCTTAGAGATTATATCACCTTGCTATCGTCACGAACAGGTGAAAATTTGATGATGTGACGTAAAACGTCATTAAAACCACCAACCACAATTCGACTAAGGTGACAATTGAATACAAGGAAAGTTAGACTCCCAATTAAACACATACTGAATTGAACTAATGGACTAGATACTTAATTAGAAGGAAGATAAAAAACAAATTATGACATAACTATTTTTGTATTGTAACTGTTACATAAATATTTTCGATAAAATCAATTTATGGATAGTTTGAGGCCAATTACATCTTTTCTGGACAATGATGACGTCAAGATTTCCATTGGATACATATCATGAAGAGTCTTTGTGCTACTCAAGCTTATTAAAAATTTCCAAGCAAGTACTGATCAACACTCTTTTTTTATTTGACATGTTATAAACTCATATATATATATATATATATATATATATATATATATATATATATATATATATTAAAGACTAATATTTTAAATACTTAGTAGTTATGACGACTTTATCAGACGCTGACGCTTGTATTTTATTATTATTATTTTTTTTTTTTGAATATCTAATAAATGATATTGTTAAAGGCGGCCATATTGATTTATGAGACATTCAAAGAATTTAGAGACTAATAAACTGTCATCCTGATTTGTTTTATCTACATTGTTAACATTCAGCGAACTCTTTAATGATCTTGAGCATACATAATTATATTGATCAAATTATACAGACGAATTCATGTCGCCCTAATGATTACCACGAGGCGAACTCGAACAACAATCAGTTATTATGTAGACATGTGCACAGAAATGTATGACGTCAATAAAAGAGTCTACCTAACGGCAGTTTAATACAGAATAATTGGGATTCAAGTTTTGTTACAAAAACCGAGATTAATAATCAAAAATTGATGTTGAAGTTCGAAAATAATTTTTAACTTTATTATATCAACATTAGGAACGTTTTGTATGTCAGCTGACTGTATATTTCAATTCACTGGCGTCAATTTTGAAAATTATGACGTCAAACAGTGCTAAGGATTACCTTGGTCTGCTGTCTATAAATTAATAAGGGGCATCATTTATATAGTTAATGTCATGCTTCATGCTGATTAACTTTTTGAACAACTGATGTTGTCATAAAGCATTTTGAATGTATTTAATGACAGAATTTTAAAAAAAAAAGATTTATGAAAATGTAATACCAGCCTGGACAAAGATACTGTAATGTAAAAATCTATCACAAAAATACTGGTTTTGACCAAATCTTTATCATCTACGGTTTGAAAGGACTGAAATTAATTTGTCAGTCATTATACAGTCTACAATATTGCAGAAATGTCCTACAAAACTAGGGGCCACGGTGTCCAAGAGGTTAAAGCGTTAGCCTCCAAACTCATGAAATTCAAGGAAACTCACAACTGTGGATACTGACCAAGTCGACCGCAAGTGATAAAGATTTTTTTCCTGTAATTTCATATATTTACAATTGCTTTAAAGCCTGTCTCACACAGAACACACGGCTTATACGGCTGGCCACCCGTGTAAACCGTACATACAACCGAACCAACCGTGGCCTTATCCGAGTTACACTCGGGCCATTCGAGTATATCCGTGAAAGCCGTGTGTGATTTTTAAAATTTTTAAAAAACTGGCACTGGTGCCATGTCCATGTATGATCGTATTAGCGATCGTACAAGACCGTGAGAGACCGTGTGAGACCGTATGAGACCGTATATACAACCGCATATGAAGTTCACTCCACGAGTGAGCTCAACCGTGTCAATATCGTATATAAATCGTATATATCAAAACATACACGAATGTGTGATAATTCGAGCAAAACTCGAACAAAAGTCGGTGGGTTCGTATGTAAACCCTATAAATGTCTAGTTAATCGAGTAAAAGTCGTGTTTAATCGTACTTGGCCGTAACAGACCGTACTAAACCGTACTTGGAACCGTACAACAATCGTATCAAAATCGTTTGCAACTCGTGTTCAAACCGTGAGAAACCTTGCTTGACCGAGTATATCCGTGCTTTGTTCGTACATACTCGTGCTACATTCGAGTCTAAATCGTACCAACTAATCCCCAGGCACGGTTTGAGATCAATACTCGTACCAGTCAACCCGTGTATAACCGAGTATACCGTATTGGAACCTGCCCAACCGTGTTCTGTGTGAGACAGGCTTAACCATTACAGTTCATTTTCAGATGATATATCCTAAAAATCACCTTTTTAATATGTCATTTTACTGCCAAACTCCACATCGTCAAAATGGAATATCCCAACTGCCTTCATGTATAAGCCTTAATGACGTCAGAAAGTTCAGAAAGGTTATCGGCGTTCATAGCATATGACCACAAAGAAGAGTAATAGAGTCATAGAAAGAGAGATAAAAGCAATTGTAAATATAGGCCTTTAACGGTTGACTGGTCGGCGATGTTTATCTGCGACATTAAGAGCTAATGTACTAGCACTATGAAGTTCGCCATTATTGCACACGAGTACAATGCAGATCAAAAACTCCTGCACACGTACACTTGAACTTGTGATATGATTCATCCTTGACAAGAACTTGTGTTATGATTCATCCTTGACAAGAACTTGTGTTATGATTCATCCCTGACAATTTATAAAAATTGTCCCGTCACGAATAGCTTGAAAATTGCTGATTTGACGTAAAACAATATTCATTCAACCAAATGACCAACATCAATCCCCGATACAACAAGACTAGATATGTCCAGGCCCCGGTTTCACAATTATTTCTTAGCTAAGATTTTCCTTAACTTAAATTTGGCAAATTTTAGCAGTATCTATCTGAGTTACAAATAAACACTTGTGATAAAACTAAATGCAGATGTTACAAGCTTGGGGTGATCTTCAAAATGACACCTTTAGTTACTAAATATCTACAAAATTAATGAAATAATCAAGATTTCAAATTTGCCAGATTTAAGTTAAGGAAAATCTTAGTTAAGGAATGATTGTGAAACCGGGGCCTGGCACTATTGTTTAAGCGGTATTAAAATAATCAAAATAAGAACATGTTTAAAAGTCTTTAATAAACAATAGTCTTATAAGGAATGAAATTCTGTTAAGTAAATAACCAGTCAAACGACAAATAAAAAAATTGCAAAGGAAAATTGCAATCTGTGATTTAATTGGTCAAAAATTTTAGTGGGAATATGTCGGTCAATGGACGATTCATTATCATTGGTTCAATTGATCAATTGTTATGTGACGCCATCACCACCATATATATATTTCTTTATTGAACTAGAATTTCAGGCGGTGCTGGGGTCTTCGTTTGTGATAGAGTATAACGACTTATTAGTAAAATTCACCAAAATTACAAAATAAAATCAAAAAGTCTGCACAATGGCCGCAAGGCCCCATGTAGACTTTAAACACGCCTAATCTGTGTGACTAGAATTTCATTCTGAAGCTTGCAATAAACTCGCTAGCAAACTATTTACTAAAACTCAATAAAATATTGCCAACAGCAAGAAACTGGTAGAAAAATTATTATTGACAGTTCAGATGTCACGACAAATTTTGCAGACGGTAAATTACAAAATACAAAATCATCTGGGATTATCCTCACTTTACATCTATTCACAAATATTTATCAAATGTTGTATCAAATGAAAACAAATATAGCACATGAAAAATGATAGTAAATGTAATTAAAAATACTACATGTATTAAATCCAGTATTATAACTATCATATAGCTAAATGGGTGTCTAGAGGGTCAATTATACAATTTGGTTTTTATTCTAAGTTCAACTATACTTCGATTTGGCAAAAGGTTTTGCTGGATTAAGAAAAATTAACAATCCGTGGTCCAAAAATACACATTTAAAGTTTTATAAAATGTTTAACTAAAAATGAATTTACAATTCTTACACGGTTTTCAATATATTTTTCAATTATTCGTCAGATTTATGTCAAACAGATTTTGGAACTTTAATTTATAATTTTTTTTTCATATTATAGAAACTGGTTCACCCGGTCTCATAAGATTTTTAATAGAGAAGTGGTGCTTTTGTCTTTGGCATACTGACGAAAAGTCGCCCTTAGTACGTGCTTGTATAAGACAACCCGTAATACACACTGACACAACACATGTATACACAAAGGTCTTTTTAAGAATAATCCTTTGAGTTGAATAACCTTGCTCTTGTCGCTGTTAGCTACGAATATGCTGATGCGACGTTAAACAACGATTATAACCAACCAAATAACAATATTTGTGACATGTAAATTTTTTGCAATAAAATTGTCATGTGCAGAATTTTGAATATTTTCATGTGCAGAATATTGAATATTTCTTTTTGTAAAAAATCAAAATTCTGCACATGACAATATTTTGAAAAATATAAAGCGCGAGAAAAGCACTTTCACCAAGAAAAGATGATACCGTTGTTCTTAATAATGCAACTGCTAAAAATAATTCAATAAAATAAAAATGATTAAATTATAGAAATAAAATAAAAAATAAATCAATAAATTATGATTAAAAAAATAAATAACATCTGGCTTTAAGCAGTTAAGCAACAAAAAGAGTAGGAAAACATTATGTATCTTTATGTATTGTCCTTTTAATACTACGCCTTTTTAATTTTTTTTAAATTTTTTTTTATTTATTTTATTTTTTATTATTTTTTTTTTAATAGTTCAAAGACTTTATGCATATCACAAGGTAATCAACATCTTAAAAGGTTTTTCAGATTTTTTATATAACAAAATATTCAGAATATTGTTACAGTTTTAAGAGAGAAATGAAGATAGCTGGTAATGCTATGTATCTCCAAGATGCACGATGAAAGATAGATCTCTGAAAAAAATATAACTGCAAAATAAATAACAATTTCAACGAAAAATTTTCAATAGTTTTATAAGGAGATTTTTTTTAAATACATACTTAAAGTTGTGTCATTTCGTTTTAGACTGAAAATATTAGTGGAACTGTACAAAAATTAGTTATTGTTATCGATAGCTACGTAAATGATTTGTCTTCAAAAATATTTGAATTTGAGAGTTTTGCGAGGTCACATAGTCTTGGCTTGTCTAAAATAGAAGAAGAGATCAACAAACATTATTTATACAGTTCCACTAGTATTTTCAGTCTGAAGCTAAATGAGGCGGCGCGTGCTTTCCAACATCAGTTGGTATAGGAAAATCTCGGGAGAAAAATTGTTCTGACTCTACACATGGCCTCAAGGCATAAAGCGTATTAGAGTAAGAAGAAAATTTGGACTAATATTTCAGAGACAAATAAACTGTTGGACTCTGATCTTTTCAATTCAATTAAAAGCGAGACAACTTTTACAGGAATATATATAGTACAACGTCATTAATTGGCAGAGGTTATCCATCTTTGCCTATAGAATTTTCAGATGATTACTTAAATGCAAACAATCAGAGATGTATATCTTTAATATGTTTAACAACAACAACAACAACAACAGCAGCACAGCAGCAGCAGCACCAGAGCAGAGCAATTTTATCATTTTAATTATTCCCAATAAAACCGTAGAAGGAGATTCTCATACAAACTGTGAAAAACTATGACAGATTGGCTATAACACGTAGTAGAATTCCTGTAAATAAAATGTCTGTCATATACCACTTTTTGAATTTTTATAAAAAAATTTATAAAATTGCATTTGATAGGTCTAACTACATATAATGAGGCGAACATGCAGAGCGTATAAAACAAAATGTTACAACTGAAGCATAATGTCATGGCAATAATGAAAAATTTTGTCGATGTTTCCTAATACACCACTGGGTTTTGCAATTAAAACGAACCAATGTGCTAGACCGCAAGTTCCTTTCAACAGCCAAACATGCAGATTTTGTTACTTTAACGAAGTTGAAACTGTGATGCATTTTTTAAAGATCTGACTCCGGTTTAATACACTCACTTTAGTATGAGTTTAACACTCAGCTGATTACAAATTTAGGATACTTGAGTTAAGTATTTTCTCAAACTCAAGCATGATTTAAAACCGGAGCCTGTCCCCTTTATAGTGAGACGCGTTCTCGCCTTTTTTATTCCGCTAGTTTACTTATTTAAAATTTTAATTGATAATTATGAAAAGTTTTATAGTATATTGAAGTGTGATGATACACAAAACATTTTAACCAATATCATTGGTAATTTTTTAAAATGAAAAAAAAATTTTTTCTGAGTTATTTACAGCTATTTAATTAAAATGACGTTTGTGGATTTTTCTTTGATATGTAAATGTAAAGGACTGTTTTTTTTTCAAACTCGGACTATTTTGATGTATTTTAATTTAGTTTAATTGTGTAATTTTTATAATATATGCATTGATATGTTTTAAGTATCTCACAAGCCTTTTAGGCTTTTTTAAAAGCGCCTAATTTAGAGACAACACTTTTTCACTTATTGCAACAACCTCTGGATCTTATTGGTTAATTGTTAAAATATTTGATTGTTTTGTACAAAGCTTCATTTGCAAGACTGCAATCAGCGCATCCCACATATTCAACGAGATGAATTGTAAGAGTTGTCTATCTTTTATTGGTAAATATATAAAACAAATACCTGTGCCAGATAAGCACATTTCGAAAATTCATTCCTCATCAGTGACGCTAAGACCGAAAAGTTTGATAGATAAAAAACATAAGCCTAACATTTGGAAATTTAAGAATCTAAAGTTCCAAAATTATATAAATCCAAACCCAGCGAAGGAATGCTTTGCATGAGGGAACAGACCTTAGTTTTAAATAAATTTCAAAATTGAAAACTGCTTAAAATTTTGCTAAATGGTACATTTTCTGACAGCACAAAGTAATGCCTACTGAGTTATGGATACCATCAGGGAGTTTTACTCCACCAGCAGCGGTACCCGCTCAGGGGTAGTAAATATATAAAACAAATACCTGTTAAATTTTGATGTGCCAGATATGCCGGCACATTTCGGAAGTTCTTTCCTCATCAGTGACATTAACACTAAAAGTTTGATAGATAAAAAACATAAGTCAAACATTTGGATATTAAATGAGATGTCAGATCTGTAATTTTTATGTACATAATTTTTGAATATTTCTTTATGTCTACAGAAATGTAATACATCGGGAAAAGTTTTTTTTCAACTGATACTATTTGTACAAACTATTTAACTAATTCAGTGAAACAATGTCATTCTTATGTTATAGCCACGAAGCAGAACATGGCTTATGTGATTGTGAATTATCGCTAAAGCATTACTTCAGCCTTTTTTGACCATTTTCCACGTACAATTTGCTTGCGTTTTCTTACAACTGGCTTTTGTGTCATGGTAATTTTAAAGCTTTCTGTTGTTTTTTCTGCATTTTTTGTCTAATATCAAACGAACGGATTTGATGTTATAAGGATATACGAGAGAAATGTGTATAAATTGCGTATATATGGATATGGCCTTAAGCAAAGTCTGTAACCCTAAAGGTACAAAAATATAATAAATAAATAAATAAATAAAACTTTAGCACAATACAGCAACGAACACTATGCTCTCATTTGGAGGCAGGTGTTCAAGTTATTGCGTTCGTTTACCTTAAAACTCAAAATGGCCACATTTGACCAATAATTGTTGGCATCGTGATCCAATACAACGTGTCACGTTACCAAAAGGATTTGATGTTATCCACCTATAAAACTAATCTAACAAACTCGTTTGCGTTTTATTATGTAAATTGTACAATAATATAATATTTTGCCACTCAGCATGTTTTCTTTACATGAATCCAAAAAACCTGGCATGTATTTTAATAGATAAATTACCTTTACCAAATGATAAGCTTATGTTTGTGGACATAAAGTTCTTGGAAAAAATCCTTGTATTATCACTTAAAACGTTTATGGTCTTGCAAGGTTTTAAGAGAAATCCCCCCCCCCCGGTTGTCTTGTCACGTGATTAGTTTGTGGCCATGCAGGTTGTTAAGAGTGCGTTATCACGTGATTAGTTTGTGGTCCTGCAGATTCTTATGAGTGCGTTATCACGTGATTAGTTTGTGTTCTTTACACGTGTTGTTTCTACGATCCTGTGCTTTTTCGTTCTTTGCCACAGTTGTGCCCTAATCACTTGGTAAAGATTGATTACATTCAGCTCAATGTCTTATTCAAATACTCTTAGTGTTTTGTGACAAAACACTGAACGAACCCATTTTTATTTTGGATTAATTTATTTTCACAAATCACCCACAAAAAACCCAAACAAATCTTAACTTTCCATTACACAATTTCTATGCTTACTTTTCTTTGTCATGCCCAGTCTAATTGTCTAAAAATTATTCTCGCTTGAAGAAACCCTAACAAATTTTTCGGAACTGTTCAAGCAGAAATTCGTTTTTATAATCACAGTCGATTAAATGTTTGGCAATCTGATTCTTGGTGATTTATACTATTTTAATTGAAAAACCAACAAAATAAGATTGTTTGTCGCGTTAGTTGACAGACATAGAATTCAATTTCAGAAATATCACGTCAAATATGCTCACGAAAAAACAAATCGAAACACATTTATCAAGTAATTAATTTGTTGTTTTCCAGTAAATGATTATTTTATCCACCGAAAGAAGTTAAATTGTTTGAAATGGTGTATTAGAGATAAAAGGTTAAGCTTCAAGCCCTTATAAACATTCCGCTCTCTAAGTCAATTTAAGTTCAATGACCTTTTGCAAGATAAGTTTAAAGTCTTAAAACAATCCCCCTTTTTTGCGTTAAGTCAATTTTAAGTTTACTGACGTTATACAGGATATTTGTAATATTTGGAGTTTTATTCGTTGTTTTGATACTGTAACACTGCAATTTCCTTCTTTTTATCAGTTTTGTGATATTTAAAAAATAAAATAAAATAAATAAATAAATAAATAAATAAATAAATAAATAATAAATAAATAAATAAATAAATAAATATACTTTAGCATAAACAAAACAACAGCAGACACCTACACTTTTTTTGGTGGGAGGTGGCCCCTGCGTCAAATCAATTTTAAAGTTATTGACCTTATGCAGGATATTTATTGAATTTTGAGGTTTTATTTGCATGCTTGACTATTGTTTCCGTCGGACAAAATTAAAAGATTTGAATAAGATTTTTTTTGGAAGTTAAACGATGTACTCTAATATTTTAGTCTATCACTTTAGAGGTCTTCAATGAATACGTGCAGATTTTCAAAAAGCAAACACTTAAAGCAGATTTTTGAGCGAATTTTCAAATACCCCTTTATAAATAACAAGCGAATTACTTTGGGAGATTACAAATATCTTGTTAAATATTTACTAGATAATACATCGTTCCATTCTGCTTAGAACATAACACAAATTTTACTAGCTAAGCGAATTGCGTGATGCAAATAAATTAAACTGGATGCCTCTTTTTAAACCGGTCCCGGAATTTTTAACTGTTTTGCGAATTTAAACTAAGTTGTTTTGCTCGAAATCGATCTAAACCCATACATAAAAGGCTGTGCGACTTTAAAACATTTTTATTTTGTTTTTTAAATTACAATTTATCATTGCAAACAGTTGTTTGATAGAGCGTGTCAGATGTTGTTTAAGACCGTAATAGGGTTTCATGAATTTTCCCAAGTTATAAAAATAACATAAAAATACATTTTCAAACTAAAATCAATATTAAACGAAAAAATAAAAGTAAATTTTAAAAAATTCGACCAAAATCGTGTACGTTGACGCAAGCTGCCGTTACAAGCTCAAGGGGATATTTGTTATGTTAAACGATAAATATGAAAAATGCGCGGGACTTGATAAATTTGTTGCGTGATCGATATTGAACTAAAATGTAAAATTTTATCAAGTTATTTAAATGTAGAGGAAATAATTATAGAAACTGAAATTTTAATTTATTGTTTCAGCATCAGTTTGCAGACATATTTATACATTTACGTTTTAATAAATTCAAGTATTACTTATTATCCAAATCATATAACAAATGCATAAGTATAGCTTATATATTTTCGAAACAACTTAGTCAAAGCTGGGTTAACTTTTTCTATGTACATTATATAAACGGCGCATTTTTGTATTATGTCTCTCGTGAGAAATGTAACAGTTGATTCCACGATAAAACCTAAACCTACGTTAAAATTTACGGGGGAACCTACTGCTAGTTTGATCTACCACAGATCTTGTTTTAGAACATTGACTACATGACTCTTCATCGAAAACGAGACAACGTCAACAAACACTACATAAAACATGATCAAAAGCAATGCGGCCACTTCGTCGTCCGTATCCAAGTCTTTTTTCTTCTGAGACCGGCCGATTCGAATCTTTGGGGTCAGTTTGCCCCAGTTAGCCGTTTATCTTTTCTTTGCAGAATCTGTTGTTATTCTCGCAAGAACAAGTTCTCTCTCTACCGACGCCATTGTTTACATTATTCGGTAGATCTTCTGCGCATGCTCGAAGCACAAAAATAACATTTTATCGAGTTGCCCCAAGCTTTTAGGATTTCTATTTATTAAAGGCTTATAAGAGTGAACTTAAGAAAATGATTTACACAAATCGTAATAACAACCAATAGTCTATTGATAAACATTTTTAGTAATTTTTTTAATAATGGATAAACTAAATGCAGCTTTAAGGAGACCGTTTGTTGTACTGAAATCAAGGATTTCAGTGTTATTTCTAATTTGTTATAGCTAGCTAGACAGGAGCTGCTTACTTTTCCGGAACACCCGGTCTCACTGGTGCCAATTTTCAAAGTTTTTACTTTGCTTTTGGGATTAAGATTTGAACCCGGATCGGTATGTTTGTCTTTGATTAACAGTTTAGTAACAAACTTATATGTCTTAATTTATTTACTTAATTGTACGTACAGTATAACCTGCTGTAGAGTCCACCTCTATGTAAAGTCCACCTGTCTATAGCAACCGGTCTGAAGTATCCCCAATGGATTTTACTATATAATGAACCTCTATATAAAGTCCACCTGTCTAATGTGAATAAAGTCCACCCTTTTTAGTCCCAAATGACTCAAGAACCTGTCTATAAAGTCCATTTCTTAAATATAATTTTTAATAAAATTTTATAATTTCCCAAATTTTGTGCATTAAATATCAGCCACATTTCTTTGATATTGTGATGTTTGAAGATTGGCAATAAATAATTTTTTTATATAAATTATTGATCACACTAAATACAATGTAGTAACTTACAGAGTTTTAAAATCTACTGTAGTAAAGACTAAAGTATCGACTGATATTACGTAAAATTTTGAAGAAAAATATATGAAGTCATACTTATCATGTCAGCAACTGAAGCCATCAGTTATAAAGGTAGAATTACCATTGTTATCTATTATGTTTTATATATAACTGTTTAATTTGTGACACCTTTGCTGCTACTTATGACAACAAAGACACATTAAGACAAGTGTATATAATAGGAAGAGTTTTACCATAAAATCTTTTCTGATGTACAGTTTATCAAATTTAAATACAGTTTGGTTTTTTTAAATAATTATTTCTGAATAATCTGTTTTTGAAAAATAAAATAAAAATAACTTTACTTATGTATATTTTGATAAGTTTTTAATAGGTTCTACATATTTTCACTTTTAAACACTAAGTTTACTCGTACATATAGGGGACCCTCTATATAAAGACCACCTGTCTATTAAGCCCACTTTTGCTCAGTCCCCTGGGTGGACTTTATACACAGGTTATACTGTATTTGTGATTCACTGGGTATGTGCTAGCTTTACAAATAAACCAAGAACATTATTAGTCACACACAAGAAAAACCTTAATTGTTTCAGATTGCAGAGTTTACTCTGGTACAGTTAATAAACCCGGAAGTGTCCACATGTGTACAAAACGCCCTAATTGTTCTTATTCTCGTTAGTACTACATTGTCAGGTGATTTGAAAAATAAGACATACCACTAATCGTGTCCACAGATATATTGCACTATTTACTACAGTTGTTTAAAATTCGCTTTTAGAAACGTACGGAAGCCTCTATAGGATATTATGTTATTTTCATGAACCTGCAATTGCGAAATAGTGACAACATGGCATGTTTCTTTTTCGCGCCTCAGCAAATTAGAAAAAAAAATCAAAATGTTCCCTTTTCTACGGTGGGACAGAGGTGACATGAAATATATTTTTCCTATTACGTACGCACATATTACCCTTTACGTGCGCCCGTATTAACCTATTACATGCGCACGTATTACCCTTTACGTGCGCACGTATTAACCTATTTAGTGCGCACGTATTACCTATTACGTGCGCACATATTACCTTTTACGTGTGCACGTAGTAACCAATACGTGCCCACGTAATAGGAAAAATATGTTTCATGTCACCTCTGTGCCACCGTACTTTTTACCTTAGAAATGTTAAAAATAAATAAATCTCTTCAAATGAATGCATAAAATTCCTCTTTAAAATAACAATTTCACAATAAAGAGAAACACTGTGCCGCCATCAACAGGAAGTGTTTGCGTCACGTACTTGGCAACTCTCTAGGACCAACAATAAAAATAGGTAAGGTCCATAATCTGTTGGTTCCCTTTTGTTCTTATATTCTTATCTGTTGATAGTTAGTCTATAGTAATAAATTTGTTACAAGCACCAGTATCTGTATTTGCGCATTGTTGAATCAAATCTGAGTTACTTTTCAACTGGACACCATGAAGAATATCGGATAAAGTTAAGATTGAGAATCAAATCATCAATCAGTTGTCATAACAACTCAGCGATTAACCTGTCACCATGACAATAGTTACACAACTCCAAAAGTCTTAAGAAAACGCATTTCACATTCAAAAGTTACAATTGCATTTATTCATGAAGTCTAACATGTGTGCATCAAATGTGCCATAAAAAATTAATGAAACATAGAGAAAAACGTGTCAACTTTTAAATTAAATTTCATGGGTCCTAAACAAAATCCGGAAATAGATTAAATTTTCCTTGAAATATATAACACATTAAACATGTAAATGCTTGTATAATTTTATCAGATTATAAGTAGTATATGAAAGGTTATATAATCGGTAATTAAAATATTTTTTATCTGAAACATGTTGACTTTGAGAGGAAACTGCGAGCCATATCAGGCAGTCGAATGTCGTCGTCCAAATCTAAGATTAAATTCATTATTAACCACAAAACTACTATTTTAAGTTGAGTTGAGTAATGCTGTTATAACTCCCCAGTCAATACTATTTCATTAACATCGAGCTGGTCAGTTCTTGGATAGTGGAGGTACCTGGAGTGCCCAGAAAAAACATCAACCTTTGGCAAGCGAACACTTTTTAAGTTTAGATGTAATGTACATCAAGTAAAACCGTTGAGTTGAGTAATGGTGTTTAACGTCCCAGTCAAGAATATTTCACTTATATCGAGACGTTGCCAGCTATAGACGAAAGTGCAGAAATTTTGCCTGTACGTTGCGCTGATGGCATTATACAGCAGGGTTCTTTATCATGCCATGCCTGCTATGACACGGGACCTCGTTTATTTTAAGTTTCCATCCGAAAGAACCGTGACTTTCATTTCGTAGTGCTTGGCGAAAGAACAGTCACTGCCCACTTTTAAGTCTTGGATTAGACCCGGCCGGGGCTCGAACCCACGACCTTCCACTTACGGAGCGAGCACTCTACCAACTGAGCTACCGCAGTGGCCAAAACCGTTGAGGATATCTTCAATAATGTAATATTGGAATGGATGAGTTGGATTAGAGGGATTGTTCTTCTAGTGCATGGATCTAGACTTATCCAAAGATTCTATACTAGATCATTATTAAATTGGAGAAAAATATTGCGTTATATCAAAATTGTCTTTTTGCTATGTTTTTGTTTTTTTGCCTATAACTTACTTGTCTATTGTATTTAAACTCATTTGAAGATTTAAAAATAATAATTTGGTGTAGTGTTTACCGGTTCTTGATGGTACCTAGGTGACTCAGTGGTAAAACGTCCGCGTCGATTGTCGGAGGTGGTGAGTTCGAACTCCAACCGGGTCATACATAAATTTGAGAAACTACTTTCACGCCTGGAGACCAGCATTAAGAGGATAATATCGACTGGTTTCCCCGGTGCCAGGATAATAGACTCTGAGAATGGCATAACTGTCTGCGCCATACTGACTCTGTGAGCTAGCACCTTACATAGCTGAAAAATTTCTGATGCGACGTTAAATGAATTACAACAACAATACGAACAAATTGACTAAAGATGATAATTTTGACTAAACATGAAAATTCATTGCTGAATTTCTTTCACGAGTATACCAGGAAGTAATAGTATATTATCTTTCTTACATTTTTATTGTTTTTTTTTAATTAAACAGTTGATTTTTTTTTTCAAAATTAAAAAGGTGTAAATTATCCATTTAAAATTAAAATAATGTTTTGAAATTATGCGACTTTAATTACAGCTGTAAACGCAACCTATTATTGATAATTTCCTTTTTTTCAGCTTCTCTGCCAGTTACTTACCGAAGAACTAATTTCTTACTTTGTAAAATGTCTATTTTAAAATTATTTACATCAAAATATTTTTACATGATGAAATGAAATAACTTCTTGGCTTTAATATTTGTTCAAATCGGAAAATGGGAAAATGATTTTAACGTTTTCCTCTCTTATGATTACAAGACATGGATCTATATTTGAGTAAGGAATCGTATCTTATTTTGTTTTAACCTTGTTTGTCAGCAGTTTTTTTTTTTCGAGCCTAGCATCGCTATAAGGCGAGACCTAGGTGTTACTTTTCCGGTGTCGGCGGCGGCGGCCTAGGCGGTGGTGGCGTGTCAATATGTGAAAGTTTATGTCAATGTCAAAAACGAACCAGGCGAGACATTTAATTCCGTGGAATTCTTGTTACTATTTTACATTATGACTTTCCAGACCCTTATGCACTTACTCATACACCAGATGAACGTGTGCTTAGATTTAAAAGTGAGCTTTAAAAATGATATAAACATTTCGGATGTGCTTTAACATATCCAATTAACCAATAAACTATCAAGTTCTTTTTTCTAATAAATAAGTTTAAAATAATAAAACGAAACAAATAATTACGAAAAAATGGAAAACTGGCGATGTTGCATGACAAGTAACTGTAAATAGGACAATTGGATATATAGCTTTCTGGAGAAGATTTCCAAATCTTCAGTACAACGAGTAATACGACTTCCCGTCATGCACCAACTTCAAATAATACCACCCAACAAAGGGGAGTTGAATCTATATCTTATATATAGAATAAATGAAAGTTTCAAACATTTCTTGATAATAAAATTAATATTATAGGGGAACATTACATAAGTTGGCGTGCCTAAATAGATAGAGAAGATAAATAGCCATGTTTTATAACATTGTGGCGTTGCTCATAGTAATAGACGTCACAGGAGAAATATAACTTCAAATTAGGAGAGTACAATCGATAATCGTGTCTAAAACTTAGTTTCTAAATTAAAAACATCTGGCTGGTTAAAAAAAACTATTCCTGTCAGACACTGGTCTTCGGACAATTATCAAATTATAAAATTGGGATTTTGGTAGCTTTTTTTTTAATTTAAAAAATTGTTTAATAAAAGGCGTCAAAAACGGAATTTATTTGTAACATAAATAACAGTTAAGTTGAGCTGTACTTTTTGGCTGAAAAAGAACTGTATGTTATGTATAGTAGATCAGTGAGTTTTCTATATAAAGAGATTTTATTATTATTATTATTATTATTATTATTATTATTATTATTATTATTATTATTATTATTATTTAATATAATTGAGCGGTTAATTTTGTTTATGGTAAGGTTTTGCCTGTGATGTGAATAAGGAGTGATCTTTGTGGTATGGTTGATAAGCAAGTTTCACATGAAAAAAGGATTAAGCTTTTTTCTGCTATATGGTTGAGTAGTTTGTTTTGTTTGTTATACGGTTGAGTAGTGAGTTTTGTTTGTTATATGTTGAGTAGTGTGTTTTGTTTGTTATATGGTTGAGTAGTGAGTTTTGTTCGTTATACGGTTGAGTAGTGAGCTTTGTTTGTTATATGGTTGAATAGTGAGTTTTGTTCGTTATATGGTTGAGTAGTGAGTTTTGTTCGTTATACTGTTGAGTAGTGAGTTTTGTTCGTTATATGGTTGAGTAGTTAGTTTTGTTCGTTATATGGTTGAGTAGTGAGTTTTGTTCGTTATATGGTTGAGTAGTGAGTTTTGTTTGTTATATGATTGAGTAGTGAGTTTTGTTTGTTATACGGTTGAGTAGTGAGTTTTGTTTGTTATATGGTTGAGTAGTGAGTTTTGTTCGTTATATGGTTGAGTAGTGAGTTTTGTTTGTTATATGGTTGAGTAGTGAGTTTTGTTTGTTATATGGTTGAGTAGTGAGTTTTGTTTTCGTTATATGGTTGAGTAGTGAGTTTTGTTCGTTATACTGTTGAGTAGTGAGTTTTGTTTGTTATATGGTTGAGTAGTTAGTTTTGTTCGTTATATGGTTGAGTAGTGAGTTTTGTTCGTTATATGGTTGAGTAGTGAGTTTTGTTTGTTATATGATTGAGTAGTGAGTTTTGTTTGTTATACGGTTGAGTAGTGAGTTTTGTTTGTTATATGGTTGAGTAGTTAGTTTTGTTTGTTATATGGTTGAGTAGTGAGTTTTGTTCGTTATACTGTTGAGTAGTGAGTTTTGTTCGTTATATGGTTGAGTAGTTAGTTTCGTTCGTTATATGGTTGAGTAGTGAGTTTTGTTCGTTATATGGTTGAGTAGTGAGTTTTGTTCGTTATATGGTTGAGTAGTGAGTTTTGTTTGTTATATGATTGAGTGGTGAGTTTTGTTTGTTATATGGTTGAGTAGTGAGTTTTGTTTGTTATATGGTTGAGTAGTGAGTTTTGTTTGTTATACGGTTGAGTAGTGAGTTTTGTTTGTTATATGCTTGAGTAGTGAGTTTTTTCGATATATGCTTGAGTAGTGAGTTTTGTTTATTTGTTATATGGATGATCAGTGAGTTTTTTCTGTGAGCAAAAAAATTGTCTTTGATAAAGTTGAGCAGCGAATCTATCTGTGTTTTGGTTGAAAAGTACATCAGAAAGTTTTGTCTGTGGAATGGATTACAGTTGTTTTTCTATCATATGGCAATAATCCATAATCCTTTTTTCTGTAATATGGATTAGGGGTGATTTTTTTTCTGTAATATGACTAAGGAGTGAGTTTTGTCTTCGATAGGGATTAGCAGAGAATTTTGTTTAATGATTGGTTCAAGTTTTATTCTGACGTTAACTGTGGAGTTTTTTTTTTGTGTTAAGTGAATCAATCTAGAGAGCATTAGAAGAACAGCTCTAAAGTGAGTCCCAGATAATGGAAAGAGAAAAAGGGTAAGACCAAGAGAGACATGGAGGAGGACAGTAGATAATAAAATGGAGAAGATAGAAAAGACAAGGAATGAGCCGGAGAAGATTGCTAAGAAAAGGCAAGATTTTAAGTCCCTGGTAGTATCCCCATGTGCCACCAGGCACGACTAGGATAAGCTAGTTTGTAAGTAAGTAAGTAAGTAAGTAAGTAAGTAAGTAAGTAAGTAAGTAAGTAAGTAAGTAAGTAAGTAAGTAAGTGGATTAATCAAGTGATTGAAGGATATACACAAAGTAATAAACAATTTTACGCTCGAAAGGAAAGAAAATACTACCGCCTAAGCCTTTTGCAAACAATACTAAACTATATTTGTCAACATAAATAATTTAGTTAGGAAACACTTGGAAGGAAACAGCAGTGCAAGAAACCGATGAAGCACGTAATATAAAATAGAAAAATCCACATTTGTATGCCATTAACAAACATTCTGAAACACCGCTAATAATTTTCATATGCCAAGCATTGGTTTATTAGTATTTTTTTTCCAACTGTATACGTAATTTTCAATGTGCTGTTAAAAAAGATTAAGCAACACGAAAACTTAAAAGTTAGAAATGCAAATGTTTATTATGGATTAAATTACTCAGATCACAACTACTAAACACCTGATTGTTCTCTGTTAATTATTTGTCATGTTGTTACATGATTTATTATATTCCGTAATGCTATAGCATTGTTTTTTTTTTTCTTTTTCTTTTTCTTTTTTTTTTTTTTTTTTTGCTTTGCAATAAAGTATTATTATTATTATTATTATTATTTAAAAAAAATTTGTTGTACTTTAAGCTTCTCGTTGTGAGTTTATCTTTTTATTTTCGTATTGAATCATTTGTT
Source organism: Tegillarca granosa (assembly GCA_029721355.1). Taxonomy (NCBI): domain Eukaryota; kingdom Metazoa; phylum Mollusca; class Bivalvia; order Arcoida; family Arcidae; genus Tegillarca; species Tegillarca granosa. The sequence continues at coordinate 21,744,234 of CM056600.1, read as the reverse complement.
AAAAAATAACACTTTATTATTATATATCTTTCTTTTTTTACAAAAATAATTTCATTTACAAAATCCAAACATTTAACATGAGCAAAAATCTGTTTTTTTTCAGTTTTGCTTCTACATGCAAAAAATAAACCTGTACCGTACACGAACAAATGCAATATCAACACGTGTTTTGCATTATTCTAATTAATTATTTAAGCAATTTACAATTTTTATGAACTAAAGATGCATGCAACAGAGTGTATAGCGTAATTAGTCATAATGGGTTGTATAACATCAAAACCGATAAAAGGAAATATTTTTTTCTTATTCATTTTGAAAAGAAAGGAATAGAAAGTATAGTAACATACACTAACATGTCTTATACACAATGATGTTTTAACTTTACATTTTATTATGAATCATTTAAAGCGTTTGTTTGATTTGAAGATAAAAATACCCGGATGGTGATTTCAAATGATTGTTCATGAGAAGTAACTTTAGAATAAGCATTTGGCGATAAAATTTAACCAAGAACACGTACTCAAAATAATGTTTCCAGAACACCCATGGCGTATAATTTGACCAAGAAAAATCTATATTCTGCCATAAAACATTTTATATCGGATTGATAAAAATGCAAAACGTTCAAAATTGAATAAAAAAAAGTAAAAATGCCCCATGATAGGGTAAAAGTGAAGCATGATAGTGGATAAAATATGAATACTTGAATAATTATGAAATTGGAATTTCTTAAATTGATAACCAATCCTTATATAAGAATTTTGACACACACACACACACACACACCTGCACACACACACACACACACACACACACACACACACACACACACACACACGTATCCTGTCCATGTTTGCGTAATATGAACTCTGGATGTCCTAAAGTCTGAAGTTCACCATTGTTTTTCTTTATTTTTCCCTGCAAAACGTAGATAATTGTATAAATAATAATTAGGCTTACTTAAGGAGATGATAGACGGTCGGTGCAGAAAAAAATTACAAAACACACATTGAGGAATAAGTTAAAATTACTAGCTTTATCCTTCTCTGGGGAGGTTTAACGTTTGTTGTAATCAATAAAATTGGTCATTTCCCAGACCATGGTAATACATCAAACTGAAAAAAGGTATGAAATCATATATAAGGGTTCCTTAAGGTTCACCAATTATTTCTACTTATAAAGTTGTCTTTTACTATTTATATACTTTCTTTAGGGAAAACTCTAATGATTTTTGTTATGCGATGTATCAGTTTTCCAAAAATGGCCAACATCAGACACAACAAGATAGATGGGATATAGATTTTCTTGTCGTGTTAAAAGTTAAAAAAAAAAAGATTGAATTTTCTTTATTTTTCCCTTATTGGACCCCGGATAATGCATCGATTGAGAAATCGAAATGGTCAGTTATCAGTCTGACTTTTGTATATGTTTACCAGTGTCAGACATATGCTGTCCTACAAAATATTTTATAATGTGTTTTGTAATTGATTTTTAGATCAAGTTTGAATTTTTATCTGTATGATAACACTTTGAAGAAAAAACTTGTTTGCTCGTCTTTCAATATGTTGCATATAATATAAGGCCAAAAAAAAAAAAAAAAAAAAAAAAAAAAAAGCAAAACATACAACACATTCAGGACTTCGGAATACTTATTTTAATCGAAACACGGTGAAACACACACACACACACACACACACACACACACACACACACACACGCCCCATATATATATATATATATATATATATATATATATATATATATATATATATATATATATATATATATATATATATATATATATATATATATATTCAGAGAGAGAGAGAGAGAGAGAGAGAGAGAGAGAGAGAGAGAGAGAGAGAGAGCAATAGGGTGAGAAAGCAAGAGAGCAATAGGGTGTCTGAACGTCTAGTCTGAAATCTTTGATTTTATAGCAAGATATAAAAGTGTTCTTCGCAATTTGGCGTCAGGTAAAAGAAGTTTCTTCCTAACACTTCATATAGCCGAGTGTTTGTTTACGGCTTTTGTCACGAATATCCCACCTATTGGTTATTGCACATTACATTAGTCGTCATCAACGTGAAATTTACAATATTGCATGGTCGAAAACTAGCATGCCAAAGATAGTTAAGTTCAGTGAAATACACAAGCGAACATTGTTGTGTAAGACGCTTTTTAATAATAATAATAATAATAATAATAATAATAATAATAATAATAATAATAATAATAATAATAAAAACAAAAATAAAAAATAAAACAAAAAGGAACCCAAAAACAAAAACAAACACCTGTAGAAAGCACGACCTTGAAAGATTAGTTGATATAGTGACTAAATAGCACCATGTTTTCATGAAAGGACCATATTAAACCATTTTATCTGGTTTAACCAACAGAATGGGATAGGATACTTCATGATTAATTTTGGACGAAATCAGCTTTTATGAGATTAATCACCAACTAACACGTTTTCAGTTTCTTTGGATTAATATTTTATTTACACAACGAAGCAATCCATAAAACATAAAGAAAAAGTTCACATAAAGCAAGGCACATAACATGACTTAATTTGTTTTGTTATTTAGATCTAATAAACAGAGCTGGCCAGCAGAAAATGTGTAGCCAAGTAATCACGGACATTTTAATCAAATAACTTTCCTATATTGAATGATTGCACGGTAGAACGCTTGTTTATAATTGAATTCACTTCGTATATAGCATGATATTTGACAAAACCAACTACTGATGTTTTTATTCAAACTGACTAGACTATTGGTTCGGGAAAAACAAATTGAATAAAAACAAAATTAATTTTTTATTGTGAATTGACCTGCTATCTTTATTTTTCGATGTGTTTTGTTTTAGTTGTATAAGATCTGTTTCTTCTTCATCAACAATGTCAATCGTAATCGAGTGGCGCTTACGGGTCACAGTTCCTCTCACCGCATGAGTTCGAACTCCACTCGGGACAGATCCTAGTGTGAGAAAGTTTGTCAGTTCGCTTGTCGAAAGGTCGGTGGTTTTCTCTGGGCACTCTGGTTTCCTCCACCATCCCAGAACTGACTGCCTCCAAATAAGTGAAAGATTCTTGACTGGGGCGTAAAACACCGTTACTCCACTCCACCCCACTCAATCATAAATCTGGAATAGCAATTTGTTTTAGATTCAACTGTGGAACTAATTCAAACAAAATTATATCAACTACTGAAATTTGAATAGTTTTTATAAAAAATTAAACAAAAAAGTGAAGAATATAAATAAAGTATTATCGATTTATAAGATAATTAAATTGAACTTCTGTCACACACCGTTCGTGGGTTATAATTTTACAGTAATATTTATGGCTAACAGCAGTCAGTTTGATGAATAGAGTTCCAAAGAAGTAAATTACGATGTTATGATGTATGGAAACAGGTGTCTTTATAGATTAAGATAATCGTAAAAAATAAATTCAATGAATTCTAAAACTAACATATATCATATTTAAAAAATTATATCATATTTCCACTTTGTGTCTATTTACTACGATTGTAAGCTACTAGTCGAAATAATAATTTGCACTTTCTTTGTTATTGGGTATAAGTTTATCACTCACTTTGTCATTTGTTTACTGATTTATAACTTTATAACTTACTTTGTTATTGGAGTACATGTTAATCACTTACTTTGTTATTTGTTTACTGATTTATCACTTACTTTGTTATTTGGGTACATGTTTATGACTTACTTTACTATTTGGGTACTTGTTTATCACTTTCTTTGTTATTTGGAATACATGTTTATTACTTATTTATCATTTGGGTACTTGTTTATCACTTTGTTATTTGGGTACATGTTAATTACTTACTTTGTTATCGGGATACATGTTAATTACTTTGTCATTGAGGTAGATTTTTATCAGTTACTTTGCTATAAGTTACATATTAATTACTATTAAGTTATTCGGTGCTTATTTATTACCTACTCTGTTAAATGGGCACATGTTTATCACTTACTTTGTTATGGGAATGCGTGTTTATCAGTTGTTTTGTTATTGGTATACATGTTTATGATTTACTTTGTTATTGGGGTACATGTTTATCACTTACTTTGTTATTGGGATACATGTTTATGATTTACTTTGTTATTGGGGTACATGTTTATCACTTGTTATTAAAAATATTAGAATACAGTTATTTTTTATTTTTCTGAATTTTCGCTACACAGCTACAATGAGGTTTACAGATTGTCCAATCTGTATTTTACAACATTTAACAAAATTAAAGTAATGCAGCAGTTTTTTTTATAATTAAAGGGTAAAAGGTGGTTTTACTCTTACATCCACATATTAACTTGTTTTTATCCTATAAACTGTTATAAAAACACTATTTTTTTATTATCAATAATGATTTCAATACAAAACCAAATGGGTTGCAACGAAAAGAATATCTTCAACATCTTTTATTTTTGTTCTCTCATTTCGTTGTTGTTGTTTTTTGTGTGTTCTTGGTTGCTAACATGATATTCCTCTCTAATTCTTAATGTAAGATTTTATCGTAGAAACCAAATGGGATTTTCCATTATCAGTTACTTTCGTTTTATCTAAAACAACTAACTTGTAAAGTACTCTCAATGGTTACATTCGTAGAGTTTTTCATAAAATCATGACAATTCCTTTTTAAATAGTCATTTAGGATGGTTTTTATTTCTTTTGGTAACTGTGAGGCTATTGCAAGGTGAAGTTTTATCAGTTACACACATTTATACGCCACTGATGCAATAAATTGCTATGTTACAAATGTACGGCAACACATGGTTTTATATATTAGCATTATAAGTAACATAAAACATAAATTTTACAAAGTTATTAAAAATAACACAGTTCATTCTTTATATACATATTATTTTTGAATTATTAAAAAATCGTAAAAATTTTCTAAATAACCTATTTTATTTCAAATTGTTCCGTAAATTCCCTGTTTTAGCTACAAATTAATATTTTTCATTACACATATTGATTTGATTAATGCAATTTGAAAATAATGCCCCGTGCAACATGTTTCCAAAGATAAATAGGTTTCATGCATGGATATTATTTCTCGTTGCAGTGGCGATTTCATAGTTGTCTGTATATGCGTTTGTCTTGAAACTTGCTATGTTTTTATCTGCAACAACGGCTTTGTTTCAATGCCATGTCGTTGTAAGTCCTGATACGTGTGTGTGTGTGTGTGTGTGTGTGTGTGTGTGTGTGTGTGTGTGTGACTTCGAATGATGTGAAAGCTTTTGATGTTGCTCTATAAGCTTCGTCCTTATGTTCTGAAATAATGTTTATGTATATTTTAACTACAAACATTGTTGACTTCGTGTTGTATAAAATAGAAATACGTTTAAATGGTTCTCTTAACGTAAATCTGACTACTTTTGGCAACATGTCATAATTTAACAAAAATATTAAAATGAATAAAATTAAATAAGAAAAATATAAATATGTTCTTCAAAATGACATATTAAATTCATTGATGCCAAGAAAAGTTTACTATTCAAATGACATACATGTAAGTTTTGGAAAACTCCTCATTGACAAATAATTGTGAAAACACAGGCCAGGTCGTGTATGAAAAACGGACAACGCTACAAAATGCTGGTATGTTCAATTATCTTTTTACTTGCTTGACTGATTGGATGTTGTTTTACGTCGAAGCATCATTTTAGCTACTCCTTATTGACAAAATATTGTGAAAACACAGGCCAGGTCGTGTATGAAAAACGGACAACGCTACAAAATGCTGGTATGTTCAATTATCTTTTTACTTGCTTGACTGATTGGATGTTGTTTTACGTCGAAGCATCATTTTAGCTACTCGCAGCAAGACAGTTTTGTTATCATTAATCTCAATGATTAATTTGAGTTCTCCAGAAGTTTATGACACTATTTATAAATTTCTTTTACGTCATTAATAGCTTACGCTGAATGGAAAGTTTCACTATCCAACATATCACTGTTGGATAGTGTACTATTCAACATCTTACTGTTGGATAGTAAAATATCCAACTGCCACATGCTATTGTTTTCTACAAATGATGAAACCGATAAAAATCAAATGCAACAAAATAAATGTAATATTTATTTTTTTAATTTTAATTTATAAACAAAATCCAATAACGCCATTCTATAAATCCCAACACAAAAACACTTTACGCTTTAAATGTAATTCGTAATAAAATGAAGTCATACATCAAGTGCACAAAACAAAGTTAAATCGGAATTTTAAATGACACATCTCCTTTACGAATTTTAAACTGATTTTTGTTTTCAGATTCCACAACAGGAGTATTGCAATTACCGTCATCATAACTTCTTTTTACCCCCTGCACAACATCACTAGCAAGTTGTTCCTGTGCAACACTAGTGCGCTTATAACTGCGTACAGCATCAAATCTATGGCCAGTTTTTTCACATATAAGTTGCTCTGGTAAATCTGCTTAATACATACGAGTTGCAGCTGTTGCACGTAAGGAATGGTTAATAAAGAATCCCGGAATACTTTGACCTTTGGCATACAAACCTGAACGTGTCGCATGGAAAATATGCAGCAGACATGATTCTTGACGGACAGACAGAAAGACAAACCAAAAATTATAATGCTCGAAATGTTTTTCGCGGGGCATAAAAAAAGGAACATTCCTGAGAGCTATGTACTTCTGGTAGAGATCCACTACACATCTACTGGGATCTGATTTATTCTCGTACGCCTTGGTATGTTTTTTTTTTAGTAATTTTTCGATGCTATATCCCTCCAGGGAAGTCTACTTCTAGATCAAATTCAAGGTCCAAAATGGATTCAATTATATTTTCGGTCTCATTTTCAGAAGCGCAATTTTCATTCCGAAAACTATTGGGTGTGATAAATAAATCGCCATCACTATCCATCTTGACAGAGCAAACAATTATACAATGAATGTAATGAATCTCTAATGTGTGTAACCAACCGTGAACTTATTGTTTCTATTCATCTATCCAACTGCTACCTTATATATCTAGGGCCTAGGGGCACCAGAAGGTTTCCAATTTTTTTAGTTGGATAAATCGCTCGTAGTTGTTGAATAGGCCAGAGAAAGTACCCTGTCTCGGGCCTTCGGCCCTCGACAGAGGTGCTTTCTCTAGCCTAATCAACAACTCGTGATTTATCCTATACAGAGTGCTAGCACACTTGCCTGTTATATCGAAGAATTACACTGCACACCACTTAGTCCATCGATTTTGCTAGCACCGGACGAACATGTAAAGAACTAGGAATAAAAAACACTCTTACCGACCCACAATTAAGTAAGTAAGTAAGTAAGTAAGTAAGTAAGTAAGTAAGTAAGTAAATAAGTAAGTAAGTAAGTAAGCGAAAAATTAAGTTAGTAAGTAAGAAAGTAAGAAAATTAAGTAAGTAAGTAAGTAAATAAGCAAGTAAGTAAGTAAGTTTGCAGTCAAGCAAGTTTGTGGGTTAATCAGTAAGTAAAAAAGTAAGTATGTGACAAGTAAGTAAGTAAAGTGAGTAAGTAAGTAAGACAGTAAGAAAATAAGGAAGGTAAGTAAGTAAGTAAATAAGTAATTAGGAAAGTAAGTAAGTATTGTTAGGCCAGCCAGCCAGTCAGTAGTTAGAAAATGACGAGAGGCAAATTAATATATTCTATTTTAATTCGACTAACTTTAATATGATATTTTTTTTAGATTATCATGCTAATCATACGTAAACACAATCATTAAATTCTTTTTTTAATGGTGTAATTTAACAATCTATTATTTTTAAATGTTTGATAAAAGATTTGTCTCTATTTAAGCTTTTTTAATGACTTGATGACGTCATTCACAAAGATTGTTGTAAACATATTCAAAATAAAATGTTTTATCTCTTTGGTATTGGACTTATCACGCAAAGTGATTTTATTTTAAAAATTGCATAATAACTTTGATGTCTAATTTCAACAAAAATTGTTTTTACTGTATTGTTAAAGACGATGAATTTAAAACGAAAATCCAATCGGGAAACATTTTAAAATAGGTCACGTGATGTTTATTTAAAATTTTCTAAAAATAATTTGTTTAAATTACATCCAATGACAAAAGCCTTTTTTTTATTCACTGATCACTGATGTTTTGCACGAGAATACAAAATAAAGCTAATCACAACGATATCACAATCATTCACTCAATTTTGTGTATACTCAACTCAAATATTTCAATTTTTCTTCCATCAATATTCTAAAAAATGAAGTTTTATCATACAATGTTTGTTTTGTTTAACAATCCTACATTAAGCAATTTCAATATAACATTAGATATTCAATTTTAACTGTTGTATGTCTTAAAAATCGACATTGAAAAATCCTTAATTTGAGTTTGGGGTTCACTCAATTGAGTGGATGATCGTGAAACTGGGGCTAGGCAGATTTAGATAGCGCACCGATTACAAGGCGAATTGTAAACTATTTGACTTCAAACTTAGATTCGACAGATATTACAGATATTAATATTTTAAGTAAATTTAGGTCTTTGAATCACAAATTTCCTATTGAAACTGGCAGATGGCAAAATATTGTAAGAGAAAATCGTGTTTAATTTTTATGTAACGATGATATCGGTGATGAATTCCACTATATAATGAATTGTAAAATTTCTTAAAAAGAAAAAAAACACTGATACCAAGAAATTTAACTGTTAAACCAAATATTAGAAAACTTTTTGATTTATTTTCAAACAATAATATATATGTTTTACGTAAATTATGTAAATTTATAAAAATTGTAAATGAGAGAATCAGCTCTCCTGCTTAATGTTATTTATTATTATATGGTCTACCACTGTACTTAATTACTTATGTATTTATTGCATATGTAATTGTTCTCTATATTGCAACATGCAATGTGAGAATAAAAAATTATTATATAGGTATTAAATATAGCAATCTATCACTATTGTTTTTACTTTTACGAAGCTTTAAGTATCAGCTGATAAATCTTACAAATTACTTCCAGACAATTCCCCCTCCACGCAGGTGTAACTATAAGATCCAGTTTTCTGCCAGTATCAGATTGGTTTTACACGTGTATCTAAGCAGATGTATTTGTATTCTTACATTCATTATGAAACATACATTTTTATAAAAGAATTTTTTTTATTTAAATAAAAATCTAAATCCGGAACCGTACTAATCGCCTTTATATTAAGATTAATAAATGAAAATACCATGTATGTATGGTTATTTTTTTAATTGCACGTTTTTTATTTTCTAGGTTAAATGAATGAATTTTCGAAATTTGCACATCTGGCACATCAAAATTTAACTGGTATTTGTTTTATATATTCTACCCCTGAGCGGGTACCGCTGCTGGTGGAGTAAAACTCCCCGAGGGTATCCTTAACTCAGTAGGCAGTACTTTGTGCTGTCAGAAAATATACCATTTAGCAAAATTTTCAGCCGTCTAAAATTTAAATTTATTTAAAACTAAGGTTTGTTACCTCATGCAAAGCATTCCTTAGCTGGATTTGGATTTATATAATTTGGAACTTTAGATTCATTATTTTCAACTGTTTAGCTTATGTTTTTTATCTATCAAACTTTTCGGTCTTAGTGTCACTGATGAAGAATGAATTTCCGAAATGTGCACATCTGGCACATCAAAATTAGGCAGGTATTTGTTTTATGTATTAAATACTATAAGCACTAACCAGTGTGAACCGCCTCGGTGGCTCATTAGGTCAGAGAACGAGAGAGTCGAGTGTTCGAACCCCTGCCGAGTCATACATAAAGCTTTAATTTTTAGATATTACTTCCTTGTCTGGCGTTCGGCATTAGAAGAAAGGACAGTTTTTCGACTAGTTCACCCAGTGGCAGGATAATGAACTGGGGGATTAGCATGTTTGTCTGCTGCATGCTAACTCGATGAGCTGGCACCTTACCTTGAGTGCGCGGTAGTATACCACAGGATATAATTCACACTTGCACATTTCATGTATATGTCATGTGCAGAATTTTGAATTTTTACAAAGAGAAATATTCAAAATTTTGTCATGTGCAGAATTTTGAATATTTCTCTTCGTAAAAATTCAAAACTCTGCACATGACATATACACAACCTTGATCTAAGATTAAGCAATTGAGATTTATAAACTTGCTCTGTCGCAAATAGCTGAACATTTCTGATGCACCGTTAAACAAAATTACAACCGACAATCCGACCAAACAAATGTGTAATATGAGTTTATATTACGTTTGATCGTATAATCTCTTGGATTGCTGTTTATTGTAAGTTTCTCTACAATGAAACGTCTATCTTCGCTGTTGTTGTTGTTGTTGTTGTTGTTGTTGCTTCTGAGAGTAAGTTATTCAGGTACAAATTATTGTATTTCATTGATAATCTGTCTGTATTTATATTTGTCTTCATTTCTATCGAGATCATTCAACTCAAAAGAAAAAATCAGACACACACCTCTGTCTGAAAAACCAATTCCGTGTAACCTAGATTTTCCAATTAATTAAGTATATCACAAACACCGTGAAATGTTCAAAAACGTATTACGTATGGTAAACTTGCGTCATATTAATACAGATATTGATTTCTAACTTTTCACATCTATGAGCTGATTAAGGGCTGCAATTACATAATTAAAGAATGACTCAACACATCGGTGCAATGCCTTCAAGCATAAAATACATTGCTTTAGTCTTAATAAAGACAGGCTATATATTTTAAGCTAAGTGTCTCTTACGCTTTTACGTTCTTATCATTAGCAAAAATTAGAAATGTTGTTTTCATGTTTATCGCCACGTAAACGGTAAGTTGGGGACTTTTAACACGGTTTGATAAACCGGTAAGTAAAGCAATCAAAAGGCAATATCGAAGTAAATGAGCGTTTTAAGAACTGATGTATAAGCGTTTTAAGAACTGATGTGACGTAATATAATAAAACAATTTATGGCTGATAAACATATACCTGAAACATAGAACAAACACACACACACACACACACACACACACACACACACACACACACCGTACAACGGACATTGCATTGTTGCTTTAGGGGCTTACTTGTACAAAATAAACCTGTAAATACATGTACGTGCATAAAGTCATGCATCAAATCAACATAAACAAGATAATTGACTCATCTCAAATAACAGAAGAAAATGTTGATGCGACGTAAAACAACATTTAGTTAACAAACCAACAGCTACAACAACAACAGCAAAAAAAAAAAAAGAAAAAAAAATCATCAGCATCGACGGTTGCTTTAGTTGCGCTCAATAGTACAAAAAAAATCCTGAAATATTTGCATAAAGTCACGCATCACATCAACTTGAACAAGCTTAAGAAAATAGATTTTCCTAATTAACTGAAAAAAATGTTGATACGACCGTAGTCAACATTCAGCCAACAAACCAATAGATACAAAATAAAAAATAAAAAAAAAAACCGTTTTACTTGAGCAGTAGTGCAAAGTGAACCTGAAAAAAACTTGCATAAAGTCATGCAATACATAAAATTGACTCATCTCAATTAACGGAAAAATGTTGATATGACGTAAAACAACATTCAGCCAATAAACCAACAGGTACAAAAACAGCAATAACTTTTCTTATCAACCAATTATTACAATTAGACATAAATATAACTGCAAATTGACCAAAGCGATGTCACTTATTCTAAATATATTGCAATAATAATAAAAAAAAGGCCATAATGAAATAATATTTAGGCAACGTCTATTTGACTGAATATCATGCGGAGTCTAACTGTACAAATCAGATACAATGTTAACATAGCTTTTTAGGTCATTGACAATGAGAAATTGGATTCTCAGAGTTGCAGGTTATGTGCCTGATTTTTTCTATTTTGTTGATTTTCCAGACAAACGATTCAGAAGGATTCAATTTCAATGTATGCAGCTCTATATATCCAAATAAAATCATATTTGACCAGTATCTCGTGCCGATGTAATCAAATACTATAGAATTCTGTGAAAAAGTTAAAAAATGAGTTTTTGAACTGTTTTAGATGTCCCAACCTACCTTGATAATCTATCTTCTATTTTTTTCAGCATTTACTCAACTGATTTTCTACTCGGTAGCTCAGTTGGTAGATTGCTCACTCCGTAATTGGGAGGTCGGTAGATTTGAACCCCGACCGGATCTGACCGGAATAATGCCATTAGCGCAACGCACAGGCAAAATTTTTGCATTTTCACCTATAGCTGGCGAACCTCTCGATATAAGTGAAATATTCTTGACTGGGACGTTAAACACCATTACTCTAACTCAACTGACTTTAAAAATAACGTTGAATTTTATGCACCATTTTTTGTTAATTGGCTCTTTTATTGTAATTTCAATTTTACGTTTTAATACTGAAAGGCCATGCTATTCCTTCCTTAAGTTTTTACTCATTATTTTCTTGCATTTAAATTTAAGAATCTTGCACATTTTTAGTTCGGGAATAAGTAAGGCCCAATGCCAATATTGAAAAAAATTATAAAATAAATTTTAAAAAATTTAAAAAATAAAATAATAATAAAAAATTAAATTCAAAAAAATAAAGATATAAAAACGTTATTTGTTTTCAATCTAATTTACTTTACATTTACATAATATGTACGTTTCTGGTGTATAAATTCGATATTTAAATTCCCATTATGCAGACAACGAAGATTAGAAAACATCCAACCATACATAATCTTCAATCAGAAAATATATATTGATATCTGTGTACATAACTCAAGCTGGTTATTTAATTTAATTAAAATTACGTTTAAAACTAGTAAAATTTGATAACAAGCAAACATTCTCCGTCTATGAGATTGTTACTTAATCTTTATTAAATCTGTTAAAATATTTGTGTTCTCGGTCTCGATAAATCGAGTATTACTTCGTAAGCAATGAAGCAAGTGAAAGAATGGTTTAACATCAGTTTATGCAAAAAAGCACCAAAACGAATCACATGAAAAGCTTCATTTCAACTAAGAACGTATCGGAAAGAATTGATATCACATATATAAATTGCACGGCGTATTTAAAAATATTCTAAATGTTTTAATATTTTTCCTTGTCTTATCTTTTTTTGCTTCCTTATCATTCTCTTGCACTGAGCCGTTGTCTAGGTAAGATTGCCCTATAAAATGCGAGTTCCATTTGCAAGTTGTTTTGTTCTTTTATATGCGTGACAATAATCTGATTTATTTGTTTTCTTTGCTTCAGTGTATAAAGCATAAAGAACATTTAGCACTAAAACGCATGAGGACATACTTCCATTCCCGTTGGGGGCCTCTGTAGCCTAATGGTCTAAAGCGCCCGCTTATGGATCAAAGTGCCTCTCATCGCCTAGGTTCGCATTCTACTCGGGCAGATCCTAGTGTTAGAAAGTTTCTCGGTTCAATTGATATATGTCGGTTGTTTTCTACGGGCACTCCGATTTCCTCGAACCATCCTAGAACCGAATGCCTCTATATAAATCTTGACCATCTTAAATCTAAAACACCATTACTCAACACAATTCCATTCCTGATACATTATCAGATACCAATTTCAGTAAGTGTTATATTTTCAATTATATCTTCATCATAATTAGACAATTTTTCAGTCTTATTTGGAAGTATTGAGAAATTAGAAAAAATTGTCAGCGTTCATTAATTACCAGGTTCTTTTTGAATGGTTTTAATTAATAAAATTAAACTGCAAATATCAGTATTTAGGCGTCAAGTCGTTCAAAGCTTAATAAGTTTAATCAGTTGATTTCTTAAAAATTGTATTTGCATTCTTTTAAAAAAATGTTATGATTTTGTTTGAAAAAAAAGTAAGTGAGGAATATTTTATCAAATTTAAACTGAAGCAAATTTTAGAGAACTATTGATTTCTCGATTTTTGTAACTTAGTGAATCAATTATTCTTTAGTGATTTGGTCACATTATAGATGTTTGAATTTTCTGAAAAAAATTTTCAGAATATCTTAAATATGACACTTACAAATCGAATTTTAATAAATTAAAACCAGATGATGGAAGTTTATGTGATAAACTTCATTTGCCAATTTTTATAATAATTACTTTGCCTTTTTGATTGTGATTTGAACTTGGATTGTGATTTGAACATGGGCCGGCATGTTTGTGTTTGATTACGCTTGTACTGTCATTTTTGGAATTGGACTACATTATATCACTACCTCTATTTTATGCCTGCAGTTTTTATTATGCCCCTTTTTTACATTTACTTAAATGAAATTACACAATAACCAAGTCAGTAGGGAATGAGAGTAACCGCTTACTTAGCCAGACCAATAAATTAATCATTGCTATATGATTGCAGGAATGATTAAATAATTTTTCATGACAAAGTACCATTCCTTTTTCAAATCAGCTTTAATTTGTATGATTTTGAAACTAGTTTACAAATATCTTTTTATCAAAACGCGCTGTAAAATCACTTATTGATCGATTTCACAATAAGACCAATGTGATGTCATCCATCTCTAAATATTTTCCTTTACATAGTATACTTTGCCTATTGAATACGCGGAGAAAGCATTGATGTTTTCGATTTAATGGATATTTGTGGGAGTCTAGTAAATACCTAAGACAAAGTAAAATAGTTTTAAAAAAATCAAATGCATTGAAATGTAAAGAAAACCAGGAAAACCAATGGAAAACTAACTTTCTAAACTTTAAGACTGAATTAAAAGCACCATAAGCAAATTTGTACTAAAAGACTGAATTTAAAGCACCATAAGCAAATTTGTACTTAAAGACTAAATTTAAAGCACCATAAGCAAATTTGTACTTAAAGACTGAATTTAAAGCACCATAAGCAAATTTGTACTTAAAGACTGAAATAAAAGCACCATAAGCAAATTTGTACTTAAAGACTGAATTTAAAGCACCATAAGCAAATTTGTACTTAAAGACTGAATTTAAAGCACCATAAGCAAATTTGTACTTAAAAACTGAATTTAAAGCACCATAAGCAAATTTGTACTTAAAGACTAAATTTAAAGCAACATAAGCAAATTTGTACTTAAAGACTGAATTAAAGGCACCATAAGCAAATTTGTACTTAAAGACTGAATTTAAGGTACCATAAGCAAATGTGTTCTTAAAGACTGAATTTAAAGCACCATAAGCAAATTTGTACTTAAAGACTGAATTAAAAGCACCATAATCAAATTTGTACTTAAAGACTGAATTTAAAGCACCATAAGCAAATTTGTACTTAAAGACTGAATTTAAAGCACCATAAGCAAATTTGTACTTAAAGACTGAATTTAAAGCACCATAAGCAAATTTTTACCTCAAGACTGAATTTAAAGCACCATAAGCAAATTTGTACTTAAAGACTGAATTTAAAGCACCATAAGCAAATTTGTACTTAAAAACTGAATTAAAAGCATCATAAGCAAATTTTTACTTAAAGACTAAATTAAAAGCACCATAAGCAAATATGTACTTAAAGACTAAATTAAAAGCACCATAAGCAAATTTGTATTTAAAGACTGAATTTAAAGCACCATAAGCAAATTTGTACTTAAAGACTGAATTTAAAGCACCATAAGCAAATTTGTGTATGTATGTATATATATATATATATATATATATATATATATATATATATATATATATATATATATATATATATATATATATATATATATATATATTTATGTATATATGGTTCGCCATTTTATTGATTTCAGAAAACATTTTTAGAGATAATTAATATTTCTTAACAACCAGACAATGACAAACGATGTGTTGTTTAAGAACATTAAAAATAGTTATGAAAATACATTACAGAAAAGCCATTCATTGGTATTAGCAAAACATTACAAACATAATTGGTAATTCGAATCCATTCAAAAAGATTCAAGTACAGGCGTACTGAATGCTGCAATCAGGTTAAACACATTTTGCCGACTGTTGTATAATAAATTTGAAGTGATATGGTTTTTAATAAACAAGGAATATTCTATTTACCTCTAGTATTTCAGTAAAAGAGCATTCGCAATATTAAAAAACTACTGAAAGGTTTCGCATGTTTTTTTAGGTCACTAATTCCCTATTTTATTTAAATGCACGTCCTGAACTTTGAAATAAAAGCAGAAGACTGTAAATCAAGACAGAGTTTCTTTTATATCAGTGATTTTTGACCCAACTGAGCCGAGTTTGAACACATCAAAAAGATAGCTTTTAACGTCAACACATAAACTCATTTATCAATATTTTAGCGTGTTTTATTGTACGTATGTTAGGCATGGTCTGTTATTAAAGATCATTAAGATACACGATTCCATAAATTTAAACATCAATTGAGTTCCACTGAGATTTTAAATACGTATTTTTAGAGAAATTACTTTCAGCTATTGACATAAATCATTCTTACTTGTTTGCTTAAAACATCATTTGTTTCAAAAATCTTTGCTTAACAATTGTATATAGACCTGAGAGAGAGAGTTTATGTGCGTGTGCGCGCATGTGTGTGTTTGTGTGTGCGCGCGTGAGAGAGAGAGAGAGAGAGAGAGAGAGAGAGAGAGAGAGAGAGAGAGAGAGAGAGAGAGAGAGAGTGTGTGTGTGTGTGTGTGTGTGTGTGTGTGTGTGTGTGTTTATTTATACCGGTCAAACAAATTTTGACATTGTATATTTAAAAAAGAAGAAAGAAATTTGCTCATGAAAATCGTGTATTTGGTAAAAGCAAAAGCGGCAAAAAGTACAACACAAAACAAAAATGACAGAAAGCAGCTTAACTAGACAAGAAATGACAAACACACATTGTGATAAACGACTTAAAACAATCACGAAATTGTATGACTACAAAAGTAAATGCCTTCACGTGTTAAACCTAATTTGCCAGTTTTCATAAATTTTGCCTTGGTTTTGGGATTGGTATTCGGATATTGAGCCGTATATTATGTTTGATTATGTTAATATTTAAGGGAACTCAACAATTCTACTTAATTTAAAATTTATGGCCCATAAAAATGAACAATTAAAAACGAATATTTTTTAATATTTTAATGGGGGTCTAACAAAAGCCATGCTGTCTATTTTGCATCGTGATTGAACCAAATATTTTTTATGTATAATTGGAAAATTTTTTTTATATAAATAAAATATCTTATTATATAATTCTTTTGAGTGATATGGCAACTTTTTGTATATCAAGAATTTTTGATTAAGTTTCTAGATTGAGGTAAATAAACTATGTATGAAGTATGTCTTAAAATGGTTTGTCCATTTTTTTAGCTTTAAAGCCTATGAATCTTTTTACAAGGAAAGTTATAAAGCTCTCAATTTAGATCAAACCTCTATCGTTTACCGCTTCATCGTCACTTAATACATGGGAAAATTTAAAATAAATCTGTTTATCGCTTTTGTACATCTTACATAAAAGTTTTGTGAATTGACATAAGACAAATTTGACATAGTAGTTATGCTGACAGAAAATTTACCGTTCTATAAAATTTTAATTTTAATTTTTGAAACATGTTTAAAACTAAGGTTTGTTCCAGCATGCAAAACAATCCTCAGCTGGATTTTGATTCACGGATTCACATAATTTTGGATCTTTTGGATTCATTATTTTTAATTTTCTGACTTCTGTTACTGTTTTTTCTTCTTCGCCTTTTTTCTTTGTTTGTTTGTTCAAGATTAGTTTATCTAATTAGATTAGTACATCAGTTAGTTTTACAAAAGTCTACGTTCAAACATGCACGTTTCTTGTGTTGTAGAATACACCTCTGCGCCAAACAGCTGGCGGATGTTTTGTCTGGTAATTAGCTATTAAAACATGATATTTCATCATTAAAGTAATAAAAATATACAGGAAATATTTTAACAGAAGGTTTAAAAATATATCCAACTTTTTCAATGAATTTAAAAAAATAACTTGCGATTTATTGTGAAGAATATTTAAGCGAACAGAACATCTTTCATAAATCCTTGTGGCTTCAATGGCAGAGTGGTCTAAAGCGCGCTTTTACAGATCACAGCGCCCCTTACCGCCATTTGTGCAGATCCTAATATGAGAAAGTGTGTCAGAACGCTTGTCAAAGGTCGGTGGTTTTCTCCGAGCACACTAGTTTTCTCCAATCATCACAGAATTGACCGCCTCGATATATGTAAATGAATCTTGGATCTTGGGGGGGGGGGGGGGGAATAAAACACCATGAATCCAATCAAATCCAATTATAAATCAAAGAGAAACCATAATACCTCTTACCGCTATTATTTAATTCCTATCGAGCAACAGCTAGCGATAAGGTCAATTGTTTTTTCTGGTTTTTCCCTTTGTAATATACCACTTTTTTAAATTTAACCATATAAATACATTCAAAAAGTGCCGGTATACGACAATATACCACTTTTTGAATGTATTTTTATTATTAAATTCAAAAAGTGGTATATAGTATGTAGCATACTTCTACCACTAATATTTTTAGTATCTAAATAAATGCACTGTCGGTCGTAAAATTCAAGAGTTATTAAAGAAATGGAATTTCACACCCTGTTCAAGGTTAAGGGGCCTCGGTGACCGAGTGGTCTAAAGCGCGCGCTTACGGATTACAGTGCCTCTCACCGCCTGGTTTCGAATCCCAATCGGGACAGATCCTAGTGTGAGAAAGTTTGTCAGTTCGCTTGCCGAAGGTCAGTAGTTTTCTCCGTGCACTCCGGTTTCCTCCATCATTCCAGAACTGACCGCCTCGAAATAAGTGAAAGATTCTTGACTGGGGCGTAAAACACCATTACTCTCTCTGTTAAAGGTTCTTTTATTTACATTAAGACGGTCAGTTCGGGATGATGGAGAAACCCCGAGAGCTTAACGGAAATCTTTGGCATGCAGACTTTTACACTTTCCAATACAAAAATGTTCCTTTAAGGATTCGAACTTAGACAGTGAGAAGCTTTGTAATTTGTAAGCACGCTCTAAATCGCTCGGACACCGACGCCGACTAAATTTTAAGAAAATGATCAAATGTACCATTAAAACCAGGAAGTACATACTGATATTATTTTAATAATATGTCTGCATTTTATCGGTGTGAGTTTTAGTATGTTATCAACTGATATCATCTAACGTTTGTACATTATAATCTGTCTCGGAAAAATGCAATGATTTATTTGAAATTCTCGCGTTAATTGAATTCCAAGATAGACTATAATTATGATTCCTGAAGTTCCAAATTGAATTTGACGAATTGATCGTCTTGTTGTCCCTGACAATAGCCAATAGGAATCAACTGACGTTACCTCGAAAATTGTCTGTGACAATAGCCAATAGGAAACACCCGATGTTACCTGGAGAATACCAGTCCATAAAAAGCTTACTTTGTCACACAGATATTTATTGCAGTTAAGTTAATTTTTTTCTCTTGGGTTTCATATCTACTGTCTAGTTCTTACAAATCGAAAAATGAAGAAAACACTAATAGCATTATATATTTGGGTTATTGAGTTCTAACATCTCCAGGTATATTGATGCTTATCTTATAATTGGCATACTATTATAATGCACTACAAACAGAAGTTTTAAAAATATAGAGATATGTATAGAAATTTACAGCTAAAAAGAATGTAATGTAAAGAAACGACATTACGAAACGCAAATTTGAAATTTAAACCATATACAAGATTCCGAATCCGGGTAAACTGCAATAATAATTATAATAATAATAATAATAATAATAATAATAATAATAATAATAATATGAATTTAGAAATTTTTGTCATTATTGTTTGTAATTCATTGAATATTAGCAAATTTGTCTATCAGAAAAAAATACATGTTGAGTTGAATAATTGTGATTAACGTCCCAGTCAAGAATATTTCACTTATATCGAGACGTCCAATACATGTTTTTCTGGGGCTGATGACCCTTACTATACTGTCTCCAACGTCTTTTCGGATAAAAACCCCCTGTCCACATAACAAGCAAAGAAAAAATCACAAACATTTGTTGGTTGGATTAAATATACATATTTTATTGGGTAAATAAAAACCACAAAATTTAATTTTAATGATTTTTTAAATACAAAGGTCTCCAATAAGATTTATTTTTATATAACTAAAATCCATGAAATTTTCTCCGATTTTTTTTTTAATTTGCTAAACCACGAAATTTTATCCCAACAAATGTTAATAATTTTACGGTAATTTTTCAAATTGCGTTTTATGAAACAGTGTTAGTAAAACAAGTTGCTTGGACGAAGACCCAAAAATTCCAACACTAGCTCCAGTGCCCGTTCAATGTCGGGGGTATTGCAAACAAAGCCTCAGTATGTCCTTTTTATCTCAGTCTTGTCTTTTTGGTTGTTTCTACTTTAATTGGTACCAGGCCTTTTTCTTGGAAGCTTTTGGCATTATTGTTTGTAATTCATTTTATATTAGCAATTTCGTCTATCAGAAAAAATACATGTAAATGTCGTGACGATGTAGGCATGCTTTATTGGGGCTGATGACCCTTACTATACTGTCTCCAACGTCTTTTCGGATAAAAAAACCCCTGTCCACATAACAAGCAAAAAGGAGTTTTAACTTAAGAAAAAATATACATATTTTATTGGGTAAATAAAAACCACAAAATTTAATGTTAATGATTTTTGAAATGCAAAGGTCTCCAATAAGATTTATTTTAATAAAACTAAATCCATGAAATTTTCTCCTAACATTTTTCAAGCCTTTTTCTTGGAAGCTTTTGGCATTGCCATTGTTATTTTGGGTAATTTTACATTTCCTTTTGCATCCTTGGATAATAATTTAAATTTTAACATATTTATTCTAAATAGAGAATATTTCAGAAAATCTGAAGATATGTTTGCGTAACCTTCAAACTCAACCCTAAAACAACTTTCTTTTTCTTTTTCTTTTTCTTATCTTATCTTTTCTTTTTTTCTTTCTTTACTTTTCTATTTTCTTTTTTCTTTTTTTTATTTTTATTTTTTGTATTTTTAGAAATTTCCTTAGAATTTTATTTTTACCATCTGGCTCTATTCACGAAGACAACCTTAGAGAGAGTTCCAATTGGTCCGTTTGTCCGCCCAATTTGTTACGCGGGGTTCATTCTTATACGAGTAATCATCTGATACTGAAGTCAAGAGTCAAAGACCAAATGAACAGTCGGTCCATTAAATGTTCTGATACACACACATTTTTTGCTGTAAAATTGCGCGATGTTATCTGATTTACAAAACTATGATTTATTGCTGATGTCGTGTTTTGTATGATTATCAAAAATAACCAAATACAGAACGAAACAATTTTTTATGATAAAAAAACTCTGGTGTTAAACTATTGTTACTTTTATTTTTCTTTATAGTTTGACCACTACGGAAGCTCGGTTGGTAGAGTGCTCGCTTTGTATGTGGAAGGTCGGGGTTTGAACCCCGATCGGTTCTGATCAACACTTTAAATTTGGGTTTTTTTTTCGCAAAGAACTTGGCATTTAGAAATGAAAACCATGAAGTCCTTCGGAGTAGACCTTGGAAACCGATGCCCCGTGTCACGGCAGGCGTGGCACGCTAAAGAACCCTTCCTGCACATTGATCTAAGAGAAGGTCAAAGGTCAAATTTCTGTCACTTCACCTATAGCTTATGACGTCTCGATATAACTAAAATATCCTCACTCTGGGACGTAAAACTCTATTTAAACAACAACAAAAATCTATATATTTTTCTCGTTCAGTACCCGGATGTTCGTTCTTTATGATACATCAAACTACACGTTACTAATATAGTAATACTTATAGAGTTTCTGTAGTTTTTCAGTTACAATAACTGATGTTTATTTTTTGATTTAATTTTTTTTATTCTTTTTATTGTTATGATCATTTTTTATTTTGTTCACGTACGTCTTTTTTCGTTATTTTTACTGAGCATTACATATCTGAAAGCATGCATTATTCATAAAGCATAGAAAATAGTTGTATATAATTTGGTTTCTTCATCAGACATAATGGATACTATCACCCAGATCTTGCTGCACCATCACAATGCAAACTCTAAAATCATATCAAAATATATATAATGTAAAAATTGCAAATTTTCATAGCTTCTTGCAATTTATATGAATATTTGAGCAATAAATCTTCATAAAAAGACAAAGTTTTTTTGAATGTTTCATTTGACACATAATATGAAATTTAGCAACTGTAGACGAAAAAATATGCTTGACCACAGCGATTGCAAACCAAAAACAATCCAATACAAACATAGTAAAAAAAAAAAAAATAGAGACAATTGTTCGACTGTGGATCCATTGAATATAAAGGTAAAATAATGCCCAATGGTATCATTGTTTAACTTCTAAGGAAGGTTTACCTCTTCTTTTGTTCAAACAAAAATGAAGATTTTCTCTAAAAGCAAAACAGTTATTAAATATGAAATTTTACAATATAAATCTAATCCATAAATTAAAAAATTAATTAAATCTCGGTGGGCGTAATAAAACCTAATTTGTAAATATGCCCTTAGTTTTTTCGAAAAAAATATTATCACTTCCTAATTGTTCAGTTAAGAGAATTGCTTTTAACACGATTTATCATATCCATGTATGTCTTTATACCATTTATAAAGGTGAGTACATTACCATAATGGTAAGTAATTACGACAAAGAAAGTAATTGCATACGAGTCAAAACAAAGACGAACGGACTATTACAAAATTAACAACAACAACAACAACAACAACAACAACAACAACAACAACAACAACAACACAAAAATCAAACGAAAATCGAGACCGCTAATTCGAAAATGACTATGTACGATAATCAGATTCTGTTTGACACTTAAGATGATTAAACTTCGTAATGACAAAACCCAAAAATTTTGTGAAAATATAATAACAATTACTGTATTATTTAGGCGTCATGTAGTAAAAAAGCATTAGTGAAATCTCTAGGGTGTAAATGACATACTATTAATAGTCAGCATCACATGGCAGTAAATTATATATATTACTGCTATAGGTAATTATATATATATATATATATATATATATATATATATATATATATATATATATATATATATATATAAGATACACGTCAACCTAGCACTGTAGATAAATCTGCATTACATAGATTAAAATAAAATAAAGTTTACGATCTTAAAACGTTTTCTGAGCACCAATACATAATAAACTGCTGGCAAGACAACAACAACAACAACAACAACAACAACAACAAAAAAAAAAAAAAAAAAAAAAAAAAAAAAAAAAAAAAAAAAATAGAGCAAGGATATCAATTTCCACAACTTAATGTATACGTGTGATGTGCACGTGTGAGGTATGGCCTGTCTGTTCTAGCACGAACTTAGGGCGACAGTTTGGTGAGTTGCTTACTCTCCGTGTCAGTATGCCGCAGACAAGCATACTACTCCCCTAGTCCATTATCCAGGCACCGGGTCGATACTCTTTCCTCTTAAAGCCAAGAAAAAGAGGAAATGCCAAGAGCCAGGCGAGAAGGAAATATCTCAAAGTCTTATGTATGACCCGACCAGGTTTTGAAACCACGACCTTCCGCTCTCGAGGCGGACGCTTTACCACTGAGCCACCGAAGCGATCAAAATCTTAGATAAAGAAATACTCACTACATGTGTAAAATGTACATATTACACTGCTGAAACGACACATGAATGCACTTGAACTGTGATCAAATATTTGATAAAACATTATGTCCGATTATTGACAATTTTTTCCTACTGCCATACATGGGCGTCATCAAGACCCTAAATTCAAAATCAGTTTCTCTTAATGTTCAAATCTTGTTTCTTTTTATGCTTGAATAACTCAAAATAATTGAACTGTTGCTAAAGAAACTCTTGATGTAATAAAAGTATATAATGGTTTGCTATTATATAACCAATAACTGTTTAAATGATTGATTAATTGTATATGTTTGGTATTTGGGAAATTTGGGTCATGATCGCATGTTAACTGTTTGTTAACTAGCTCCATTCAGAAACTGTAGGAACGATCATTTCAACGTAGGTCGTTGTATACATTTGAAGACGCATCAAGCTATTTTCTTTGGCATCAAGGCATATACAAGGCAGTAACTTTACTGACACAGGGTTTTTGTTACAAAACATATGTGTGTTATCGAGGAATGTAATCATCTGTTGCTATCAATGTAAGCGTGTTATTTACGTATAAATCTATGTATATAATCTAGTAGAGTAGTTTATGAAGAAAATCTGAGTGGGTGGTGGGTGTATGGACTTGGTAAAGTTATATAACAACACCTGATTTATTGAGATACAGCAACGTTGAAAAACATAACTATTTTACATACATACACTTCAAAGTAACTTCAAGCAAATATTTTTCTGGAATAATATATATATATATACATATATATATATATATATATATATATATATATATATATATATATATATATATATATATATATATATATATATATATATATAAACGTACTAATCAAGCTGTTTTAAAGTAAAAGCAGATGCAATGTATTGTATTGTCAACCAAAAGGGTAGTTAATCTTTTCAAACGCAATGTTAATCAGCTGTTTTGAAAAGTAAATTTAGTAAAAGTACGAAAACATTGTGTTTGAGTTTATTGGTACTTTTTGCAAAAAGTACACAACATATATTTATAACAGGTGTTAAGTACTGTTTTGTTTTGTAAATTCGTGTAGTAAGTTATCATACAAGTTAACCTTCGTTTCATATACGCTTTTAATGTTTTACTGGTTGTAATTTGGCATGTTTTGGAAAGCTTTGACTACAACTTAACACTCCTTTTCTCTATTTTTATGTTAACCAGATATATTTTCGGGAACAATCTTCAAATAATTACCATTGATAGGTTTTTGAGCATCTGCAACTACAAGCAATAGCAGGTGTAACATAATGTGTAATTAAGTTAACCTAAGAAAAACATAATAATAATAATATTATGAATGGATCTTAATTAAGCATCATTATCTGGTACGGTGTATATATATATAATCTTTAAAAATATGCATGACTTTTTAACCTACTCAGTTAACATCGCGTATATATTATAGTTTGTTAACATTCGTATTATAATGTAAATTGTATAAAATTGTCGATTACGTATACGAAGATGCATCTCTAGGGAGAACGTATTTCTCCATAATCTTATGTGAATCACATATTTACTTATCGTCTACGTTCGACTAATGGTTTGTTGATATCGTTAGTTTGTAAACAAAAAATAATTTCTTATTAATCATTTTGACTTGCTTATTTTATGTACCGGCTACATAGGTTTATTACCGGTTGTTTGCAGTGATGGAAATACGATTTCTTTGTTGTTAGGGATGATGTCAAAGAGAAATGACTCGAGTATAATCCGTAATTTTTTACATATTAAAACGGCTTTCGATTGCCTAAATTTTCACATTACATTTTTAAGGGTATACATTAAGTTGCAGCAAATGTATTCAGGACACGGTTGTTCAAAAGTTCCTTAGTTTAACCAAATCGTTAGTAAAAATTCAAAATGATATTTACAGCATGCACATTGTCATCGACATAAAATTTTGTCCTAACTTGCCTCTGTGTGATAATATCAAATGTGTGTATTAAATTTTAAAAACATCTTTAAAAAATGAAAAATACACAAACTGGCATATACCACTTTTCGAATTTAATCATAAAAATACATTCAAAAGTGGTATATTGTCCACTTTTTGAATGTATTTTTATGATTAAATTCAAAAAGTGGTATATGACTAATCCATGTATTTGGACTTAAATGTCCTGTGCCCACAGGGGTTTAAGTGATGATCGAAACCAGAGAGACGCAAGACATTTAAGCGAAAACAAGATTTTAAAAAAAAAATCCTTGTTGACATTTTAGCTTCGGCTTTAGTGGACATTTGCACGACCGAATTTATGTAATACCTGCAATCTGCGCTAGACATTTGACTGATAAATCTTTACATTTTCATATAACGGACCTTAATCTTTTCATCCACTTTATTCAGATGTCATAACGAAGATACGAATAACCATATTCATAGGGACGAGTATAGGAACGAGACCTCTATAGTTAGTGTCAACGGTAGGGAGAGAAAAGGCTGGCTGAAAAATTGAGAGAAATTATCAGAAATGAGCATATGGCGAATTCGATCGCTACTGATTCACACGTAACCTTCGATATCGGGATAGAACAGATATGTAAATTTGACAAAGTTTGGCAAACAGGGGACTTGTTTCTGGCTAACGGAAGCTATTAACAAATCTGCCACCCAAATGTTTACTTCTTATTTTGAAATTAGCTTAAATGAGTTAAAAATCTGTCGCTCAAATGTCCATTACTTTGTCGCTCAAATGTATATTTTTTCCCGCTCTTTTGTCCTACGGTTTTGCTTAAATGTACCACGCCGTATCGGAGACCCACGTAATTTTTCATTGTTAATATTATCACCTGTTAATTGGAATTACCCATGGTAAGACTGTATTTTCTGTCATTTTTTTTTTTTTTTTTTTTTTTTGAGGTTTATAATTGAGAAAAGGTGAAATTTGTCCCCAGAATTTTTGTTTGAAAACAACAAATTTTTTTCATAAATGTTATTTATGTAATTTGGCTTTATACAATTTAAAAAAAACTAATTTAAACAAAAAAGTCAGTGTAAGGTTAAAAAATTATAATCACTGAATGTGTCATTATCCTTGTCTGTATATTATGTTTTTTACTTCGTGGGTGGGTGTGACCTATATTAAGTTTGTGTTTATGATTTATCGAACGTTTACTCTTGAGATTTTGGCTAGAGTTCAAAGATCATGGCAATAAAATGTATATAGATACACATACACACATAGATAATTAAAATGTTTTTATTTAGTAGATTTTCATTAAATTCCGTTTATTTAAACAAACCGATGTGCGCTCAAATTGAAAGACCGAAGACTATATTCCTGCATTCTATATACTCAACACTTCCAATTCGAATATGCATCTCTCTCTCTCTCTCTCTCTCTCTCTCTCTCTCTCTCTCTCTCTCTCTCTCTCTCTCTCTCTCTCTCTCTGCATGAAGAGCATCGTTGACCAAGTGGTCTAAAGCGCGCGCTTACGAATCACAGCGCTTATCGTCGCCTGGGTTCAAATCCCACTCGGGACATATCCTAGTGTGGAAAAGTTTGTCAGTTCGCTTACCGAAGGTCGGTAATTTTTTCCAGGCACTCCAGTTTCCTCCACCATCTCAGAACTGACCGCCTCGAAATAAGTGAAAGAATCTTAACTGGGGCGTAAATCACCATTACTCCACTCCACTCCACTCTCTGTGCATGACAAAGACTTGAGGACTAAATAAATATATTTGTCTGCCATTTGTCACCATCAATGCCCCGATACCCTTTTATTATGAGGCGCCGTTTCTATATTTATTCAGTATTTTAACATATGCATTAATCGATTTTTGGATACCCATAAAATGATTTTTGCAAATGCAAAAATAGTCAGTATTTTCATATGTAAAAATCACGGAATCTTCATGGACATAGAAAATTAGCCATAAATTCATACCGATGACGTAATCCCATGACGTGTTTGTTGTCAGAAAAATCACTCTTGAGGAGAGAAAATTTTGAGAGCAACAGTCGACAATCAGTTATTGTTTAAATTAAAAATTGTTTAAGAATTTAATTTCTACGTAACGGATATGATTTATATTTAGTGATATATTGGATTTTATTGAGTACAACTTATTCAGTTACAAATCCCTGGTGACTTTTTTATTTTAAAATGAAGCAGGTTTTTTATGAATGCTGGCATGCCAAACACTATTTTAACGATCAGTCTGGAAGTCCAAACATGTAATTTTTGTCAATTAATTATTAGATTTTTGGTTTATAAAACATAACTTTAATGGATATTTTATTGAACAAGTTTGAAGAATGATTTATATGATGATAATAAATAAGCTAGATCGATATTCAGTCTATCAATATTGCTCTGTAACTAATTATGTTCTTACTGTATTAAAACCACTTCTAGTAATAACCTATTAGCTTAAGTGGCTATATCTATTTGACCAAATAAGGAAGTAAAGATATAACAATTTATTGGAAACATGTTGTGAATATTGACGCTTCAGAATGTACATTGTCAGATGGTTTTCAATTCCATCGGTATAATAGTCGTTAGTGATGCACTGAAAGTACTATTTTTATAATGCCGGATGGTTAAGAATAATCAGTAAAGTAGTACGTGTATTTGTCTTTGTCATCTTAACCTCATATGTATTTCAGTATGTAACTAGTGTATTTCTATGTATTGTCTCATGCGTGGGGAAAAAACTTCTCTGATTATTGCGGGCAGTGCTTTTGCAAAGTTCGGAATGCTTCTGATTTTATCAATTAGTAGGGTACGTAACTCTTTATTCAACCACCGACCAACCCAGAAAAAAAGACAAACCCCCCCTCTCTCTCTCTCTCTCTCTCTCTCTCTCTCTCTGAAGTGGAAGCCATTTGTTTAAAATTTCTGCACTAGTAAACAATAAATGGTCTTGTGATTTTAACTTCCTACCAGGAACATTAATTTTCCGTGTTTGTGTATGAACCGTTTACCCATGTGGAATTTATAATGTCTTAAAGATATAATGACTTCGTGTTTGGACATTGACTTCACATTTAGACTTCGATGGTTAACAAAATATAATTGGTGGAGCTAGACGGTTTTAACGACTAAATATCAATCATGTACATCAAGTAGACGTTATTATCGTTTTTACTAATGCATAAAACAATTATACACTTTTACTAAGACAGAATTAAACAACAAATCTATTGATTAAATCATAAAGAAAATTGGAAAACAATAAATAAATAAATAAATAAATAATAAATAAATGAATAGATAGATAAATAAATGAATTAATATTTAAAATTAATTAATGAATGAATTACTTAATAAACAAATAAACAATTTTTTTTCAAAAAACATAAATATATAAATGAATGAATAAATAGATAATTACAAAACCACCAAATAAAATAAAATTTAAATATTAATAATAATAATAATAATAATAATAATAATAATAATAATAATAATAATTCAAATTTAAAAATCAAATTTTTGGGAAAATTAATGAAATAGTAAATAAGTGACTTTTAGTTATTGTCTGTATGATTGGTTGATTATATTTTTTGTGTACTTTTGTGTTACGTTGTTCAATCATCGGGCCATGAGTCTCAAATCGCAACCAGATAGTTTATTATTATTATTATTATTAGCCAATATAGAAAAAAATGACAATAACGGTAAACAAATATAAATAGTAACAGGATTTATTTAGATCTGCCATGTGCTGATAGTTGTCATGTGCTAATTTTAAATGCATTATTTAAATAGAAATTACAAAACCAGCACATGGCACTTTAACATTTAATTGTAGGGATGATTTTTTAAAGCACACCTTTGAGACTTAGTTCATTTGTGTTCGACTTAGTTCCTTTATTTACACAACCATGGCAAGATTATTTATGTAAGCTTCTTATTGAAACAAAGAAATTGTAAAACACTTAACGAATATTTGTTATTTTATATATTTACATGCGCAGCATGTAACCTAAGAGAATTATATTCCTTTATTAAAATGTGTTGTTAATTTATTAATAAATAATAATAATAATAATAATAATAATAATAATAATAATAATAATAATACTGCTGCTGCTACTACTTCTACAACTATTATGACATATACATGCTTATGACTTTAATTTGAACGTACAAAAAACCAAAAATTGAATAACAAAATTAATTGTGTTCATGTTCAATGCCTGTCTTGTGTAACGGTATAACGGAAATGAAGATGCGGGTGATTTTACCCGCAAGATGCCTCTTACATGTCACATAGGTTGAACATCAAAACAAACGAATGGAATTAAAGAAAATTAATATTGCTAATAATATTAAACATCCGTGGAAACCTGGGCTAAACTTGCCATTCCTAGTCGGAGGAGGAAGTCATGGGGGTCTTTGTTATCTCAAACATTTCTGGGTGAAAAATTTTAGATCACATAATAAAAGAAAAAAATCATGGAACCATGACAATATCATACATTAAAAAGGGTATTGAAAAGGTTCTGATTGGTCAATATAGCAAATATATCGCAAAAATTTAAACGGATTACAAATTTTGTCTCAGGTTTGTATACAGTGCAGTCTGGATGGAGTGAAGTTATGATGTTTAACCTGCCCAGTCATGATTGATTCACTTTAATTGGAACGCTTCGGATCTTGAACAATGGAGTAAACCGGAGTACCGGGAGAAAACTTCCGATCTTCGTTAAAAGATTTGTCAAACTTTCTCATACTAGGATCTACCTAAACGGATTCGACCCAGGGTCCTGAAAGGCACTGTGATCCGTTTCCTACCACTCGGCCACCGAGGGTAATGTTAGAAAGAAATGTTCAACTAGTCAGTCGTGATGAAATCTGCAGAATGGCAAAAGGAATCCGCAAACCTAGCAGTGCAGTTAAATCTGCATTATAAAGGATAAAATATAGTTTACAGAACATAAAATGATTTCTGAGCGACAGTACATAATAAACTGCTTGCAAGGAAAAAAAAAAAAAAAAAAAAAAAAAAAACATAAGAAGAACCAGTACGTAATCACAGCTTGTGTTTGACCTACAGCTGGCTGTAAATGGGCCCGAAAATAAATCGTGAAAGGTAACAATAAATGGGACGAATTAAAATAAAATTAAGAGGCTAAAATACAAAACCAGATGTGGTTTAACGCTGTTTTCAAGACACTCTCTGTTCATATCTATTTGTTTTATCTTTTTTTTTTCTTTTTTTATGATACGATACGTATTATTATTTTTGAGTGTACTTGCGTCGCAGTATTTGTTTATGAGATGATGATGATGATGATGATGATTATTATTATCATTATTATTATTATTATTATTATTATTATTATGATTATTATTATTTTTGCATGTATTTTTCTTATTATTCTTATTATTATTCTTATTATTATTATGAATACTTTTCCGATGGTTTTTTGTTTATCACATTAAAATGATTGAAATTTATTAATCATTTTATGATAGATAAATAATGTTTTATCTTTTATTTAATTTTTTTTTATTTTCATTTTTATTTTATTTATTTATTTTTCACTTTTTGATTCTCATGAACAAATAGTAAACTTAATGTTGTTTTTAAAGTCATCTATATTGATGTTCGGAAATGTTTTTTTTTTTTTTATCAAAGTTTTGTCTGCCAATTAAAAACTTACTAGAAACACCAAACACGGTTTTCAAATCAGACTATTTCAGAACGACGCCAGTATCACTCTATCTAGACGGTCAGTTATGGGATGATGATGATGATGATGATGATGATGATGATGATGTCAGTTATGGGATGGTGGAGGACATCCGGAGTTTCGGGAGAAAGATCAATTGAACAAAAAACAAACTGACAAAATTTCCCAAATTTGGATTTCAACGTAGGCGCTAAGAAGCGCTGTGATTCGTGATCGCAAACTTTTGACCACCCAGCCATCGATGCCCTTAACAGGACAAAACGAAGTCAGACCGCTAGAGAACCGTATTTTTATTTTTTTTCCCCGCAAATAGACACATTTATTTTGTTACACTTTGCTTACAACAACAAACAAGATACACAGACAGTATAATATATATTTTAATCAACCTAATATGTATCTAGACGCACATCTTTGTTCATTTTATTTTATAATTTGTCTGAAGTCCGTTAACACCAGTAACATCGATTAGAAAGGCTAGCCCCATTGTCTGCCTGATAACATCATAACGGTATTTTTGTTATTTCATTTTCCACATTGAAAAAAATAAAAATTTTTACAATGTTTTCGAAAAGACTAGATCTCTAAGTATTGGATGATAAAAATCTATAATATTTGACATAACCGAATCTGTTTAGGGCACAGCAACCCCTCATCCAAAGATATATTTGATTTTTCCCCCTCTTTTATAGATATCCTTGTTTTAGAGTAGTAATTATCATAAATAATTAATGAATGCGGGAAGAAGACGATTAATTAGACAGAACTCATCCAATCTGATGAATAATTACACAAACATGTCTAATAAGTAGGGATTACAGTAATAATACCCGCATCATCAGCCAACACCCCCCTTTCCGGGTCAGACGAGTTTGATCATCTCGTTCGATCATTTGTACTTAGAAACGTGAATATGTGGATTAAATAATGCATATAAACAGTTTAAATTCAGCAATTTACTTAATTCATCCCATATGATATCTTTTAAATATAATACGACAAATCATCAAAAATTAAAAAACAATTTTCATTTTAAATTCGAAACTAATCCTTTAAATCGCCCCAGTAGACGAAAATATTGTGTTAATCAATAAAGTCTCGTGTTCATTAGCGAGATTGGGCGAGTTTTCATTATTCATGTGTTTTATGCTCTCTTTGTTTGGAGGTAACAAAAGTAATTTCTTCAGTATCAATGGAATTGTACAATCTCATCTGGTCCCATCTGTTCGCTGTGGGAAAATATCACGCAGAAATCAAATCATTACAGTCCGACTTTTTTGTGTGATCTTTCCCTCTGGCACATTGCTAGTGATGATAAAGAATTAAAGTTAATTTACGAGAATATCTAGATAGTTCTAATTGATAGGAAATAAACCGTTTGTTTTGAAGGGAACGGTTACCATATATTAGGCTATGCAATATTTTTTTATTGAGATCAATTATAAGTATGTGACGGGTGAATTTATACAATGACTGATTGATTTAATGGGGTTTTCCTACCAGTCTAGAATACTCAATTTATATCGAGACACCACAAGCTATAGGTGAAGTGACAGAAATTTTGACCTTTGCAGTGCGCATATGGAAATATGCAAGGAGGGTTCTTTAACGTGTCACAGGGCATTTGTTTATAAGGTCTCCTCCGAAGGACCCCGTGACTTTCATTTGTAAATGCTTGGCGAAAGAACAGTCACTACCTATCTTCAAGTCCAACGTGGCCGAAGTTCGAACTGAATTTTAAGAATAAATACATATAGGAATTGATAGAAATTATGGATAGGCTAGCCATTTAACATCGTGTACATCATTGGGGCTGAAGTAACCCCAAAAAAAAACACGATCTTCACAACAGGCAATGCTACAAAATAAATAAATAAATGAATAAGAAGAAAAGTAGGAAATGAATAAATGAATAAATCGATAAATGAATTAATCATGGCAATTTATAATAATAAAATATAATAAATAAAATATAATAATAATTGTAGTAATATTAAACAAGAGGGGATTCAATTTTGAAATTTTGGTTGCATTTTTTCAATATTGTTTTTTCCAATAAAACATAATTATTTAGAATTAACCAAGGATTAAAATCTACATTTCCATAAAATTTTGCGAATTAATTTTTATTTATTTTATGTTTTCTTACTGTGTAGAGGGGATTATATCTGCTAGTGTTCACAAATAAATGATATTTTTACATTTGTGTATTTTTATTCTGCTTTGGTTAGTTGCTTCAAGCACTGATAAAACATTTATATACATCGGATATAGAAGCTAAAAAAAGAGCCTGTTTATCATTTTTTGCATTATTTATGAATTCGTGTACGCTCTCACTGACTGCAGTTGGATTTTGCTACAGAAATTATCGCATATTCAAATACGTTAAGTTCTAGGCTTATCTACTCGCGACTTAATTTGTTTATCATGTTTGTCCGTTTCTGGTTCGAATAAATACGGCTTTACTCCAAATTCATCACTTATATGATTATTTGCTACTTCCCCAAATAATGACGAAACCATCTGACATAATTAGGTGCATGTCGGGGTCATTTCTTTCTTCTCCGTGCGTCGATATGTCATCATTGTTACTACTGTCTATTATGTTAGATAATACTTCTAATACTGCCATGACGTCACACATTTATAACTCAAAACAAGGCGTTTCACTTTTGCGGTCAAGGGAAGGTGATATAATGATTTCAAACCGCTATAACTTTTTTTTATTTTGTCACCAATTTTGATGCGTTTTTCAATATTGTTATATTTAAATAATATATAAAATATTTATGATAAAAATATTTTGGTTAAGAAAGATCTCGTATGTTGATGTTACCTAAGTACAATGCTTTTCTACAAGAGCCCGCAAAGGGACAGGACATTGAAATAAACATATACACTGCAATCCATAGTATGCAATTAGTTTATATTATAATCTTTATGTCAAATTTCTTTCATAGAATTGAAATATGAAGTTTTTTCAGCATTTGAAAGTGATTTCTTAAGTTATTGATATGAATTTATGCATGGACATTCTTATGCATGGCAGTGTATATTTGCGATCCCAAAAGTATTTAGTGGAAAAGTAAACATATATATATATATATATATATATATATATATATATATATATATATATATATATATATATATATATATATATATATATTCAAATGTCCGTGAAAAAAAAAGAAACATGGGACAGAAATGAATTTTATACGTTTACCATGTAGTAAGTTTTGATATACATCAAACCGACTAGATGATTTAATTAATCTCATCTTTTTCCATTATATTTCTTGTTATCTTATAGACCTATAGTTCGGTACAGACGCTTTATATTATGTTTGAGACACTGACGAACTCGTCGACATATTTCAATTTATTCCAAATCTCGCGTTGATGTGATTTTGTTAAATGAAATTTAATACTTTTCTTTGTTTTTTTGGTTGTCGAGCGAAAACAGTAATTTGTCCCTTCTCGTCTCGTTTAGTCAATTTTTAGTTCACTTGTACTATGTCGGGATCTTGGATGTGCTATTTCTAGGATAAATCTCTGTTACAAATTTCTTTCTTTTAGTTTAAGTATGTTTGATTGACGAAGGCACGAAGCTCATTATGTTTAAACTCATAGCTTATTGTCTCCAATTTGATTGGATATAGGGATCGAAGATAATCGACTACAATGAAATTTCAGTACACTTGGACTAAGTGCTGTTCAAAATAGGCAAATAGACGCCCTTCAAGTTTTATAATCGAAATGAAGATTTAAAAAAATTAAAAGACAATGACATCTTCAAAATGTTTGAGTGGAGCGGAGTAATGGTATTTTACGCCCCAGTCAAGATTCATTCACTTATTTCGAGGCGGTCAGTTCTTGGATGGTGAAGGAAACCGGAGTACCCGGAGAAAACCACCGACCTTCATCAAGTCAAAATGTTTGACTAGCACTGTCATCAGTACAACAGTCGTTATCATCACAAAAGTATTAAAGTTATCCAGAATGCATTTGGACATGTGTATCTTTGGTTTTACTGTTGCAGTAAAATTTGTGGTTTGTCAGTTTTTTCAATTCCAAGATAATTTCAGGTAAATATAAATTTCGCACATTAAAAATACACTTCATTATAAAAGCATAGTAATTATCCTGAAGCATAATAAATTAAATTATGAAATTTTAACAAAATAAAAACATTAATTGGATACAGGGTAAATTAATTGTTCTAAGCACTGTTTTGTACCGTTTTTAAATCTCACAATACTCTCGTTCCGTTCTATATTCTGAAAAAACTTGTTTCGTCATTTGTATATGATGTTCTTGCGAGTGGCAATTTTAAAGAAAACCAAATAATCTCTCTCTCTCTCTCTTCTCTCTCTCTCTCTCTCTCTCTCTCTCTCTCTCTCTCTCTCTCTCTCAACGAGCATAAATCATCGACATCATCAATTAATGAACTTTGTGAATAAGTGCAGAAGACTTCAAAATCGAACCTAAAATTATATTTTGTTTTGAAACCTATTAAATTATACTGAATGAGTTTTTTTCAGCATTATTCTAGCTATTTGCGGCTAGAGTTACTCAGCAGATAAATGAGTTAAAGTACAACATAGAACAATATTCATATTAACCCAAGTTAAATAATCAATAAATGGTGAAAGAAACAAACCAATATGAATAGTGAATAGGTAGTGAAGGATTAAACAATGTTGATTTTAAGAGGTTGTACTAAAATAACGTGGTGAATATTAGACAAAGTTTTCAAAATTAACACTTACTGTTATTTACGAATGTTAATTAACAGAGTTTAAATCAGCAAATATTACAAATAAGATACTGGCAGAGTTGTAGTATAAAAAATTCATGGGTTTGAATTATGGTCTTGCGCGTCATCCTTAAAACTTGACCCTTGATAATCAGAGGACCTGGTTTAAAGCGCACGCTTACAGATTAGAGTGATCAAATCACATAGGTTCGAGACCTGCTCGGGGCAGATCATAGTGTGAGTTTGCCAATATGCTTGCCAAAGTCGATGGTTTTCTTCAGGCATTCTGGTTTCCTCCTCCATCCTAGACCTGACTGCCTCGATATAAGTGAAAAATTCTTGACTGGGGCTTAAAGCACCATTAATCCAATCAAATCCAATCGACTTTTACTAAACCTATGACAGATGGAATGCTTGCATCATGATATGCAAATTATAATAAAGACTACCACACGTTAATATTACAATGTTCAATTACAAACAAAGTGAGAAAAGCATATGACCTAATATAACAAAAAGTACACGTTGCATTTGTGCGTCCTTGACTGGTTTATTACAAAATTTTATTGTTTTGTTTTAGGGCTAAGTTCGAGGTGTAATTTGTTGTCATGTTATATTAGGGTAATAAAATTTAGTGCATTGTTTTATCTAAATAAGTAATTGACTGATGCTGCTTTTTATTATTTTTTTCCTGCAAATTAAATATGTCAACAGATGTGCATGGAGATTATATACAATGAAATGCTTATATAGCATATGTATGGCAATATACAGGCTAACAGAGGACATTCCTTAACGAACCAAAACAACAACAACAACAACAAGAACAACAACAACAAAAATAAAACGAGAAACAAAAGACACAGCATAAATACATGTTGTGACCTGTGATCACTGACCGCCGACAAAAATGGACATTAAATCATTTAATTCTTTTAACTATAAATATTCTAAAATGCTAAGATTTTTAGATTTTTAGATTGTTAATTAAATAAATTTGATTGTTTTTCAAAATAAAGTTCAGTCTCCAAAATAACGGAAATGCGACATAGCGAGATTGCACTCTTTACTGACTTTTTCTACGAATTTGAAATGAAAAAAATGACACATTTTGTATATTTGTATTTGTGTATTTGTTTAGTATTTCAATATTTCTTGGTTTTTTTTGTATTTGTTTTGCATTTGTTTGGTATTTCAGGTTTTTTTTTGTTTTTTGTATTTGTTTATTATTTTGTATTTGTTTTGCATTGTTATATTTTTATTTATATATTTGTCACTGATTATTTATTTATTTATTTATTTATTTATTTATTTATTTATCTATCTATTTATTTATCTATTTATTTATTATCTTAAAGTACATCTAACATTTCAAAACCAAGACAAATTTTAGGTCACACAAGAAATTAAAAAAATTTCAGAAACAAACAAAAAAAATGGACAGACGAGTAGCTGACATGAAATGTAGTCAAATTCAATAAAAAGAGAAAAACATAACAGTTTTACAATTGTTTATACGGTATTCTAATCAATAAACAACATTAAAACGGGGCTGTTTTGCGTAATTGTCAAAGAAAATATAGGGTCTTCGCGAACTGTGATACACCAAAAATCAATTATTTTAATTCAATCATCTGTGCTAACTGTAACGCTTTCAGAAATCAAATAACTAAAACCTGTCCTATTCACTCTTTTATGGAACCATTTTCAACAACATTATCCGCGGTAAAGAACGGCAAAAATGATCTCTGGTGACGTGGAAATAATTCAATATTTCATACTAGGGTAGTATTAACTTTCTTATAAGATTGATTGCTCGTATTCGGTAACGTAATATTTTCGTTCCCCGGTCTGCATATGAAATGGAGACGATTCAGTTAGATCTCGTATCTTTTGATTGAATATCGATCACCTTAAAACTAATTTTGTCCAAGTCTGTGATATTGAAACTAACATGAGATTTCAATTCTGTAAATTTACAAAGAGAGTTTCTATACGGTTTTTAATTCTTTAGAAAAGTAATAAAATGAAATAAACTTCATGTTGGATCTAAATAAAACTAATATAATTACTTTTTCTAAATTCAATAGGGAAATATATCAGAAAGAAGATCCTATGAAAGTTTTTAATTATGAAGATTGCAGATTTCCATCGACCAAAAATTACATGTAGTGTGTTTGTCCTTTCTAGCTCCATTGGTTCATTTTTGCACTTATCAAATTGATCTTCTATTTTTCTTTTAATTTCCACTTCTAAAAAAAACTGTGTATTTTGTTTTGTTAGATTCTGTTTAGTTATTAAATGAACAAGTACTACTTTTGTGCATATCCAAGACTTTGGCAGGAATGAATGACTTATTGGACACTTCGACAATAGTGTGTAGTCTTGCCTTATCGATATTTCGTACAATGTATTAAATTTTTTTTTAGATTTTTATTGTATTAAAGCCAAAAATGTAATAATGCATGGCGTAGTAAATATATATATATATATATATATATATGTATATTTGTGTTTATATATGACCAAATTTCATTTTTCTATAAGAAATTTTAATCGTCAAAGGTTAAAAATCAATAAATAACATGTGTACGTCAAAATACTGTTTTTTTTTTTAAAAAAAAAAAAAAAAGGAAGAAAGGGTTATGAAAAAATGCTCTTATCACAGCATTACAGGAAAATTTCAAAAAAAAAAATATATCATATTTGGTTTGATTGGAGATGTTCGTCTATTTTGTCATGTTGTTGTAGACTTCAGCATGCACAGAGTGTGGTTCAAAAGGGTTTTTGAATGTATTTTCAAAATTCAAAAAGTGGTATATGACACATGTTTTAAAACAACAAGATACCTTCCCCTTTTCTGTCCAAAAAGGACGCAGCAGGCGGGTAGAATTTTTTTCTTCTTCTTTTTTTTTTTTTTTTTTTTTTTTCTTTGTACACATTAAACTAATAATTCTTGTTTTTTCCGCTGGTTTATGCATTGTGGCATGCTCTTGGTGCCTATGATTATAAAACGTTACACACAAAACAACAAGATATCTTCCTTTTTCTGTCAAAAAAGGACGCAGCAGGCGGGTACAAATTTTTTTTTTTTTTGGTTTTTCTTAATTTATTTATTTATTCGTTTTTTGGTACACATTTAACTAACAATTCTTGTTTTTTCCGCTGGTTTATGTAATGTGGCGTGCTCTTGGTGCCTCTGGTCATAAAACGTCACACACAAAACATTGTAATATTAGAACTTTATGTATTACACGGGTTTAGCATTCGACATATATTTGTATTACTCATGTTTTATATATATTTTAAATAATACACGATTTGTCTTGGAAATATTTTTGCATTAAACACGTTTTGTCTCTGAAATATTATTGTATAAGACATATTGTGTCTTTGAAATATTTTTGTCTTGAACATGTTTTGTCTTGATAATATAATTGTATAACACATGCTTTTTCGTGGAAATGTTTTTGTCTTACACATGTTTTGTCTTGGAAATATTATCGTATAACACATGTTTAATCTACGGTGGCACAGAGGTGACATGAAATAAATTTTTCTGTTACGTGCGCACGTTTTACCCTTTACGTGCGCACGTATCAACCTATTACGTTTGCACGTATTACCTTTTACGTGCTCACGTATTACCCTTTTACGTGCGCACGTATTACCTATAAGTAATACGTGCGCACATAATACGTAAACCAATACGTGCGCAAGCATTACCTATTAGTAATACGTGCGCACGTAAAAGGAAATACGTGCGCACGTAATAGGTTATACGTGCGCACGTTATAGGAAAAATATATTTCATGTCACCTCTGTGCCACCATATTAATCCCAAAATAAAAGTAAAATCTTTGAAAAATGACTATTTTAGTAACAACACTTCCAAAAAACTCCGGGTGCTCTGGAAAGGTAAGCATCTCCTATCTAGCTAGCTACACGCATCACGTGTAAAATCTATTTTGGAAAAGAACATGTAACTATGAGACTTCAAATAAATTGAGTATAAGTTAAGATAGAGTGGCATCATACTTATTTTGTAATGACGGTCATATATTTGTATTCACAGCTCACTAGAATAGATGGTATTTAAAACATGCATATATTATCAAGATTTTGGATTAGTAAGAGATTGAACATTAAGAACATATCTGTATGTGAAGCTGAATGATTTATCGACCGTCTGCTCTCCAGAATTGGAAAGGTTCTGCAAAAACTTCTGCTTCATATGAATAAAGTAACAAATCAACAAGCAAAGGTGCACAATTTGTGTCCACTGGTATACCGATTGTTTGTTGAAAAATTACACACACAACAAAAACGTTGTTGATGGTATCTTCAGTTTATTTTTGTTTGCAGTGTGTATGGTGTTTTACAAAATATCCAGAATCTCTGTTGAGTACTAGATATTTATATCTTTTCTTACCGTGTATCGACTAGTGAATGATTTGTTAAGACGTTGTTAAGATGTAGAAATATCCATTTTTAAAATATTTTTTATTTTTTTCCGAAGATAAAGTATAAGATACAAGATATTCAAGTAATTCCTTAGAATTTTTGAGAATCTCTTTTTAGTTGATGCTAGCTGTAGAATAGACTTTGACGTTTTTCAAAATTGGTGTTAGAATCACTGATCATGATATAGGAGTACATTTAAAGGAATCAGCTATATATCTTTCCTTGTATGGAATTTTGTGAAGTTTGGAATCCAATATAAAAAAGC
Organism: Tegillarca granosa; assembly: GCA_029721355.1. Lineage (NCBI taxonomy): Eukaryota > Metazoa > Mollusca > Bivalvia > Arcoida > Arcidae > Tegillarca > Tegillarca granosa. The sequence continues at coordinate 21,703,455 of CM056600.1, read as the reverse complement.
AAGGTCAAGTTCTTTCTGTTTTAAATTGATACCGAAAGACTCAAGAACTCACCCCTATGATAAGAAACAACTTCAACTTTGGTAAAATTAGCTTTGTTGAAGTAGGACTTTCCGATATACTATCCAAAACAAGCACCTTAGTAAGACATTCAACGTAGAATCACTTACAAACAACAATAATGCTGTTGAAAGCTTTATCAGCTGGGACAACAACATATGTATATCTGTGAGGATTTCAGAAATTAAAGGGTCCTTAAGCACTAAAAACGGTATAGTACTCATAGAACCTTTAGATTGACAATCTTTGTTTTCATAAAACATCTAATTGCCCTTATGCAGTTGGATAAGGTGCCAAGCTTCATGTCTTCTAATTTAACACAAGTAAAAGGTTGAGGCTTCCAGTATTTAGGACCTTTTTGAAATAAGACATTTTAATTTAGTATTCTTATTTATATAAAGACCGCCAATTACAATAGTTGGACGCTGAGCAAGAACAGATAGGTGGAGTAAAGGTATGGAAATTTAAAGACTACAATGTTTGTTTATAGTTAAATATCTTGGATGCAATGGGTTTGAGTTGAGTTGAGTAATAGTGTTCAACGTACCTGTCAAGAATATTTCACTTATATCGAGACGTTGCAAGCTATAGGCGAAAGTGCAGAATTTTTTTCTGTGGGTCGCGCTGATGGCATTATACAGCAGGGTTCTTTATCGTGCCAGTCCTACCGTGACACGGGAACTCGTTTATTCTAAGTTCCCATCCGAAAGAACCGTGACTTTCATTTCGTAATGCCGAGTGCTTGGCGAAAGAACAATCACTACCCACTTTCAAGTCTTGGGTCAGACCCGGTCGGGGTTCGAACCCACGACCTTCCACTTACGGATCGAGCACTCTACCAACTGAGCTACCGCAGTGGGTGCAATGGGTTTATTGTAGGGGTTAGAAACTAAAGGTGGAGAGTTATTTTTAAAATAAGAAGGAACTTAAGATTGTACTTGTTTACTAAAAGGAATCAAGGATATCTAGTGATAAATTGTGTCAATGCTTAATAAGACTTGCTGATGTGGCGTTTAAGAATAAACAACCAAGCAATCACTCTAAATATCAAAATACAGTTCATTTCTAGTTTGGTGTCAATGTGTTTAGGAGTAGAAGATGGAAATTTTCTGCATATGTTAAAAGAAACCATAATCTGCTATGGAATATTACTGAATTAAACATTTGAAAACAAATTGATGGTGCTACATTTCATTCCTAGTGAAATACTATATACCAAGTCTGTTAATCTCTGAGAAACAACGATATCTGAAAAATATATCATGCAAATATTATTGAAATATGAGAGAGAGAGAGAGAGAGAGAGAGAGAGAGAGAGAGAGAGAGAGAGAGCTTCCATTAAATCTTCTTCTTCAGAGAGAGAAAGAGAGAGATTCCATTAAATCTTCTTCAGAGAGAGAGAGAGAGAGAGAGAGAGAGAGAGAGAGAGAGAGAGAGAGAGAGAGAGAGAGAACAATATTATCTAATATGCATTTTATCTCGTGTGTCATTTTACATTTCGTAGTCTGACAAGAGTGCTTTTTATCATATTGAAAAAATAGCATTTTACTGGCAGTTTTCATTTAATAAGGTAATGTATATAGTCTTTAACATGGCGTTTGTATCTATCAGGTTACGATATGTATTGCATCATTTAATGGTAATGTCATATACCATTTTTTGAATTTAATCATAAAAATACATTCAAAATATTTCATAAAAATTCAAAAGTAGTACATAACAATAATATATAATGTATTTCAAATAAATAAAGTAGTACAAGGACATTTTTATTACATTTTTCATTAAAACTGAGTTTCGGATTGCGCTCGAACTTATATATATATAAACGTTTAAGGAAATAGATTGCAACTACTGCGTCAAGTACCACAGAAAGAAAAGTTACAAATAATCGATCTGAGGCTATGCTAAAATGACTATTGTCATTTTAAAAACCAGAAATTCGTTGTTCTCTAAATGGTTTTTTTTTAACACAATAGATAACGTCTGATGTTACTCTGAATACTTTAATGTTCGAAAGTAGGAAGAAATTGATTCTGTAGTTTTAACCATATATTTCTCTGTAGATTTGATGCTTAGCTTTATTTAAGATGGAAAACTGGCAGTATATGTGACACAAAATCTACAAACTATCAAGCTTTCAAACGGAAATGACCTGTGATTGATTAAATAGTGTATTCAGTTAAAATACTAGAAACCATTTCGGTAACTACTTGGTTATCTGATTAAACAACCTTCTATCCAAACAATAGGACAAGACAATCGTGATTTTTTTCTTCACTATCATTATCAGAGGTACACTCGTGTGTAAATATATATAATATATATATATATATATATATATATATATATATATATATATATATATATATATATATATATATATATATATATATATACGAGGAATATTTTTTAGTGTTTTAGTGAAAAAAGAATATAAATCCTTACATAATACAATATTGTAATGTGTTACTTTTGCATTTTTATGAAATATGACAAATGCTATCAATTAATTCTGCTCTGATGAAATAAAAACTTCTATTAATTAAAGAAGAGTGATCTAAGTGTAACAACAACAAAAAATCATTATTCATAACAGCAATACGTAGAAAAAGGATTAAAACTGCACTTTGAAATTCTAATAAGCTTGACTTGCCATCTAAAATAACGATATTTAGCGTCTAATTCAAATCAGCCATCAATTTGGTAAATGTGAAAATTTGTTCTTGATCTATCATTTGGGATTTAAATTCAATCATCGTTATGTTAAATACAGATTATCTGACGTAATACACTGACTGACACTTAAATTACCGAATACAGGCATAATGTTGTTTGTTGAACTTTATTTCGTGTGTACCAGTTTTTGTTGATTGTTTTTTTTTTTTTTTTTTTTTTTTTTTTTTTTTTTTTTTTTTTTTTTTTTTTTTTTGCGTATGTTAGTGAAAGTTGTATATTTATTTTGCGTGTACTTAACAAATAAACTTTGTTTCGCATAAATTGGTTTAAATTAATTTTCTCGTATATTTGTTAGAATTGAACAATATAGAGCATTATCAAATACATGTATAATATACTTTTGGAGAAGAATTTCTGCTTCTCATTTGTATGGTATGCATGTATTTGTTTTAGTGTTAATACAGTACTGAAGAGCTTGTTTCCGCTAGAGGGACTTTCTACAACGAAGTAAGATGCTTACAGTGAAATTGTTGACACAAGGATATTACAAGCCTAGGCTAATCAAGGCCCTTAAAAAGTTTTACGGCCATCATTAAACTATTGTTGATAAATATGAAGTCAATCCCAACCTATCCTGGATATATTTGGCTTCCTATAGTTCAATGTTCCTTTTTATTTTCTTTGATTTTACACGTGACAGATGTGGCTAGCTAGACTAGGAGGTGCTTACCCTTCCAGGGCACCCGGCCTCACTTCCTTTATGAAAGTTCACGTGTATAACTGAATTTAAGTTTTTACTTGATCGTGATTTACACATGGACTAGTATGTTTGTTATTATAGGTTTTCGTTGTGTTGTTTCAGTTGGTATTTGTTTCGCATATACCGGTTTTAGTTGATTTTAATGTCGCGTTACTCGTTTAAGTTCAACATTATTTTGCGTATATTGATTTTAGTTTATATCAAAAAGGATAGATAGATAGATAGATAGATAGATAGATAGATAGATAGATAGATAGATAGATTTAAATAAACAAATAAATAAACAATGGAATACGATCTAAATGCTGCACGTGCCTATTAGTTGTAGATAACCATTATTGAAAATTTATTTATTTATTTATTTATTTATTTATTTATTTATTTATTTATTTATTTATTTATTTATTTTGGAAATCTTAGTTTCTTAGGAAAAAGTAAAACATGTACCATATTTTTTTTAATATATTTGTCTCAACTTTACTAAATGCTTAAAAAACAACGTTCACACACCTTGCCTATTACCTCTTCATATGACTTAACACCCGGGCAGGACTAAAATATTTAATGTGAAATTAGCCAGAAACTGCGTAGTGTTAAGTGATTAAGGACCAAAGAAGGCAAGGGTTTGTCCCTTAGAATGCTTTACGCCGATTCAGATAAAGATCAATGTTAGAATTCATTAATTAGATGGTCTTGAGAAAGGATGGTCAGAAATCAATGATCAGAGCATCACCAATTTGGACTGAGTGATTAATAGTACTACAACGATGTGAAGTTATCAATATTTAAGGAACTTTGTTCTAAATTTAACAATAATTACGATTGTGTAGGTTTTATTTCTTTTCTTACCCATGCCAGTTAATTTTCCCTTTCGTTTAGGACTTAGGAGATTAGTTATACCAGTTATTAGTTATATTTATTTATTTATTTATTTTAAAACGTAACATGAATAAATTTTAAAAGGCGCGTCAGCGCGATATGAAGTTCGCTTCAGTTAAAAATTATAGCACTTTTAAACGCCATTTCTAGACAGTTCATTAGTTATATAAACATCTCGCATTTTTAAAAAATAAAAAAAAATAAAAATTAAAAAAAACAACGTTGTCATAGTAACGGATCTGCTTTGTTCGTTTCATTTTTAATAAGTCGGCATTTTGACATGCTGTCTTATATATATATATATATATATATATATATATATATATATATATATATATATATATATATATATATATATATATATATATCATTGAACGTCATATGTATTGCAAAACACGTGAATTCCATGTACAAACAAGATACAGACACCAATAGGAAATCGAAAATTTCATATTCACATGTGTTTTTTGTGATTTATTTACGAAACAACAATTCTACAAATACAGATTTTAATTTAAAGTGACAGCCGCAATATTGTTGTTTGAAATTCGCTGTCATCCCTAATGTTTCTGATATTTAAAAAAGAATGCGTAAGTCTTCAAAAATAAAAGGAAGTGTATGATCATCTGAACGTATACCAAAATGTACTTTGGAGAATAAAATAACATATGCTCGGTCATGGCTATGTAGAATCATCAAAACAGCACCAAAAACAAGTAATATAAACAAATAATATTAACAATAGGTAACAGTCATGTAGATCCACCAAAATGGCATTACAATAAATCACAAACTCAGCAATAGCCAGATTCACAAAAATGAACATGATAAACATAAATAATCTGTGTTTGTTTTGTTTTGTTTTGTTTTTTTTTTTTTTTTTTTTTTTTTTTTTTTTTTTTTTTATTATGTTGTTTTGCCAGGCGAGCAATATAATGGCATAGCGTCTCCGCCTTTTGGCTAAGATCAAAATGTAGTAAGCTTAATATCTGATACGTTCCCCATTGGGGAACTTCGATATTAAACTGGTTTTTGGTACAAGATGAGATGTTAGGAACTTGCTCCGCTCTCGTCACGGGGTGACCTGGTATTGTTTTGTTTTGCTAAGATTTTGATCAGCAGCAAAATAAATCTATTGTTTGTCGATTTCATGTAAATTCCTTAACACAATTACCAATTTATAATATAAATAGGAAAAGCATACATAATTCAATATAACCTTCTTTTACAAAGATAGTGTTGCTTTAAAATAATGTAAATAGGATGAATACTCGTGAGCAAAGATTGTAAAAGTATCGTATCTTCATTCGATCATTTCTCAACATGCATGCTTCTAATAAAACCTTTTATCGTTAGGTAATTGATAAAAATGGCATATGCTAATAGGAAAATAAGAGAAGTGTATCAAAATTTGACTTTTATTACCCATCATCAAACATCTCCGTACAAACATCATAAATATGCTAAGATACACAAAATAACTCAAAAGGTTGTAATAAATTTATTGATCATTAAATAAAAAATTTATATTGATAATTTTGCTGATGCGTTTTATTGATATCAGTATATTTTTTTTTCCAGTAATGTGTTTGTTTTTATAGTTATACTGATGCTTTCGTTTACTACAAAACAGCGATCCTGGTTAGAACTGTTTGTGCAAAAAGTAAAAAAAAAAAATGTGTTTTCGTTCGGGGAACTCTTCATTTTTCAGTTTTTATCGGTAATCTATAACGCAAAAGAACAAAGAAGCAAAGCGCAAACAAAGATTCACAGGCGCAATGTGTCTTTCACACCGTACATTGTTGATAAATTCCTTTTTTTAAAAAAGCTAAACAATACTCAAGAAAATAATTTTATCATTAAGTTTTCACTGTTTTGCGCTTTGCGTCGCCTTTCGCTCAGCCATCGTCACATTTCAACTCTTCGCGTCGCGTTTGAGTGGAAGTGTAAAAAGGGCGATCATTTTTAAATTTGCCACAATTAGATACAATTAAAATAACTGTTTATACAGTCCACAGATGTCAAAAATAAATTCAGACGTTAGACATAGGATTACTTTTTACTCTTTCTGATAAAAAATTTAAAACGGGGGTTTAATAATCCATTTATTTAATCAATGGATAACAAAATGCATGATGCGGTTTTAAAACTGGTTCTTAAAAACTGATAATATATATAGAACATTACTAAAGCTACATTTTGTCAGTAAATGATGTACTGACGTTTTGGTTTTGAATAGACGGGCATTCTTCTACTCTACAGCATATCAAAACCAACAACCATGTAATATATAAGCCAATCCAAAAACCGGAGCATTGATGGCTAAGTAGTCAAAATCACACTTACGGGACACAGTGGTAATATCCAAGGTCCGAAACCCACTCGGACAGGTCCAAGTGTGAAAAGATTAGTTAGTTTGTTAGCCGAAACTACACAGCGAACTACAAACTGTCTACAATATTAGGATCTGCCCAAGCGGAATTTGAACCGTAGCGATGACAGGTAATGTGATCCGTAAACTTACGTTTTAAAATAGTCCACTCAAGCCAGTGCCCTCACACACCAACACCCACCTCCGAATTACTAACGAAAATAGAAATACATGTATATATCTTAAAATTGGCTGAACACTTTTTCAAAACAATTTGCAGTCAAAACAAGACAATCTTTTAAGAAAAGTTAAGATAACTTTTTAATAACTTCAGACAAACAAGTTATTTTTCAATATAAAAAATGCACTGGCTTAAGCAAACATATTTTATCATCAGGTATTAAAGTATATATATATATATATATATATATATATATATAGATATATATATATATATATATATATATATATATATATATATATTACAAAATTTGTATCAATCAAAGAAAAACAATTATAACGTCTAAAAATCGTGGATTTTACTTTGTCTATTTCAATCAATGAGGTTTTCCGGCATGTCACGTGAAGATTACTTCTTGAGCTTCGTTGGACCAATTTCGAAAAAAAATATGTTTAAGCGTTCTTTGAAAATTACTGAATACAATAGATGGACATGCCAAAGTTTCGGGTTGGAAACCCATCGAAATTTAATTCTTTGCTATTTTTGCACCATTCATTGAATAAAGATATTAACTGACTGAGATGTTTTCCCCCAAAAATGGATTGAAATCAAAGCACTTTAATGATGTGGAAGCGATCCAACTGCTTGTTAGCTTCCTATGCTTCTTTATGAGCGGCAACGTTCCCTCTAAGCTCTAGTTCGGGCTCTTAAGTGGCGTTCCAAATTTCGGTATCGAAACTAAGCTGATCACATTATATTTTTCTCTGTCACTGCCCGTTTGTAAAAACTAAAAATGCTTTTTTAACTCCTCGTTGGTTTAAACACGCATACTAAGTTATTACCTCTATCAAATTAAATCTAACTTGATATAACAAAGAATACCTAAAATAGTCCCAATGTTGATATAAAAATCCCATCTCCTGATGAAATATTAATAAGAACTTTTATATCATCATGATAAAGTAAGATAAAGTAAGCATATAATTATGTAATCTATAATTATGTAACAGTTATACGCATATATTATATTTTTTATGTAATATGTTACCAGAAAAATGAGATTTTCGCATCTATATATCTGATTGCATTTGTTGTTTTTTTAATAGTATATAATTTAGTTTACTTGTTGCAAGCATCTAGTGGGAAATTGTACGCGGCTGGGTTATATCATGAACCCACTTACTATTTTAGGTTAACTAAAAGATTGTCTATGAATGAATATAAATTTCATTCCAACATGACATGAATTTTCGGTAATTTAGATATTTATACTGTCATGTGCAGAATATTGAATATTTACCAAAATGCAATTTTCAAATTTCTGCACATGATACATGCGTTTCATATAAGTCAATAATGTTAGAACTGAATAACTTGAGAATTGAATTTGATTTTTTCGAGTCGGTAAGAAATAGACATGTTTTTGCGTAATGCGCTTTGCAAATTACAAAGAGGCCACACAGAGCCCATTCAGGTTAATTTTCAACGATGATAAGGTAAAAAAAATTCTGATGCAACGTTAACAGCTAAAATAATTATTTTGAGATATCAAAATCGAAATTAATTCGCGATGATCCATTTACTACATTATCGTCATAGCAAATATCAGCACTAATGCATCGTCTAATGACGTCACAAAATTATGTTATAATAAAAACGTGAGTTGACGTGGATAATTAACGTTTACTGAATTGTAACCAAAACCAAGTAAGTTTCTTGAAATCGACTATTGATAAAAATTTTTACATTGCCTAATGTACATAGAAAACCAATATTGAATATTATGATTAAGTATAACATTTTGCATAAAACTCTTTGTGCTGCAAATGTACATGTGAGTTGCATGCTTATTAAATCTATTTTAAACATCTTAAAAAGAAATATAATATGATTGAATAACAAAAGTTAGAAAATTGATATTTACATTTATATTTATGACGAGGTTCATTTATATATAAAAATAAAACTCAAAATTTTTTGAACAATATCACTATTTATTAGCACCAAGCAGTTTTATTTAAAAATGGTCGTTTATATTCCAAAGACCTAAACGAATGAAATTTGTTTTTATTAAAAGGGTTCGCTGGCACCCAGCCTCAGTTCTTTGGCTGAATTTTACGTGTTGAACTAAATTAAAGAGTTTTAAAATATTAAACATAGCTTCGAAATTGTGATTTTGACTTTGACCGTTATGTTTTTGTTTGGTTTAGTACATTCACGCAGATCGCATTATAGTAAAATGCTTTGTATCGTAATTTCGAGAGAAAAAAAGAAAGAAAAAATTCTTAAAATGGTTTATGATTTTAAAATGTATATAATGAAAAAAGTTGAAAAATGGAATAATAATGTCACTTTGTAGTCCACTGTATAGATTGTTTCCACCATTCCACCAATCAAAATAAAATAATCTTGAGATTAATTTTATCTGCAAAGAACGTAATGGTTTATAGGTATATCATCACATCCAAATAGTGTGCAATTCGCATAGTACTGCGTAATAATTCCCATATATATGTTTAAAAAAAAATTAATTAAATTGAAATTTTGACATAAAACAGCTTGAATTTCAATTTATTGCTTTACATAAATTAAAAAAGGTAAATTTAATAACTTTAAAATTCATTTTAAACTTTGTGAATAAAAATTTACAAGATGTTGCAACTTCCTTAAGAATTAATCAAATTGTATATAAAAAAAAACCCCCATCAAAATTTATCAATAGAACTTTACTTCTATATTACAGTATTACGGAAAAATCAGTTGAATCTTAGCTGAATTTTAGCAAAATCACCGACACTTGTATAATGATCTAGAAAATGATGAATCGTGAAAATATTGTAATGTGATACTTTTTATAAAATAATACAATTCAAAAGTAGCACATTACAATATTGCCATGTGCATTTTTTTAAATTCGTACCAAAGAAATATTTAAAATTTTGCACATGATTATTATGAATTATCGTGTTTCTCTTGTTTCTTCTGCAACACTATTGAGAAAATGGTATTCAGCTAACTATAATTTTATCTACATTTCATTTTGAAGTGCTTGTCAAGACTGACATAAAGCAATCACCCCAACCCATTCGGGTTTACATAAATCGATCACATTTTGAACTAGAGAACAACCTTTTTATGAAATTTAATAATCAATTTCAAACACTTATCGTTCTTTGTTCACATTTTTTAAACCTGTATTTTCTTTAACTTAAATCTAATAAATGTTTAATCAGAATAATTTTGTGGTTCTTTAAGAAATTTAAGAGTTCAAAGTGTCGTTTTAAAATTAAATTTTGGTTATGAAATTTATATTCTACTTTTGTTCTTAGAAATTCCATATGTACACGTGTAGTATATACCTATGCAAAGTTTATATTTCTGAGCACAACCATTGAATAAGAAATGAAAATAATGACTCGATTACATCTTTTTATTATATAATACAAATTCGTTTTTCGTTTTATCTTATAAAAAAATCTCAATTGGTTTGTCGGTATGCATTGCCTGAATCTCTTTAATAAGGTAAGCGATAATAGTTCCTGTAACGTTTATGCTACAAAAGAGTTTTAAGATCTCCTTTGCTTGTCATAAAGAAAGCTTCTTACCAATAAACTCCCATCAAGGAGTTTAAGCATAATATATATTAAATCAATCTTGCAATAAATTTATCTAATGACATTTGAACTAGGTATTTATATGCCATCTGGACTGCTCAGGGAGAGTTGTTTTAGGACCAACTGGTGTGTAGTTTATGAAACGTTGAGAAACATTTTGTTATTGTACCCTATCGTTTTTGAAACATGTTTGTTTATATAAAATCCGGATATCCAATGTGACCATTGTCTGCCTGTTCAAAACTCATAGGTCAGAAGTGAGAATTGTCTTGAAGTCTGGATGTCTAATATGGTCGATGTCTGTCTGTTCAAAGCCCCAGAGGTCAGAAGAAACAACTATCTGTTTGAAGCCTGGATGTCTAATATGGCTGTGGTCTGTTCGAATTCTGAAGTCCAAATACCGCTGTCTGTTCGAAGCCCAGAGGTCAGAAGTGACAATTATCTGTCTAAAGTCTAGATATCTAGTATGGCTGTTGCCTGCTCGAATTCTGAAATTCGGATGTCCAAGGTGACAATTGTCCGTCCAGAGTTTGAAGTCTGGAGGCCTAACGGGACTATTTTGTCTGAAGTTTAATATCCGTGGTCCTGAATGATTGTTGTTTCTTAAAATTCTGGACTATCTTAATAACGGAATTGGCCTACCGGGTCTAATGTAGCCGCTCTCTGTCACAACCGAAGTCTGAATCCTGTGGTCTAAAGTCTAAAAGCCTCGTTTCTTGAGTCATTGTACTCGTTGCTTTTTCGTGTTTTGGCTATTCACCAATGAATGTTTTTAACTACGAATTTCAATCATTTATTTATCTTAAAAATCTATGTTTCTGGAGAACAAATAGCTTGCATTGAAATGCCATGTCAACTGACAACTTTTTATTGGTTTTAGTTATAAAACATTAAAACATGCAAATTTGTATGATGCAATGGCAATAAAAGAAAGATAAAAGAAGCTTTTGAAAATGTTTCAACCTGGAAACTTCATCATATTTTCTCATTAACGAAGCATTAATCACAGACCATGTTAAATGACACTATCATTCAATTCTGATATAACGTCTACATAAATCCATACTGAATCTGTCAATAAGCCTCTTTTGCATGACTGACAAGTGACCCTTACGATGACCCCTGTCAAAGATAAACCGCTACCTCACGTCATATCAAATGTTACTGATGCAAGGATGCAAAATGTGAGGATCAACATGGGGTTATCAATTAATTATTTCAAAAATTGATTAAATTCATCATTTTTATGCACTCTTGTCAGATAAGACTGTTTTGACGCGATTAATTATTTATCTGTGTATAAAAACATTTACAATCACATGGAGAATTTTTAAGCTTAATTTATCAAAGTTCATGAACATGTATTTCTGTCTAAATGCGTTTTTAATATGAAAATTATCTATACAGAAAAACAATCATTTATTTTTTTTTACATATTGGAAATATAGCACATTTGCCACATGTGTGATATATATATTAACCTTTGAGTTGAGTTGAGTTGAGTTGAGTAATGGTGCTTAACGTCCCAGTTAAGAATATTTCAATTATATCGAGACGTCGCCACCAATAGGCGAAAGTGCAGAGTTTTTGCTTGTGTGTTGCGCTGATGACATAATAAAGCGGGGTAATTTATTGTGACACGCCTACCGTGACACGGGAACTCTTTAAGTTCCCATCCGAAAGAACCGTGACTTTCATTTGGTAATGCCGAGGGCTTTGCGAAAGAACAGTCACTAACCACTTTCAATTTTTGGGTCCGACCCAGTCGAGATGCGAACCCACGACCTCCCACTTACAGAGCAAGCACTCTATCAACTGAGCCACTGCAGTAATTTGAACTAATGCCAGAAGTGTGGAGTGCCGAGTGCTTGGCCAAAGAACAGTCACTACCCACTTTCAAGTCTTGGGTCAGACTCGGTCGGGGTTCGAACCCACGACCTCTCACTTGCTTTGTCTATAAGAATCAGAAGGAGTGTTTTTTATTGAAAAGTATCTAAACAAACTTTCTCAATCAGAAGGGTTTTCCTACGGTAGATTATTGAAAGTAGCAATTCTTTCCATGCATATTCATTAACAGAACTTGAACTCTTGAGCAGAAATATATAATAGAGTCGTACAGGTTTACACAACTAGATCACACAAGTAAATACCATGGTACTAGACCGCGGTTACTCAGTGGTAGAGCGTCCACCTCGAGAGCGGGAGGTCGGGGTTCGAACCTAAGAACATTCGAAAATAAAAATTTAAAATTTCCTTTATTGCTTTCTCGCCTAGTGCTCGTCATTGAAGAAAACAAAGCGTCTGTTAGTTAATGAAGGTGGGATAATGGGCTTGATAAGTGGTATTCTTACCTGTGGCATACTGACTCAGTGAGCTAGCACTTTACATAAATCGCTCTTGGTGCACGTAAGTACATGGCAGTCAATACCACAACTCAGGCATACGCGGTCTTTTTCTCAGAATAATCCATAGAGATTAACAACCTTGCTTTCGTCGCGAAAAGATGAAAAATTGCTGATGTGACGTTAAACAACATTACAACAAACCAACCATGGAAGCCAAATACGATGGAATATGGCAGTTTTCTATGTTAATTTTATCTTATATATACTTTGCCAATTGTTCTGATGAACAGAAACAGGTAAATGGTGTAAATATTTCATCATATCAAATTCCAGAGCCATATTAATTAATGTTGTATCATGTATCAAAAAAATAGTAAATGAACTACCTGAAACAGCATTACATTTGTAAAGCACTTGTTTTAAAGACCATAAGCTAAAAACATTTTTTATTTTGTCAAAACAAATAATAAATAAACGAATAAATAAATGAATAAAGAAAGAAAGAAAGAAAACCCCAATAAATAAATAAATAAATAAATAAATAAACATTAGTAGGTCAATTCTTAAAATTCTTTATTTTGCATATGCAACTAAGTGCATGGTTAATACTCGTTTTTGTACTAGTGACACGAGAGATATGACCTTGACGATTGTTTGATCTTTATAAATTTAATTAGGTGTATTGAACTTATATAATATATTCAAATATGTTTATTTACATTTTACACTGGGATCACACATGACATTGACTAATTAATTACGATGATCATTTATCTGTCAATCTCCTTCCTTGTGTAAACTCCGACTCAGTTTAAATATTTCCATATACAATCGCTGTGGGAATATAGCAGCTTGTCGTAATTATTTGATGGTACATTGTGTAAGACTTGTTACATCATTAACAATTATAATCAATGCTTAGTAAACATAAATATTTTTCTTTTACCACGGGTTCTCAGAGTGTGAAATGATAAAGATTCAAACGTTCGCCCAAGGGACCTATGACGCATTTATCCTAGCTCCTTAAAAGAAAAATTTTATTTTTTACACTCACAACGTAAAGGGTTCCCGTGTTATAAAAACCCCTTAATAGCCAATGTATCATTACAGATACATTTATCCACGTGTAACACCTTATGAAAACAGCTCAGTGGCTCAGTGGTAGAGCGTCCGCATCGACGCGGGAGGTCATGGGTTCAAACTTCGATCGGGTCAAACATAAGACTTTAAATTTTGAGATACTCAGCGGCTTCCTCGTCTGTCGCCTTGCACTATCGACTGGTTCACCTGGTGCGAAAATTATAGATTGGGGGGGGGGGTAGTATGCTTTCCTGTGGCTTACTGACTCGGTGAGCTAGCACCTTACCAAACAGTCGCTCTTATTGAAAACTAGTACACGGCAGGTCATTATGCACACTCACACTTCTCACACGCATACATGAACTTGTTCTAAGCCATCAATAACCTTGATCTCTTTGCAATTAGCTAAAAAATTGCTGATGCGGCGTTAAAAAACATTAAAATAACAACAACAACAAACAAACAAACAACAACAACACTTTAGAGATCTCAGAACAGTATAACGAACTGAATAGCCTGTAATATTTATCTGTAACATTGCTGTAGAGTGCAATAGCACTCTAAAAGTTGCCAAAATGGCACAATTGTACAATGCAGATCAATATCCTTTGTACAAACTCTACATCACGTGAACTTTTGTCCAAGATTAATAAGAAAGTTTTCGTCACAAACGGCTGTAAAAGTGTTGCTGTGGAGTAAAACAACATTTTTGTCGGTTGTATCGACTGCAGTCATAACATTATAAAATACATCTTTTGATTGTGTACTTCTTATCATGAACTGTAATCTCGCAGCAAGTCATACGATATGCATCTTTGATATCAATTCCAATTTATCATATCTCTCTAATATTTCCAATGACAGTATATATATATATATAGTTTTATAATTTAGCGTTTTAGACTAATGCGAAACCTGTAATAGATATTTGTGTCATATTGTTCAGTATTATTATTTTTTTTAGAATACATTCTTCTGAAAAAACGTCAAGTTCATTGCATACACAGCCAAATTTTGTTAACGTGCAATTCATGTGAATTTCAAATGAAATGTACTTCAGATAAATTTCACTTGAAATATACTTGAAGAGAATTTACCTGTGTACATCAAGAAAACGTTGGATTTACTTCGGTAAGGTTTCCTTTTGTAACCCCCCCCCCCCCACACACACACACACACACACACCCCAATAAGATTCTGGTTTAAAAACACAGAAATGTTCAAATGGCTCGTTTTGTCATTTTTAAGACATTTTAGTCGAAAGTTAATTTTTTAGCGGAGGATACAAATGGGAATCTTTCCTCTTCTTCTGTTGGGGTATCATACACGATTTTTATTGCACTATATACCATGTATGAATTATTTTAAACTAATACCATACTGACATCTCTTCTCTAATTGCCCTGCTCTGTCCAGGTTGCTGTTCAATAAACCACATGCTGAGACATAGCGCTATTTGTAATAAAATTAGTCATTAACATATATTCAGAATTGAGAAGAAATTAACCCCTAGTGGTGGAATTCCCGTGGGTGGCCTTTTGTATACAAACATTAAAGTGTTTCTTTTATTCTCCTGTGACACTTACAACCATGTCCGTCTAATCAATGCAATTACTCTTATCAGTTCTGAAGGGGATTCTGTTGATTTATCAGATATGTAATTAAATAATGGTAACGTTTATACTTACTTCACTTAGGAACACATTTTGTTTATTTTTAACCTTGACGTAATCTTATCAACTTGTCAGGTCCGAAAATAGATCCCCCATGTAATAATGCATATTATGTTTATCACCAGTCACTGTTTACGTTCCAATACTCTATTATGACACACATAATAGTAAAAAATAAGTTAACGTATTATGACAACATATTTTTTTTTCATATTTTTTACTTATTTATTTTCTCTCCATCTTTCTTTCTTATTTATTTATATTTTTTTACACTTAAATGTGCAACATGATCACTTTTTAATTTTATATTTTATCAGTGCAATCTTTTCAGATAAAAGTGCAAAATTTTCAGATTGATTTGTAAATTTAAAAATAAACTGTAAAATTAACAGATTAAAATGAAAATTTTACAAATAAGGCATTTTTCTTATAAATAAAAAGTGTTGTGTTTGAAGCTATGTTGAAATATTGATGCTTTCTATTCAAATAACTAATTCCGACTTTAACACATGGTTAAAACAAAAGGCTTTAAACTACCACTAACTCAATTTCAATTTTAAATTTAAACATTTTAGACTGAAACTGTCTAGACCCGTAGACGTTAAGTAATTCATTACTTTAATTAATGAATTACATTATTAAGTAATACCAGTCTATGGCGACATCTAGAGGCAATTCGGATTCTTTAACCTGTGTGAGTTGTTTCCCTTTACAGGCTAAAAATTGTTCATACGCAAATTTTATGCGTGGTCAATTAGTGTCAAATGCAGTTAGTATCAACTATCTGTTTTGTCTTGTGGACAATAAAATGATGTCGAAAACATACAAGATCAAATATCATCAAATGGTATTATCAGGCAATGATATTGATGCAAAAATTAATGTTCCTATGAAAAAAACTTTATTTCTAAGGTTATTGATGTGAGTATAGGACAGATTAACCGTGAATTTACTAGGGGTGGTGTTGGTAAGGGTGTGGTGGTACGGTACAAAAAAAAATGGAAAAAAAAAAAAAAAAAAAAAAAAAAAAAAAAGGAAAGACTTTTCATTTAAGTGTTATATTTAGTGTAAAACTGGTCAAATTGTTTAAATACTCTCTCTCTCTCTCTCTCTCTCTCTCTCTCTCTCTCTCTCTCTCTCTCTCTCTCACACACACACACACACATACTGATGTTTGACAGTATATATTAATCAAAAATGTCAGACTCACTCCCATTTTATAATCTCTTTTCATTTCTGATCCAATCGGTAGATGATTGTTTCCGAAAGCGACAAGAATAAAAACAAACGTAACTTGTAACATGTACTGACGTTCGATAAAATTGAATTAAAGTGCAGTAGCATTTTTTAGAATTATTTATTTATTTATTTATTCATTAATTAATTAATTTTTTAATTAATTAATTAATTTAGTTATTTATTTATTTATAATTTTATTCATTTATTTATTTATTTATTTATTTATTTATTTATTTATTTATTTTTATTTATTCATTTGATGAACTGATAAAAAGTAGGAAAAAACACCAATTTATAAATAGGCCTTTCTAGATATATAAGTTTATTTGTGTTTAATAATGTTTTTAACGAACAAACTCCAGACAAAAAAACTGCCATTACATAAACTATGGACAAAATCGCCGGGAAATTCAATGTATTTTTTAACGTTATTACGATCACTTTATTAAGATAATTAGTTATTTTCACCTTAGTATTTTTTAAAAGTCAGTTTTAATTAATTAGGAGAAAACATCGTCAGCTGATAAATGGATTTTGACACAAGAATCAATAGATTCCATTAGATAAGTATGGACACGTTAGTATAAAAATTGGAATGGAAATCAAGACCAACCGGGGAATAATATTATAAATATAGTATTGGCCAGACCTTATGATATATAATATATAGCAATGGCCAAGACGACTAAAGTGTATGTCCAGTGAGTGGATGGACAGATGGCTGTCTGACCGGATATAGAAAAGAGATTTATGATCACGTTATTTTGTCAAGTTTTGTACATTAACTTGGTTCAAATGAGTTTATTTTACGCGCTTAGTAAGGGATGGGTTAAAACGCTGCAGACGTCCCAAGGGAAGATAGTGGAATAAATGTTCAGTTTACTGTGCGAGTTATATCTTGAAGTAGAGCATGATATCAGCATCGTGTCCAGTTTATAGATATCCTTTAAATGAGTTAATTTTGGTACATATAAATTAATATAATATAATTAATATAATATTGATAGAACTTCGATATTGTATTGAAAGTGTTCAGTGTTTTAGGAGAGAGAGAGAGAGAGAGAGAGAGAGAGAGAGAGAGAGAGAGAGAGAGAGAGAGAGAGAGAGAGAGAGTTATACTTAATAACAAAAGAAGATTAAAAAAGTATATCCATAGACGATTGAATGAATAACACATTAAACAATAAAATAGTGAAACGGTATAGCACATAAACATTATCTATGACATTATGACGTCATACGAAGTTTTATCATTATAAGGGAGTTTGCAGACTTGTCATATGCTGATTTTGAATTTCTATTAAAATAATGCATTCAAAATCAGCACATGACAGAAGACTCAGTAAGTCTCGCAATGGTTCTTTTATCTTTTATAAAGTTTTTGATGATTTCTCAATCTAATGAAAGATAAAGATATATTTTAATCCCTTTATTGATTAATTAAGAAAATAAAATCGGGTTTATGATAATCCAATATTAGATGCCTTCATACTTCTACTTCGGTATCATATTTCTAACCTTGGATATTTTCTCATCAGAGATACCACTTAAATGTGCATGATAAGACTAGCTCTGTTTTCACAAAGCATAACGCCTCACTTTATCTGTAATCCAAAAATTTATCCAATTTCCTTCCTTTTATCGCCTCACTTAAATAATCTTTCTTTTTTTTCCTGGCGTAAAGACAAGCCCCCCAGCCAGGAAGGTAGCTGAGTGTATCTTTTATTTTACTAATAAAACACACTTTGAATTAGATTAATATATATATATATATATATATATATATATATATATATATATATATATATATATATATATATATATATATATATATATATATAAAATTTCCGCCGTTTACGTAAAACTCACCATGAGTAACCATTAATAAAGTTTTATATAGGTGTATCAATAAAAAATGTCACAACGTTCTCGTTTTTTTAAAACTGAATTACATGCAGATAAAAACCAAAATATTTATACTGTCTAACTATAATCTCTGTCATCAACTTAAAACAACCAACAGATTTATACATGCCAAGAATTATCTATTTATTGTCGACTATAAGCATTATTTCACAGTAGTACATGTATCTTAATTTACGGATAGAACGAAACCATTACAGTTAGTACTCACAGCTGCAAATCTTAAGTGTCCGTGAAATTTGGCGGGAAAGATTAGTATTCTAAGTCGCAGCAGCGGAAATGTGAACTCTCGGACATGTACCAAGATAACATTTCAGGGAGGTTATGTTTCTTTCAAGACATGTTCTGGTGGTATTATTTTTAAATAGTGCGTTAATAATTTTGTGTAATTTTTTTTTGAAACGGGGTATTTGTTATTACTCCTTTTTTGCGGTTTTGTGGTTTTCAACGTTTTTTATCATCAGATATAATGCACTGTTATATTTGTTAACGCGTCTGTTGAAATGTACACAACCATAAAGAGATTTATTCAGGGAGAGAGAGAGAGAGAGAGAGAGAGAGAGAGAGAGAGAGTATTTATCGAAGAAGAAGAAAAAGAAGAAAAAGAAGAAGAAGAAGAAGAAGAAGAGAGAGAGAGAGAGAGAGAGAGAGAGAGAGACGCACATTAAATTTCTTCAGCAACAATTCAACTATTTATGATGTCTATCATTCATCTATATTTATGTGGTGTGTGAATTAATGTAACGTTTTATAATCACAGGTTTATGACTTCTTTTAGAATGCTAGTAAATCGAAAATTGATAGGCAGTGCAGCACAGTGCAGAACAGTACAAAAAGGAAAAAAAAGTTTTTTTTTTCCTCCGACCGGGATTAAACCATAATAGTTAGCCATGTGTTTGAGGACTTAGTCTTAACGCTAAAATGTGGAATTTATCCTCTGTATTTAATTTTTTTATAAAAAAATCAAAGAACGGGTTTGTTGCTTAATTTAAACAGTTTGCCCAAAAACTGCTCGCATACGACCACGTATAGAATAGTTGTAATGGCCTGGCCTTAGAAAACATTAATGTGTAAAGAACTCGAGACACCATTATATTGTTCTGTAATCATACAAGTAAATATTTGACAACAAGCTAAATCGATTGAATAAATATATTTGAACATCATTATATCTATGCTCATCGATTTGGAACCAGCCAGATTAGGCAATTTGATGTATTATTTAAAAAACAGTAACTATATAGAAACGCTTCATTTGTTGATTTTAAGATCATGAATCAGCCGTAGCGATAAATTTTACTCAATTAGATCATCATCTGAAAGAATTCTTAAATACACATTTTGGTTATCAATGTCCCAACAAATAATCCGATGGGCCATATTAATTTTTTTTCACTTTTGTTTCGGTAGCTTTAGTAGTAGAGCGTCCGCCCCAAGCGCGGGAAGTCGTAGGTTCGAACCCCGATCAGGGTCAAACATAAGACTTTAACATTTGAGATACTGTTTCCTCACCTGTCGCTTGTAATGATAGGACAGACAATCGACTGATTCATACGGTGTCAAAGTTTTGAACTGGGAGAGTGGTATGCTTGTGTCTAGCGGACAAAACTGACTAAGTGAGCTACCCCCCTTAACAAAAACTCGCTCTGATTGTGCGCTAGTGCCATGATGCCCATTGAAAATCTTTCATATATACGAAATTGTTCTTAGATTAATCCTTATAAATTAAAAACCTTGCTTTCGTCGCGAATAGCTGAAAAATTGCTGATGCGACGTTAATCAACATTACATCATTTTTGTCAATTTTATTCCATCTGTTGTGTTTTATCAATACAACAAGGAAGTTCTGTTTATAGTTATTATACAATTTCCGCTTCGTAGTATCTAATGTTCAGTTAAAACTTCCCTTTTACCAGAGTGATACAGACATCAAAAAATTATCAGTTGCTATGAAATAAAAAAAATGTCATGTTGTACTGCACCAAAATTTATTGACACTTACGATAAAAACATTAGTTTTATTTATTTATTTATTTATTTATTTATTTGTTTTATTTATTTATTTATTTATTTATTTATTTATTTATTTATTTTTGAGGTTTTTATTAGAATACGAGCCTGCGTCGTTATCTGAAATTCTACACAAAGTGGAAAAACGTTTAGAAGATGATTATTGTCTGGTTCAATGTGTCACTAACCTCAAGGAAACTAACTAACAAAACTAGTATGATTAATGCTAATGTTGTTGACATAAGTGTATATAAATATTGATCTTTTTAAATAACTGAGTTATATACAATACATTTACTTGGTATACACTTTTTTTAAACTAATAATGCACAAAGAAAAATCGAAACAAATTTTAAATTGCACTCCAGCATCGTTGAAGAACAAGAGAAGAATTTAAGTTTTTAAACTATGTTTAGCAGCTGTGATTCGACCAAAGTAGAGAGCTTCTGTGACCTAATGATAAAAAAAAGTACGCTTACAAATCACAGTACCTCTCACAACCTAGGTTCGAATTCCACTCTGGCAGATCTTTGTATGAGAAAGTTTGTCAGTTAACTTGTCAAAGGTCCGTGGGATTCTCCAGGGAATCTGTTTCTTCCCCAATCATCCCTGAACTGACCGCCTCGATATAAGTAAAAATTCTTAACTAGGGCGTAATACCCCGTTAATCTAATCCATCTAAGTAGAATACACGTTTTTCATCTTCTCAATGCTTTCTTCAATATAGTCATGTACAATGCATTTTTATTTTTCGTTTTTGCAAAGAGATGGTAGTATAGTTTGTTTGTTTTTTTTCGTTTCTGCTATAGGGCAGATTTGATTGTTATTGTTACTCAACTAATATATTTATATATATGTGAGATTGTTTCAGACTTTAAAAAATTTCTATTCATATATATACCTTGTTATGAAACAATCACTTATTATAGGTAACATTGTTTGGGCGTTTATATTTTGCAGTTTAAACATAAAATTCTTTCAAAATTACACGTCTATGTGAAATTGACTGGGTAAACTTTAAAAAATATTTTACTAAACATGACTAACTCTTTTTGCATATTCTCTAATATCTATCTATCTATCTATCTGTCTATCTATCTATCAACTAGTATATGCACACACACACACACACACACACACACACACACACACACTCTCTCTCTCTCTCTCTCTCTCTCTCTCTCTCTCTCTCTCTCTCTCTCTCTCACGGCTTTCTCTCTTTCCCTCTTTCCCTCTCTCTGTTGATATATCAAGAAAGAAAAAATAAGCTCTGACACACCTAAGCCCAAATGATATGCCAGGTTTTATACGTCAAAATTCTAATCCTTAAAATGTTTGACTATCATACGATAGATAAATACATGTTTGAGTCAGATATCCTGATGTCTCATCAAACTAATTGAATGGTTTTATCAATAAAATCCAAAAAGCAAACGGTTTCGTGTGCACTTGTAAACATGCGTGTTTGATTACCGGTTGGTTATGAAGAAAATCCTCCATATATACACAGTCGGAGAATAAGTTGATAGTACGGTCAGTTTATATAGCAATACGTGTTATCTTTGCTGTTTTTGGTGAAGATTTAATATATCTTGTGATAAAGAGATAAAATAAGATCAAATCCACTTTAATGTTTTCCTGTTCACTTCGCTACAGTTCTTAGATTTCATGTTTGTATCAGTAATCTTCTACAAATTTAAGAAAAGCACCTGGTTCCCCATGTCAAAACAAACCAATTTTTCTACACGCAAATATACACTATTTCCAAAATTAATCTTTTCAGTTCGATGAACCTTCCCGACATGACATTAACGAAGTTGAATAGTCAAGTTCAATAATGTACTTCAAGCGGTGAGAAATATATATCCATACACTGTTTCGCAGACTTTTCATGTCCTTTTTTACCTCAAATTTTGAAGAACTTTAATAGGAATTTAAGGAAGTCGTGCTTAGTATAAAATGTTTATAGATGGAATTTTATCAAATAATTTGGTGATTACCGTGGCCAATTTAAAGAGTTTTTAACACAAAAACATGTATTTGTCAGATAAACATAAAACTTGAAACCTGGGAGTTGGCTGGTTTTTGAAATATTTATTTGCAAGAAATGTAAAATATTAAAATGTTATCTTCGTTTTTAGAGAACATGTAAATTTATTAAAAGCAAAATTGTTGCATATAAAACTTGAGAAATAAAGTTATGGATTATGTCTTATTAAATATCTTGCAATAATTAATTGTCTTATGTATCTACATGAATAACCTTGTATCAATTAGTCTTTATATTATCATGCTTTGCATGCAGCACAAACCGCGGGCAAAAATCGGAGGGTGGTAAATTATATGTGTGTAGTGTAAATACGTCATTTGGGCGATTTTTTTTTTTTTTTTTTTTTTTTTTTTTTTTTTGGACTTGCTTCGGTGACCCAATACGTCCACTAATTAGTCTTACCTGGTTAGGTGTCGAAGAGGTGTGTCAAAAGCAACCGACCTCTTTTCCCTGATGGATGTTCAACTGTGTTAAACTGTATAAGCCAGTTTTCAAAATGTTTACTTTGCTTAATTGTGATTTTTGATTAGGACATTGACTGGTATGTTTGTGTGTATGATTTAATTAAACAAATGGCTTCACATTTGTTATTTTTAAACCTGTATACCCTTGCCGGGTCTGACCAAGACTTGAATATTGATAGTGGCTGTTCTATCGCCAAGCACTCGGCATATAGAAATTAAAGTCACGGGGTCCTTCGGACGAGACCTTTAAAACCGATGTTCCGTGTCACGGCAGGCGTGGCACGTTAAAAGACCCTCCTTGTACATTGCCCTAAGCGCACTGCAAAGTTCAAATTTTTTGGCACTTCACCTGTAGCTGGTAACGTCTTGATATAATTGAAATATTCTTGACTTGGGCGTAAAACAATCAATCAAACCTGCATAGTTACAAAATAATAATTATTACTATAGAGTTTGTAAGTCTCAGTCAAAAGGTCGGCGTGGCTTGATTTCGGAAACGAAAACAAAAGGTGTTACCCAAAAACCTCGACAAATGACATCACTAACTAATTATTTAATTGACGTAACGACGACAACGTTTGTTCTCTGACGTCAATGACGGGTCACAGTGTTATACCTCTAGACGTTTGTGCGGAATGAATTAAATAACGTTTACGTCAAATATTCCCGAAAAAAACGTCGTTATCACGTGGCACTTTGCGGAATTTCATTATTTAAAGGTTTCAAACTAAAACGAATGTTTATGGAACCTAATTACTTCTGTTTTTTTATTCTAAATCGGAATATGTCTCGGGAAACAAGGACAATTGACATTTATAATTTCGTGAAAGCTACTTATTTGTATATTTTAGAAGTACAAGTTCAATCTGAAAATTTTTATTTTACAGGCTTCTCTATTGAAGCATATTGTATTTTAATTTTTATGCTAATTTCAAAAAAGGTAATTTTGTCATTCTCTATAATTAATCCTTTGTATGTTAGACACGATTTCAGAATTCAGATTCTAATTTAAAAAAATATACGTGCAGAAGTTCTACAACAGTTGTCAGTTGCCTATATATATATATATATATATATATATATATATATATATATATATATATATATATATATATATATATATATATATATGAAGATCTATGCGTCCTCTCCCCTGACACAAGTTTTATTTATAGAGTTTTTGTATTTCACTGACGCATTTAATTAAACAGTTTTTTAAATAAAACATATTTACTATTATTGGCTTTTTTGACTTGTTAAAAAGGAATCAAATATTAGCATATTGCACTACATATAGAAGTTGATCACGTGCTTACGTCCTGAAATGTAGGTTTGTATTTTCATTGTTATATTTGTTCTAACAAACCTTAACAATACATGTTTATTGGAATATAATATTTGTTGATGCTTACTATTATCGATGCAGGTAGTTGCATTCATATTTAGAAAAAAATTGTGTATTTTAAAGTAAAACAAGGATTTTATTAAACTGGGGTGGAACAAAGTAATTGTGTTTTACATCTCTTTCAATATTCCTTCACTTATATTATCGAGGCGGTCAGTCTTGGGATTGTGGAGGAAAACGAATTGTTCGAAAATAAAACAAAAAAGACATTTGACCATGGAACTAACTATTTTCCGCAACAGGATCTGTCTGAGCAGGTTTCAAACCTAGGTCGTGAGACAGGCACAGCGATCCGTGAGCGCACTTCAGATATAGGCCCTTATCCGTCAATTTGGATATTATTAGTATAATTCCAACACTGAGTATATGAGATGTATCAACCTGTCTAATTAAAGATCTAATTTAATTGCCGTAAGTCAGTAGTTTGTTTTATTTTATTTAGTAATTCTATCCGTTTTATCTTACGGATTTATCAGCAGATTGGTAGTTACAGTACAAAATTTTAAACACTCCAGCGGTTAAAGATAGCAACTTGAATTTACAAGAAAATTTCAATCTTATCTACAACTTTTCGTGTAGATTCGGTTTGAGTGCCAAGCGATTAGATTGTTTATGTACAATGATGTAGAATTTTCTTTAAAACTTGTTTAAATGGAAACCACTAACATTTGAACTCGCCAGCGTACCACGTGTTCAATACAATAACGTTTGTGCGGAATAAAATGGATAACGTTTACGTCATATATTCCTGGAAAAAACGTCGTTATTACACTTAATGCGATTCCATTGCCAATAGAAATAATTGTCCCGCACAAACGTTTTGCGGTAACAAGTGGAGCTTTAGGGAATTTCATTAGTTGCAGCAAAAATACTTTGTTCATGAGGACAACATTTTTTGCTACACGAGTTATATAAATTTTCTGAATGAATATTTAAAAAATTATATAATATGACATACCTCAGTAAAACATAAAAATTAAGTTTGCCTTTTAGCATCGTGCAAGCACTTTTGATATACATTGAAACCATTAAATGCTATTTAAATTACTTATCAAAAACGTATGAAAACAGGACTTTTTCATTTTATAAAAGAAGATACAAAACGATGCTTTAGTAAACGATAATGTGTAGCTGTTCCGCTGTTCCGCTGTTTGACGTTACTTCCGATGACGTCAATGCCATTTCATGATTTGGCAAATCCGTTATGCACATAACATCACTTATAATCCTCACATAGTATTAATTTTGTTCAGAAGAATTTTCATTTCTCTAAGTGATCGAAGGAACAGCTGATTGAAAAATCACAAACATACCATTTTTATTCGTTTTTTCCCCAAGGAAACATTTCTAGTAATTCAATTCAAATAAGCTGTTTCACTTACAAACAACATTTCCTAAACTTTATCTTCCTGTAAAACTCTGTACTTCGTGCACGTGATATATCCTATATTACTCTGTGGCTTCACCATATTGTAATTTTTCCCGCCATACGTGAACTTCAGATCGTGCATTTGCACAAATATAACAATAATAAAAAATAAAAATGTATAAATAAAGTAAAACAAACAAAAAAAAACCAAAAAGAAATAAACAAAATAAAATAAATAAAAAAATAAATAATAATAATAATAATAATAAAAATACACACGGATTATTGTTTTCTATTTCTTTAAATAATAAGACTCTACAGGCAAAATATGCAAATGTCATAGCACAATATAACATGAGAAAGTCATTGGCCGATAATAGACAAGGCAGTTTTTGGCATATGCAAATATTTTTTCCTTTGAAGGAAACCTTCAATTAGTCAGTTATAACAAATGAAGGTGGGTATACAATTAATACAATGATTCATGCAACACATTGTTAATATTTACAGTTATTTGTTTATTAAACTGTTTGACCAATCTCTTATGAAGTTGGGCGTACTTATATTGTTCTAGAGTCATTGCTATCCAAAAAATATTGAATACCCAATCAGTAGCATGAATCTGAACCCGTGAAAACCTTTTGAGCTTGCGCTCCGCAAGGGTCGGACCCATTGCGGTGGCGGGCGAAGTTTCGGTCACCAGTTAACACGAAGTGATAGAAATAAATGTGATAAAATCACGAACAAGACAAAACATATATGCAGATTAAAATTGCGGGATTACCGTATAATAATTTACATTGTGTAAGTCTAAGGGTTATGAAGACAGGGTTGCAGATAGTTCAAGTTTATAAGGAGCAATAATTTATTGGTCTATTTTCTCATTCTCTATATTTTAGAAATTACAATATGATAACACACCTCCCCCTCCCAAGAAAAAAAATCGTAATTGTTTTCATGGCCTAGCTGAAACTTTTATTTAAATATTTTTTTCTTATATATTCCCCCTTGTGTAAACCTCTAAATGACCCGGGATTCATTATTCCTGTATTATATATAATAACGAAAGGCGATGCCTTAATTATCATTAATTGCCAGCCAAGTGAACGAGGAGAGAGTAACCTCTTCACATAACATACATGTACTATTTATACTATGTATATATACATATTTTTATATATATATATATATATATATATATATATATATATCAAAAATAAACAAAGTAAACGATAGCTGAACTATCTTTAAATGATGGAGGCGTTATGCACATAGCCTGCCTGGTGTAGGAGTAATATGTAAAATGTATACAAATCATACTATTGTCGGGAACATCTGCAAAAAATTTGTAATATCGTGACCTTCATCATATATAACCCAGATAGACATCCTTATGAAACGTTTTTGGCATTCTTATTAAATATAATGTATATGAGAACTATCAAGATTTTGATTTTTTTACAGTGTTTAAAATTCCGGTTATCGCGTTTTGCTCTTTCTTTGCTTGTACGGCACGAAAACTGTTTGACAAAACCATTCAACCTGGTGCTTGTTCGATAGTTTTTTAAAACCTTTGTTAGAATTTTTAATTTGACTATGCATTTCATCTTTAAAACTGTTAATAACTTACGTAGAGATTAAGGTATGCGTTTTAAAGTCAGTTTCATAAAATAACTGAAGAGGGTTGGGTGGAGTCTCCAATAAAATGCATTGTTGTATTACGTATGCAACAACAGTCTTGACAAATTCCCGCGAATCTAGAATCCTTTGAGGTGACAATTACTAATGACATACTAATGACTAGTCTGATATTTAGGGTCACGTCAATTGATGATGTCATAATGA
The DNA here is from genome assembly GCA_029721355.1 of Tegillarca granosa. NCBI lineage: Eukaryota > Metazoa > Mollusca > Bivalvia > Arcoida > Arcidae > Tegillarca > Tegillarca granosa. The sequence goes on along the minus strand of CM056600.1, from coordinate 21,675,510 downwards.
CCTGATTAATTGCTTGCTTAGAGAAGGTAGGGTTATAAAGGTTAATTTAGTTTTAATGTTAGACGCTTTCATCATTTCTTAAGCAGTTAGTCATTGAAATTCGATTCGTATTATTTAGGAATATGTATAATTTGTCATTTGTGGGCCATAAAAACGTTGTTTGTGGCCAACAGTTACTCGCTTACTCTTGCAGCCTCCATAGTTTAACCTATAGTAATTGGCCCTGTACTTGACCATATACTTTTCTATCTAAAATTATTCTTAATACCTTTACATTAGAGATACTAGTAGTGTCTTATATTGGCGATTCCGGCCTATGTTGGTCAGTTTGGGTAGAAACAAAATTGTTGACTGAAATTGATTTTTTTTTGCCGCTACGTAGTTTTGATTTACCCTTAACGTCAGCTTATTCAAGTGGTTTTTTGCGCTAGCGGCAAATCGTTTTAAGTAGTTTTTTTTTTTTTAATTTCTTTACTTTTATTCATTTATTTGTTTATTTATTTATCTATTTACTTATTATTATTATTATTATTATTATTATTATTATTATTATTATTATTATTATTGTCGCTAATGTACACCGATTACCACATGTATTTCATTTATTTAAATACCCATTATCAGATTGCGTTGAGATGCAGGTGCTGTAAAATGATAGCGTAATTCTGATAGTGGAGTAATAGTGTCTCGTCTAAAAACTGTGCAGTATCTACATTTGTTTAGAGTTTGAGTGGCTTTTGTAAGGGATTAAAGTATTTTTTCATGATATTTCAAAAAAATAAATAAATAAATAAATAAATAAAAAAAATTACTGCGGTCCTTTTAACCATTTGCGTTACCGTTGCATTTGAATAACAAACCCATTTGTTTTTATTCGTTCTTATTTATGTTATAAGTTCAAAGTTTTAAATTATCACAATTTTGGCACTTTAGTTTCTTCTACCACCCAAGAACTGACCATCTCTTATCTACAAATACATCTCACAAGTGCTTTTTGAAGAATTAATATAAAAATGCAAAATATAACTCTACTGGAGAAATTAACTCATTACGCCCCCTCTTTGCCACCTGTATTCAACCATATATCAATTATGATAGTGTAAGAAATTCCGATAATTCGCTATGAAATATTATGCGGGAAAAAAACGGTGTGAAATTAATTTGCCGCTAGCGGTAAAAACACTTTGAAAATAATTTGTCGTTAGCAGTAAATTGAAAACTGCAAGAAGCGGCTAAAAATCAATCTTTGTACACGTTTTGTCCCAGATTATACCGGCAACTGTACCACACTGTTTGTGCGTTGTTGATTTTTTGTTTTTGTTTCGTTGATTGGAATTTTTACTCGGCTTTTTTAGGAGACACTTCTATTTTTGTTTAACAAAAATTGAATACTAACAAGCCTAAATATATTAAACAAAGAACCATTCTCTTTAGTCTTAATTCGTTCAAATGGTTTTTGTTCTAACATGTGTTTAAAATACAGTAGAACTTCGATAACTCAAACTTCGATATCTCGAATACCACGTATAACTCGAAGTCTTTATTTTGTCCCGACCGGTTTTCTATATAAACTATATTAGGAAAACTTCGATAACTCAAACTTCTATAATTCGAATACCCCCGATAACTCGAAGTAAAAATTTGGTCTGTAGTTTAAAAATCTATTAAAATTAACTTCAAAAACTCGAATTTTTTCTAACAGTGTATGATCAATGGCTCGTTTAATAAAACGATCAAAGAAATCACATATCGGTAATTTGGCTACCGTTATAGTAGAGAAAATAACCGAGTAGTTCTTGTTATCTACCGTATTAATTAGTATCAATTAACGGATTAATATCCAGTACCGTCACGGACAATTAAGCCTAACAGGTACGCTAATCCTCTACTGTAATAAAAGAAGCCAAGTTCTCCAAGCTTAATTAAAACGACTAACCCCGATGTACTCACGACTGCATTAAAATCTTAAATAACTTATTGCATTGCTTTATAATTTCATTAAGTTTCTGTTCGTATTTTCTAACGAATTTAAAAAATAAGCATTTTGATAAACATGTACATATATCTGATTTCCGATTTCGTTGTTCGTATATACATGTATCGTGATTTTATAATAAAATAATACGTTTCGCACGCTTTTACCGTCAATATCAATTCTTTAATAAATTATTTATTGTATTTTCTTTAAAAATTATCTTTTTACTTTTTTTTCACATCCGAGTACAGGGAACTGTTTAAAACATCAAGATTTTGAAGTGGAAAACATATATTAAGGTGACACCATTCTTGGACATCATCCTTCAACTTCGATAACTCGAACACCCCGATAACTCGAAGTCCCCAGTGAAGTCCCGAGCACTTCGAGTTATCGAAGTTCTACTGTAAAAGAAAGTAATTTGCAACACACACACACACACACACACAAACACACACACACACACACACACCTTACAAAAGCTGATCAATTAGTTAACATTTTCTCTTATTGTAACCAATTAATATTACCGAACAGATTTCCTAAAAGGAGCGTTCTACTTAATTATCTGTTAACATGGTGACTTCATCTTTAAAGGTAATTATTTCTCAGAAGATGCTAAAAAGAGAGAAACAATACAAAAGGCAGTAGTAAGGTTCATGTAAACTGACCAATTGATTAAGAGATCAACCAATGTTTCCATCCCATTTTAGATTTTTCACCTTTATATATTTCCCAGGGTGCTCTGCAGATGACCAACTATTACGATTTTGATATTAATGCGCAGGGCAATTAGAACTTTGACTATTGATTGCCAAACATTACTTTTATTTGATTGCTATAAAACATGCAAAATGAACATCAGAAATTATACAATGCTCTTAATTAGGTTGTTTTTATAACATAACTGACCATAAATAGTAATTGTTGTTTTAATTTGACCAATTTCGGCGATGCATTCTCCATCACTTAATTAAAAATGGGAAAAAATCGATTGTCGGTTTTCTCTTATTTGTTCTTCTGTGTTTTATATATTTATTTATTTTATTTTTTTTATTTTTTTTTTTTTATTTTTTATTTATTTTTTTTTTTGCTTGTTTGTTTATATATTTTGACAAATCATACCATTCGTTTGGCAGAGAGTTAATCGTAGTAAATGCACTGCCCAGGTTCCTATTTGCCGCGCACTTCTGTTACTTCGACATATATTTTGTATTGTTTTAAGAATATGAAACCTTTCGTCATATTTTGGAATTTTTAGTATATTTTTTCACTCTTGTTTTATTTATATATTTTACTTATAAACTTTATAATTCAGCTACTAGTATGTTGTATTCGTTTTGATAGTTTTTCAATTGTTTTTTTTTCCTTATCAATTTTGTATTTTGTGCATGCTGTTGTGGTAATTGTTTGGTAATACTATTCTCTATTGTAGGTTTAATTCATGTGTAACTTTATAATATGTAACGAGAATATTGTCATACGCATATCTCTTTTTGATGAAAAAACTTGTCATCCTCTTTTTTATGATTACAGAAAAAAAGGTTGAATTTTTTCCTCTTTGCCACTCATTTTTTATACTTGACCAACACAAATGTTATATATGCCTTCAAGGATGGCCGCGAAAATGACCATTGTTAAAAAATTTCTCTACTTTTCTCTCTCTCTCTCTCTCTCTCTCTCTCTCTCTCTCTCTCTCTCTCTCTCTCTCTCTCTCGCAAGAACGGGTTTTTTTAATGAATGGTTTTAATCACAGTTGGGTCACACTTGGTCTTAATTGGCAAGATGACATAATTATGAATCTTTGTGCTCTCCGCTTCGCCCATTTCTTGTTTCTTACGATTTGTCTTATTTTCTGACATCTAACCGATACAAAGAAAAATACATTTGTATTCAATTTTAGATATGCATTCACAATTCTGGGCGGATCCCGAATTTCAAGAATGCGGAGTCGGTTGTGAAATTTATCATGCGATGTAGCAAGCGTCGAAGGCTCAAACCCTAAGTAGCGTCGAGGGTGGTTCTTAGGGCCGTTAAAGGACCTCAGTAGGTCCAGGGCAGAAACATTTTGGGGGTCCAGGGGGCGAAGTCCTCTTATTTCTGGGTATCGTTTGGCCACATCTCTCTCTCTCTCTCTCTCTCTCTCTCTCTATCTCTCTCTCTCTCTCTCTCTCTCTCTCTCTCTCTCTCTCTCTCAAACTGCAAATGAAAAACATGTAGTTAGACTTCGAGTTAAAACCTACGACGAAGTTCACTAACAAACTACGTAAACTGTACGAGGTTTTAAATATACACTCAAAAACTTTAAAAAAAAAAGGGCATTGCGAACTGGGTGGGTGGCAAGATTCAGAAACTTAGTAAACAGGAAACTAAGACTCTTTAGGATTAATTTATGATACTTTTACAACAATTAATTATTCATTGAAAGTCTTTAATGTGACGCTGTGACGAATCAAAAATTACATGTTAAATGGTTAATAGTGTCATCTTAATCAGAATGTTTAATCAAGCATTACACCAAAACATCTGGACTGTTTCGGTGGGAGGTTCTTTGGAGGGGGAATATAAATTTAATCAGGTTCATCTAGCATTTATTCAATACATCAATATCTTTAAAGACTCTGGGTGTAAAAAAAAATAACACTCTCTTTTAAAAAAATTGGCCAAGAGTTTCAATTATTTTTATTAATTCTTTCATGTCATGGTTTGGTTTTCTATAAAGGACTTAGCTATCGAAACATTTTGTCAGGCTTATTGCGTTATAAATCTAATTTGTGTAGTATCCCACAATGTTGTATCTTTTACAATTACAGAAAAGTAACAATCAACATGATTACATCAAGACCATCTGTCCATCATCGAGTCAGTCGGGGGATTTGAAGGTCCCTATGCTTCAGATTTCAACAAATTTATTCCACGTGCTTTAATTGCCCAGTCCAGAATTCTTGTGCCCCACGAATGGTCTTTAAATACATATTTTGTACATATGTCATATTGCTGGGCCTCATGTTCGATACTAATTTTGAATGTATTACATAGATAGATTAATTGATTTCATAGGGTTTTACGTCCCACTCAAGAATATTTCACTTATATCGAGACGTCAACAGCTATAGGTGAAGTGACAGATTTTTTTTTTTTTTTTACCTTTGCAGTTCAAAAATTAAGACGACTGAAAATTTTGTTAAATGGTATATTTTCTGACAACACAATATGTTCATGCTCGGAACATTTTTATACCTATTGTATAAAAATATGATAATTCAAGTGATTGAAAAAAATTCGACAAAATGTCGTACTTCAAGTGAATTTCTGATAAATTGTCGCATTCTATCAAGTGTAGTTTCGACGAAATGTCCATTCGACGAAACACTCTATCAACTAAGCTACCGTAGTGGTGTGTTCTCATATAGAAATCCATAGGAAGAACATAAGCAAGGATTATTTTCGTATTGATAGAATATTTGTAAAATTGTAGGTTTGAAAATTTAGAAAGCTGTGTTTCCAATGTTACTTTTGATGAAATTATTTATTTATTTATTTATTTATTTATTTATTTATTTATTTATTTATTTATTTATTTATTTATTTATTTATTCATTTATTTGCATTTTTCTTTTTGTAGCTGAAATAAAAAGCTATTGATTAAGTCATACGATTATTTATCCTCTTTTTATCTCTTTTTCTGTAGGTACGGATTTATTTAGTTAGTAATGACAGTTCTGGTGGTTCACTCAAGGTATCAAGCTTTATCCAACCTGACAAACCTAACTCTAAATAGCTGGAATAATCGATGATTTGACGAGAAAGAACCAAACATAAAGATATGTTAGAGAAATGGGTGTTCACCCCTCACAACCCCCTCCCCCCCCCCCCCCCTGCCCAGTCAAGATTCTTTCACTTAATCTAGGATTCGGGTTTTGGGATGATGGAAGAAAACCGGAGTGTAAGGAAAACCAATCTCCTTTAAACAAGAGAAGAAACAAGCTTTCTCACTTTAGAATCTGACAAAAGTGGAGTTCGAACCTAGACGTTGAGAGACACTCCGATACGTAAGCGAGCGTTTTAAGCCACTCAGCCTCCGAGGACCTAGCTCGATCAGTAAATTAGAGTTTTCAATTTGTGACAAGTCTAACCCTGACAATTAACTACATGTAAATATAAAAACACACAAATTACAAAAAATAGTTTTTTTTTTAAGTATAAAAAAATCTCCGTTCAATAAACAAGCATTAAGATAAAGTAAATTGTAAAAATTTTACTCTTAAATTTTGTTATTTATTCTCATCATTTACACAAAATTTTCTGCGCTTAAAGAAAATTACTTTCGATATAAATTTGCCATCTAATGTTGGTCGATATACAAACTATTATTCCAATGTAATTTCTGACTTACTGAGGAAAATCTGAATCATTATCAGAAACTAATACACTGAGTTCAGTAAAATATATATTGATTCAATAAATGCAATTAAACTTTACTATTTGTATCAAGCCAGTTTAATCATGAAACATGTCAATAATTTCTATTAAAGAGTTTCTCCATATTCCGGTCAGCCAGTCCCAATATCGTTATTTGGTTTCGGATATTATTATTGATTTTATTGTAATAGATCTGTGAGTGAGTCAACTGTGCACAAATGTCTCAATGCAGTTTGCAAGGTTAATTCTGTTGGGTGGAATTAGAGATCGCTAGATGACAAATTATTAATAAGGAAATGCTGTCATATCTGCATGTGTAGATGCGCGTGTATTTGTCCATTATAAGGTCTTACACATCACTTGAGGCCAGACAAGGGAGCGTGTGTCATTGATTTGCATTTATACTTTGAAATCGTGTTTTTTTGAAATAAAAAAGAAAGACAAGTTTGTTAATAATATTTCCTTTGTATTTTTCCAAAAATCGATTGTCCCTGATTGAACGGTATAGATATTACGTCATCCTGATTCATTAGGCGAATTCTAAACTTGCAATGGTTATCAAACTTGCATGTGCCGAAGACAATGCAAGACGCTAATTCCTTTGTTATAAAATAACCTGACTCATTTTTGTAAAAATATGGACGATTTAATCCATCAAATTAGACATTAGTCACTCAGATCAAAAAGAATTTTTTAACGAAAGAAGGATGTTCGGATCTCCTTTACAACATCCTAGTTTTTATTTTAATAAACCGATTGATTAAAAGTGTCTAAGTGAAAGCGTAATTAAGATCATGATCGATTTTAGATGTCTGATATCAATGTTCAGACATGAAACCTTTAGTTAGTAATTATACAAACAAATCTTTAAAAATAGTAAGTAAATATGAAAATTAATTACACCAAATATTGGCTAAATTTACATCAAATTAGAGTCAAAAGCACTAAGTACAAGTATTGCGTAAAGGTTATCTTAAATTTAAAAAAAATCACGTGTGTGTGTGTGTGTGTGTGTGTGTGTGTGTGTGTGTGGTTTTTTTTTTTTTTTTTTTTTTTTTTTTTTTTTTTTTTTTTTTTTTTTTTTTGCGAAAAAATCGTGATGTTCTGAATATAAATTGCGAAATAAGATGAAAAGTCAATAGTAGTTTTGCCCGATATCTCAATTTAAAGGAGATTCATTAATAAGACATTAGTTCAAGTGTTTCGTGATTAGCTTGCCATGGGGCGACTTGTTTGGTACGTATAATAAGCCATTTTGGCCGCAAATGTTACTTGAACAATATTGTGTTACTTACAGCACTGTTCGATGTAGAGCTACAAGATGATTACAATAACATTTATGTGTAATTATTTATCTCCATTGATTTGTTTAATTGATTATAACATATACTCATATGATTCGTCATATTGTGCCTTGGTTTTCTCTATGAAATACGGGAACTGACCAAGCATATTTTTCAAAAGTAAGATATTTTGTAAGCAGGGCTATGAGGTACGCGAACTAAACAAGCAGAACTAAGGTAATGAGAAATGAGCAAGCAGAACTATCAAATTTGAGATCTGAGCAAGCCGAGCTATGATAAACGGGAACTAAACACGGAGAGCTATAGAAATGGGATATGTACAAGCATATCTATGAAATACAAGAACTGTACAGGCAGATCTATAAAATAAGAGAAATGAGAAAGCAGAGATATGAAATATGGAAACTTAGCAAGCTATACTTGCTAAGTTTCCATATTTGACAACTTGTCATATTATAAATTTTTTAATATTTCATTCAGAAAATTCAAAAATTTATAATATGACAATACTATGAATTACGGAAATTGAACAAGCAAGGTCTATATATATGGGAACTAAACAGACAGATTTATTGTATATGAAACCGAGCAAGCAGAAATTTGAAATATGAGAATTAAGTGAACATATTTATAAAATACGGAACTGAGCAAGCAAAGTTATGAAATATGGAAACTAATCAAGCATATCTATAAAATACGGGAACTGAACAAGCAGATCTATAAATTAGGGAACTTTCCAACCATATCTATTAAATACGGGAACTGTACAAGCAGATCTATAAATTACGGGGATTGAACAAGCAGGTCATTATGTATCGGAACTGTACAATCAGATCCATTATATATGGAACACAGCAAAAAGAAGTACAATATATATGGGAATTGAGTGAACATACTTATAAAATACGGGAACTGACCATGCAGGGTTATAAATCATGGGGCTGGGGAAAGCCATTCCTTATGTTACAGGTGTAATGTGCTAATTTTGAATTGTATTATTTTATAAAATTCAGAAGAAGCACATGACACAGGGATTCAAAAAATCAGACTTATGAATACGGGGATTAAGAAAAATCTATAGAAAAAAAAAGAAATGTTCAAGCAGGTCTATGAATTATTTGAATTTTGTAATCAGAAAACTATGAAAAGGAAATATGAGTCTTTTGTAAACTATCAGATGTATTTTTAATCGTTTAGTTTACTATGGAAACACTTCAATCCATGGTATTGATAAGCTAGATAAATATTCCCGGCGGTGGTAAGCTAATTTTGCAGGACCGTTTTAGGAAAAATGAATAATTGATTTTCACTTTTCAGCACTAATATTAAGAGAGAGAGAGAGAGAGAGAGAGAGAGAGAGAGAGAGAGAGAGAGAGAGAGAGAGAGAGCTATGTCAAGGATTAATTCTTTTTATTACCACAAATGACACCACGTAAATCGAAATATTTCAATTAAAGTCAACAAAAGTAAAAATGTCCGGAAGTTTCATCAATACAAAAATTCAAACAATAAACGCCATGCATTATAATATTCAGAATTTTGATTTGCTCCTTTTCCGTGTTCAATTAAGTAATATACAAATTTTAAAAACAATATCATAATAAAACCAAACCTCTTCTCATTGCGAAATGATTGTTGTTGTTGTTGTTGTCGTTGTTGTTGTTGTTTAACGTTGCATCAACAATGTTTCAGCAATTCCCAACGAGAGCAAGGTTATTAATATCTCTGTTGATAAATCTAAGAACAAATTTCTGTATTCGTTTGATGTGCAAATGTAAAGTATTGTTTAACGTGTATTAGCGAGCATTGATGTGACTTTTCGATCATGTGCTAGTTCACTGAGTGAGTATGCCGCAGATAAGCCCATAATCTTTCCATCGGGTACATCAGCCGATACTCTGTCCTCCTAATACCGAGCGCCAGGCAAGTAAGCAATATCTCAAATTTCAAAATCTTATATATGACCCTGCTGAGGTTCGAACTCACCACCTCTCGCTCTCGAGGCGGATGCTCTACCACTGAGCCACAAGAATGTAAATGAGAAGAAGCTGTATGAACGCATTAGAACAAATTATTAGTACATGGCTATCTTTCTATAATGACGAGTTGCAATTCTGCTTACAAACGTTTTCAAAAATAAAACATCCAAATTCATGAACGACAACTCAGAAATACATGTCGAAATGGTATCAATGTATCTACTTCCTAGCGAGGGCCTCGGTAGCCGAGTTGTCTAAGTCGCACTTACGGATTATATGTCCACTCTCGCGCCTAGGTTCAAAACCCACTCGGTCTGACCCTAGTAAAATTAAAAATCTTGTCGGTTCGTTTGTTGAAGGTCAGTGTTTTTCTGTGGGCACTCCAGTTTCCTCCACCATTCCTGAACTGAACTGATCGATATATGTGAAAAAATCTTGACTTGGGCGTAAAACACCATTAATCCAATCCACCTACATTACAATGTCTGACTGACACCAATATCTTTAACATCCTGTTCATGAGTTCGTTTGTACTTTTGTAAATGTGTATGAAACGACATCATGTGAAGATCATGTGACACCTAATGGAGACCGGTATGTGATTAAAAATCAAATAACGTAATTGACTCTTGCATCTAGCAATTAATCATACCTTTAATTCTTAGACTATGTTAGTTAACCCATTTATACCTAGATCCGTTAACATGGAGCTATACAACCGTTTTATTTTACTTTATTTTTATTAAGTTAATTCTTTTTTTAATTTTTTAAGCAAACATTTGAGTGTAATAGCGTCATGTCAGGATATCAGATCTATATTTAAACATTAACATCTAAATATTTATTTTCTATTTCCTGTTTAATTTTTATGCTGTTTGTTTATTTTTATTAATGATAAGGAAATATTTCACTGCTTCTTTTAAAATGTTTATTTGCATCATGACTTTATCTTGTGGGCATGATTCAAACTGTGTAACTTAAACGATAAAACCGAAAACACGTACTTTAAAATGATATGTTGGAAGTTGAAATCAACATCTTTTGTCGGTTAACCGTAAGTTGATTTTTCTCTGGTACCAGCATTTTCATACAGATTTAAATAAGTGAAATGTCAGCTCCGAAATTATAGGTTTTAGGGTTCTATCCCTTGTTAGTTCTCACCTTGTGTTCTTTTTTTCCAAGAACTCGGGTGAGGGAATTGTTGTTCGGAACCGCATCAGCATTATTGCAGCTCCTAAGAACTCTGTGTGATAAAATAGGAATCTCTATTAACTTTAGACAAACAATTGACTACACTGAATTTACATAAATAAATACATGTACACTGTATCTACTGGCGCAGCGCACAGTACACCTCGAAACATAACACCTTGAAACATTACACCTCGAAACATTACACCTCTTAACATTATACCTCGAAACATCCACCTCAAAACATTCACTTCGAAACATTACATCTCGAAACATTCACCTCGAAACATTCACCTCGAAACATTCACCTCGAAACATTACCTCGAAACATTACACCTCGAAACATTTACCTCGAAATATTCACCTTGAAACATTACACCTCGAAACATTTACCTCCTAGCAGTACACCTCGAAACATTACACCTCGAAACATTACACCTCGAAACATTCAGAAACATTGGATGTTTCAAGGTGTGTTTCACGCTGCGCGAGCTGATTGTCCTATTACGAAAATGTTTTGATCCTTGATTACAAAAATAACACCCGATCTCAGATTCTAAGTGTTTTCTATTGTTTTGGAGGTAGTTTAAATTCTATAAACAGTTGAAATATTGGGTCATTTATTTAAAGAATTCCAGTTAATGAACGATCCGGGAAATTGCTCTGTTATTTGTGATTTCACACATTTGCTCCCTCCTCCCCCCCCCCCCCCCCCAAAAAAAAAAAAAAAAAAAAAAAAATCAATTAAAAAATTTAAATAAAAAAAACGTAGAAAAGCAAGTTTTGAATTATAGGCTCAAATAAAAAATACATAATGATTGGTCAATGAACTCAACGGTTACCAAAGCAATGAATAAGTCCCCTGAGCTGCTTAGTTCAAAATGCACATGTTGTGTGTACCATTATTTCTGCATATCCGATAGTCGAACTCTTCGGTTTTCGTGGTTAAATGAGTAGAACGTGGGAAATAGAGTCTTAACGCACTGTGAGCATGCTTCCTTAAGCTAATGCCTCAAAGGTCTCAAAATATATGACGTTTCCTGAAGTATGTCACAACTCATGTCTTCCTAATTATCATTGTGAAATTATTAAAACATTTAACGGATTAATTTAATTAAACAATTAAGACAGAAACTGTTTCAACTTAAAACTAGAAACTATTTAAATGATTTGGCATTTACACATGGACTGTTCTCATTAAATATGCATTAACACATACATTATGAATGAAAACGCTGACATGTATAATGGTATAATGATAATTATGTATGAGAATCTTTTAAGACTTAATTTATTTCGGACTTCATTGAAATGCCATTTAAAACACAGCGAAGTCGTGCTTATTCCATAGTACATTATCTTAATTCTGTTTGCAATTTCCAGCACTTAAATTACTAATTAACTGCGGAAGCTTTTTATCACAGTCAAATTTAAAAAAATATTGCACATCTACAATCACGATTTTCTGTATTAGAGCATCATATTTCCACTAGCAACAACAATCAATCTTCTATGTTTTGCTGAGTAGAATCAAGTGTTTCGACGGCAAATCTGGTATTTATGGTGAAATTCAAAAACGCAGAAAATATCCATGAGTTCTACCAGTCTTTCTTGTTAAACAGTGCGTTAAATAAAAATTGTAATTTCAATTTCAGTTTTTGAGCCATTTTGAAATTTCATTAATAAGTACCTATTAAATTAAAATTAGATGTCATTCCGTGATGGAAATCATCTGGGGAATTTGTATGATCCTTCTTACATTTCATCATGTATTAAAACCATGCCTATTCGCACTAGTTGGGAGAGGGTTGCAAAATATCAATCTTAATATTGCCTTACGAGAACAATTAAAATTTGTAGTTCATTCTAAGAAGGAATAACATTTGTTTATAATGTCTTTACCATCAAGAAGATCTGAGCCATACGATTTGTGAACGTCCAGAATGAAAGGCGCCTTCTGTTGATCTAGGATATAATTTAGAAAGTAAATTTAAATGCTTAAGGTTATCAAACAACGTTCTATTTCATCGATAAACAATTTGTTGCATCTTTTCATTTTAAAATCGATGAATTTATTACTTCAATGGTTTTTGAGGGGAAAGTATATGTTAAGGGAACTATTAAGTACATAATGTTGATAAATTGATAAAAAATCAGAGTTTTCTTTAATTTTCATTTTTTAGTTTTCTGACAACTATGGCGCCAATCGCACCATCAGTATAACGTTATTTGATTCAGTATGACAAAACGCTTTTTGCCTCAATGTTCCTTATTAATTTCAATCTTTCAACCATGTTGATCATTTGCCAAGTCGCTTATAGATGTTGGATTGCTATAAACAGCATTTCTGTTTGTTTTGGCCAAAAATGTTTTTCTATTAATTTTTGTTTCTTATTTCGTTCGGATTGATGTTCTGTGTTCATATTTGTTATGATCATTGTCAGGTCTCAGTTTCATACTCATTCATTGACTAAGATATCCAAAATTTAATTTGAGTATATTTTGACAATTCTGTGTGTAACGCCTGATCAATATTTGTAACAATACTACTTCACATATGTTAAAAGTTTGGAAATAAAGCTTCCACTTCCTGTATTTTGAAAATAAAATATATATACATGGTTCTTTTTTAATTCCTTTACGAACTATTGGTAATCCTAAATAAGCCTCATACGCCAATGGTTTCCTATTGGATACCAATAACTTTTGCTTATTTGCTTTTATGACTTATTCATTTATTTATTTATTTATCTATTTATTTATTTATTTATATTGTATATATATTTTTTTCAATTTCATTTGATTTGTGTCTTTTAACAAACAACCAAAGAAAAACATTAAATAATTCTTGAAACAATCGTTGCTAAGGACATTTTTTTTGTATTATTTGATTGATTAAAGCATCAAAACCACGATGATACACTAGTATGACAGAATTAAATGAAATATGATACGTATTTGTAGCTTCAACTGAAGCTATTGTGACAAGACGTCAAACAATAAAGAAACCTTATTTAGTGATAATTAACAAAGATGATAATAGATAATATGAACAATAACAACACGTTTTTGAAAGGTTGGTCTGAAGTAAAAACAAAAAAAAAGAAAAAAGATAATATAATATATACAAATATGATACTTCAATTTCCGACGCGGTAGTTTCGAGTCAATTTTGGAATCTATGGTACATTAAAAAAATCAAAATTAGGTTCGATTATGTTAAGTTTCATTCCGTTAACAGATTTGCTATGTGCTGATTTTGAATGCATTTTTGTCATGTGCTGATTTTGAATGCATTATTTTAATTGAAATTCAAAATCAGCACATGATAGATTTTTAGGTATCTTATTCTTTTATCAGATGGAGGAAAAAACAATAAGGCCTAAATGGCTGCGTGTTATAAGGAATTTAACATATGATGACGCCCCTGTGTTTTATTTGGTTATTGTTGTTTGGTTAATGAGTTGTTACATAATTAAGTGGAAAGATTCTGAAAATACTTAAAGCAGGACCAAAACTAATTACGTCACTACGAAAGCCGATTCGTGCCAGTTTAAAAGAATAAAAGAAAATAAAATTTCTCGTAATTACGAGAAATATTTAAGTTATTACGTGAAAAATATTTATGTAAGTACGAGAAAAATTCAAGTTATTAACATAGAAATTTCTCGTAATAACTTCAATATTTCTCGTAATTACGTGAAATTTATTTCTTATTCTTTTAAACTGATACGAATCGGCTTTCATACATAACCAAAAAGCTTACCATCTTCATCTGTGTGGTGATGGTCATTGGATAAAAATTGATAATCACATCAGGGTAAACAATTCAAATAATACATTCCGTTTTTAAAGCATAGATATACTTACGAAGTTATTTTCAATATTATAATATCATTAAAATGTTTTACATCCTTCAAAATCATATATATTGTGAAACGAATGATTTCAGAACAGAAGTGGGAGATTTAAAAAAAAAAAAAAAAAAAAAAAAAAAGAAACATCACTCAACTAACGTCTCTAAATGTCCAAAACTACTTATATATACTGGTCCAAGAAGTATAAATTGGATTGATGGACTCAGGGCTAATTAAAAGGGTTTTTTTTTTTTTTTTTTTTTTTTTTTTAACTCTGGTCCCTAGTTTACATATACAAAGTAAATACCCCATTACTTTACTACATTTTGAAGTCAGTTTTAATTCTTTGTATGCTTACTTCTTCAAATGAAATAAAACAATCCGAACTAAAACATATAATGTCCATTTGCTCAAGGCCAATGCATCAATGTGTAAATGTAACAAATGGGTCAAAGTCAACACCTGTTCAGACCGTCGGTTTTAATTTTTTGGGGCTTTTAATATAGCTGTATTTACAAAAGGTACCCATTGGAATGTAGCGAGTGCTTTTGAAAGGTTCTAACGTTATAGCATAAGTATGACTTTTTATTGCGTGATTTTAAACTGAAGTCCACATTAGCGACTATAATTCCACTTTCCTCACAATTCTCAACATTCATGTCTACTGCTTAAATGGAAATTTAGCAATTAGTAATCAAAAACACGTGTAGTTGACCACTTTGAGATGTAACTGAATATATATATATATATATATATATATATATATATATATATATATATATACATATATATAAACAAAAAACATCGAATGAGATAGCAAACCACATTAGACAACTCAGCAGTACACGTTCGGATTTCATGGACAAAGGATTGCTTCTGGGAGTGCCAGGCAGACAGATTCCTAATTGTCACAGATATGTTACAGCCAGTGGTTCATGATCACACCTTTAATCATAATAACACCCTAATCATATAATCACATTCTTATAACATAATCACATTCAAATCATATAATTACATAATCACACCCTAATCACTTGATCACATAACCACACCCATTACAAATGGGTTCATTTGTAAATTTCCATTACTTTACTTTAAAAACTTGTAACCAGAGACCGCGATTTGTCCATCAAAGATATAGAATATGAACAAAGCCAATTGAAAAATAATTTTGTATCACTAAAGGTTTTTAGGAAACTTTCAATAGAGAGATATTATATTTTAGATTTAACAATATTACCAATAACTCATAACAAATTGTGTTCTTGCAGATAAAATTATGTAACACGGGATTAATAATAGACGTCTTTGTGTTAAGGTATATTTATTAAACACATCAAACCAGGAAGAGAGATACGGTCGCATACCATTAGCCATTATTATTGTAACAATGCGCTTTCAATACGAAAACATAAATACAAAGTATGCTGTTGGTCCAACAAAACAATACCTTCTGATTCGGGATTATTAGGTTTTAATTAAAAACTATGTGACAATTCTTTATGAACTATTGCAAATTTGGATATTCTGTTAAAAATATATATTTTAAAAATATGAATTGGCAAGCACATCTAAAATAACAGATGTAAGATTACCTCTCTTTCTGTCTCTCTCTCTCTCTCTCTCTCTCTCTCTCTCTCTCTCTCTCTCTCTCTCTCTCTCATCATCATCATCATCATCATCGATTTAATGAGTCAAAATATCATCATAAAACAAAAAACGATGGCCATATTGAATTTTACAACCAAGTTTTAATTTTCAATTTAAAAATTAAGAAAAAAACTTTAAGAAATTAGCCGTATTTACCTGCTATTTAATTTTAAAACTTAGAAAGAGTATCGGCTGGTTCACCCGGTGCAAGGATAAAGTGACTGGAGGAGTGATGTGCTAGTCTGCGGTTTACTGACTCAGTGAGCTAGCACCTTAACAAAAAATTACCCTAAATGCGCACTAGCACACGGCAGTTTACTCACTTCTCACACATAGACGAACTTGCTCTTAAATTCATCCTTCGAGATTAATAATTTGGCTCCCATCGAATAGCTAAATACTACTTATTTATTTATTTATTCATTTATTTATTTATTGCAATTTTAAATTATATCCATCGACCTGTTGTCTTGCTAATTAAATAATTATATGTGAATAACATTCAACATGCAATTGAAGAGCCGACCAACTCCAGATTCCACGACCACTCCCGGTTTTCGTGTAGATGTTTCTCTTGTTATTTACCATCATATAAGGATATTTGATTAATAAAAATATTGTAAATTACACCTCAAGACACTTTTTTGAACTTTGATTTTTATCATCACATTTCAGATAACCATGATTCCAATATATTACAAGCAGATATTAAATGGCAAATGATGTTTTACAATAATTTTACACTAATTGTCTATGTTCTAGTCATCACTTTGTGTGAAAACATATATACATAACACTTCTGTAGAAAGTTAAACCCATATCTTGAGGGGAAATTTTGTAATAGTTGTCCGTATGTGAGATGATAAACGCGATTTACGATGAACTTACCTGCTGGCTTCCAGGTATACTGTATGTGCATCAATTAATCATTATGTATTTAAACATCGGTACAAACATGGCAGCCACAGCTTCAGGTGATTTTACTCATAACACGATTTTAAGGATTATTTGGTATTTTTATTTTTTAAAAATAAAAATTTTCGTTTGGTATTTTTCGTGTATTTTGTATTTTGGAACAAATTACAAATAATAAAGTGTAAAAAATCTATTTTACGGTTATTTTTCCGTTTTTTCTGTAACTCAACTATTATAGCGTCAATTGTGATAGTTCATAAACAAAACATGTGACAGCACAAACATTTAGCGTGAACAGCGTAGAGGGGCTAGACTTTTTTCAAGCACGTTTGCAAGGTGAGGAAATTCTGCTCACGTGAGATGTATCTCTTGCAACATTGAAACTATTTACAGCAAACTTGTTGAAAGGCCTGAAATGTCCTTAATTAGGATTAGCTCCCTTTGAATATAGCAAGACCTTTATAATGTAAGTAGAATATGGCCACTATCATAAACCGGTAAATGTGTTTTATAAAACTTAAGTTTTGTTCATCAACATAATGAGTACTTGTATTTTGTTGAATAAAATTCAAAGATTATAAAATAAACTAAAGGTACAAGAAAAAACTTGAAACGAACAAGTGTTCGTTATATTAAAGATTTAACATGAGTTTAGTAAGATTTTTTTCTGAATTAATCCATTGAACGTACGTCAAGTGTTTATCTGATGAAAATCGTTTGGCTATGTTGTAATTTATTTATTTATTTATTTATTTATTTATTTATTTTGCTAATTTGAGCACTCGAAGAAAACAACGTCTCATCTATGTAATAATAAGTATATAAGCAAAATGAATGCTAAATGTATTTTATAAAAAAAATTAAAAAAGACAAGAAATAAAATGCATGACATGACACAATGTTATTTTATAATGAAAAAGATTATTTTTATTTTCATTTAACCTCCTTAAATTTTCTGCTAGAGTAGCTCTCTCTCTCTCTCTCTCTCTCTCTCTCTTTGCCTGTATCACATTTTTCGACATCTTATTGCATTTTACAAAAATGACATTTTATGCTCAGTTTATTTCTGGCATTGCTAAAAATATAATAATGATTATTACGTTTTCTAATCGGCAGAAATAATCACGACGTCAACAAGAAATAAAATCCCCGACTGTCACTGTCATGGAAAAATCAAATAGAAGTCCTCATATTCTTGTTACAACTGCATTAAGATTCACTTTTCTCAGTGTCAAGTAAATAAAATTGTTTTTGAATTTGCCGTTCTAAACTATGTAAAATATGAGAATTATGTGTTCTTAAAGCACAAATTATGTCAAGGCGGGCATAAAATATTTAATAAAAAAAGTACTTTTTAAAAGATTTTTTTTCAAAAGAATTACAGTTATGTTTCTTTAAAATTAAACAATATTATTACTAGTCCTCCAGATGAATCGTTTATTCAATGTTTTCAATAATTTCTTTTTATGAATAGTGTGGACCGTACGCATTTTTAGTTATGCAGTGACTTCAATAAATCTTAGAAACTCTATACAACGTATCAATCTATTTTTGAATGCTGGTATTCTTTCCCTAGTGCAAAACTATGTGACTCATATGCAAATAAGAACATAACATATGTGTGGTATCCCCTTTATGTTCAAATAGTTAAAGTCACGCTGCATATTGGCATTAGCCGTATTCGACTGGTTATTTCCGTTTACCAAGAAGTTGTTTCATTGAACGATATTTTGCCCACCTTTATTTGTGACCAAACAGATCATCGAATGCATATTTTTATTTGCAATTCTACTGGTAAAGTATTCAACAGACTTAACTTCGAAAAAGACTGTTGTTCACGAAGGACGTATTGGGAACATTAAACCAGTCGAATAACAAACGTAAAGTTGTTGCCTCTTATCTGATTGGTCTAGAATAAAGATGAAAAATGGAATAGCTAATAGAAGAGACGCTTACTAAACGGAAAATAACCAATCGAATACGGTTATTGTTTACATAAAGCATCTTCATACGGCGTTTATGTTTAAAGGGTACCTGTAACGATTTTCGGTTTTGACATATTTTATTCGTCGTACTTAAATATGACTGTAGCGAAAATTTTATAAAATTCCATTCCAAAATAAGGTAGATATCGGTGATTTTCTAATACATCTCTAAAAATCCAAATCAAAAAGGTCGATGTCGAGGCTCCTGTGTTGTGACGTCATACCAGTAACATACCTCCACAGAATATTATTTACCAACTACTAAAATAAGTCAAATACGAACTCGTAGTTTTACTTTCTATGATTATTTTACGGGAAAACTTTTTAATTAAGTGGAATTAACATTCGTTTGACATGTACCGATAATTAAGATTATTATTAATCCTTTTGTTTATTAGACACATTCCTTAGATTAAGACCCACACCTGTAATTAACAGGATGTCACTGATAATTTGCAAAATTGTTTTGCAGGTTGATAAAGTTATCTTACGACCGGTAATATACAATAAAATATTTACAGTTCGAGTAAAGTAAAATAATTCTATTTGGTAAACGTTATTTGTCATATACAGGATAAAGATTTCACTCGAGAAAAATGGATATTTCATTTTTAAATTTTAAAAAGTAAGAAAAAGAAATTTTTCATTAGTTGTCATGTCAATAATAATAATAATAATAATAATATTACAATATAACTTTAAGGCAAAATTGGAAAAAAAAAATTGACGACCAGAATAGTCTATTTAATACATTTTTATTGATCTACTTACAGCATTTGATTTTATTAGATTTTAGTTTTCACTTTTGCTTTGGCATACATTTAGCTGTGATATTTTTAAATTCTTTATTCTATATATACAAATACATGAAATTATTATTATTATTATTATTATCTCGTTTTTTTTAAATGTGGTCTCATTCTAAAATCCGTGTCATTTCATTTTAAACAATTATGATATATTTCGTGTTAAATAATTTGAGATTGGATATTTTTTTTTTTTTTTTTTTTTTTTTTTTTTTTTTTTTTTTTTTTGTTACAAACTTTGTGTGAAAATCCTCCAATCATCGAGGAAATATGATGCCGCCAGACTACTTAAAGAGTTTTCTATATCACGGTCATTTAATTTCAACTGTCAATAAACATTGCACAAAAGATTTGATTTTTATGTATTGATTTTTAGCCGGTGCCACTTTCATTTGCTGATTTTCAATTTTTATTACAATCAGTACATGACACTACAGTAAGTTCCATAATATTCATCCTGTAGTCTTTATAATCAGACTTGATATTTAATTCATTTTAAAATGTCGACGATAAAATTAATTTTCGTGTATTTGACAAGTTAAAACTAATCGCAATTTTTTGGTTATAGCTATGCAACTTATCGTAATTCTCGAGTCTGTCCAGTCCGACTTAATAAAATAATTTATTTACAAAAAGTCAAAGATATCAATTTTCGAGTTATAGACCAGTTAACACTCGTCATGTATGCAGTCACAATTCTCGAGTAGGTCGGGGCTCGACTCAATCAGATTCGTCCGTTTCTGGTTCGAATAAATAACGGTTATACTCCAAATTCATCACTTAAGATTGTCTACTGCTTCCCCTAATAATGACGAACTATTTGGCATAAATGGGTATATGCAGAGTCGTTACTTTCTTCTACATACGTCAATATATATCCTCATTGTTACTACTGTCTATTATGTTAGACACTACTTCTAATACTGCAATGACGTCACACGTTTATAACTCAAAACGAGGCGTTTCACTTTACGGTAAAGAGAAAGTTATAAAATGTGGATTTCAAACCGCTATAACTTTTTTATTTTGTCACCAATTTTGATGCGGTTTTCAATTTTAGTATACTTAAATAATATATAAAACAATTGTGATAAAAAAATTTTTGGTTACAGGTACCCTTTAACTTATAAAAAAGCGTTTATCTGTCAACGCAGGTTGGTTGGTTGAATGTTGTTTTACGCCACATCAGCATTTTTTCAGCAATTTGTGACGAGAACAATTTTTTCATTATTTCGAGGATTAAAATTAACAAAACTTTATGTGATCTTAATTGTACTAATTGGAACTTATAGCGACCTTAAGAGTGATAAAAGTGATAGAAATCTCGCTCGCAATGTTACAGATAAACATCGCAGCCAACTTGGTCCACTGTACTAGCAATGGTACTAAGCCAACCAGTAAAGATTTACGACAAGGAATGTCTTTTAACACTTGCTGTAGATCAGGGTCGAACCCACAACATTGAGACCCTTTGAGTTTGAAGGTTTAGAATTGAACCACTCTGCAACCACGGATATATACATCTGTAAAAAGAGTATGAAGGGGAAAAATACGATTTTAAAAACGCTTTAACTGAGTGTGTATTCAAATGGATTCTGAATGAATGAAGACACCCATCTTATTTAAATATTGTCCAAAACAAAAATTCATTTTTTAAAGATTTGCCACAAAGGACCCAAAAAAAATCCGTGACATTTCAGACTTTTTTTTAAAAATATGATAGTAGCCAGGCTCTACGTTTTCAAAGGAAATGTATCACTAAGACTTATACTTGATAAGTAATCACGGGTTATATAAACACGCATTTAACTAGTCAAATTTAAGATTTGGCAACAGGTTGTGAAAATCCATTCTAAGTAATATTTCAGGTTACAGTAATTTTTGGAATTTAAAATAATTAATTTGTCGGATGAGGTATGTGCTGTGTATAACAAAACTGGTTGACCAAAGGTCTTCACGCGACTCTTTAAGAGTCATATAAATCAAAATTGTGATTTGAAGGTCATTTTGTCAACCCACTTTCAAAGCTCAAACAAGACCATATTTTGTCGAATTATCGCGTATGAAATAATAATAATTATATATTTTTTGAGTCTCATTATACATACAACATATAAAACACTATCACACAAATATAAAGTGTAGATTATACCACTCTTAAAAGACTTAAAAGAGACTAAGTATTATGTACCCATAGAAATCGATTTTAAAATACCAAAACCAAAAGCAATATTTAAAATGAATCCTCACTGCCTTTTTCTAAATCTGATATTTGACAATTATGAAGAAAGTTTGATATTTTCCCCGTTGAAATACGCGTTTTCCAAAGCAGTTTTCGAAGGAAATATATCAGAAGGGTGCCCTTTGTTTATGATCACGGGTTATATAAATACGAATTTTATCAAGGAACACTATCACAAGAAATTGTACATTTAAAAAAAATAGAATTGATAAATTACAGAAATGTAATTATTTATTTATTTATTTTTGTAATTATTTTTTATATATCACATTATCAAAAAGAGATATACCTCATATAACCCTCATAGCTTCTTGCAAATGAGTAAGAAATCTAAAATCCAACAATATTATTCTCAATTAAAATTTGTTTCTCATTGATTAACATTGCAGTAAAATATAAACTGTATGTGTACATACGCAATTTACATGGATGGTCGCAATAAAGCATAAAATCGTCAATATCTAACTCACAAAGACAACAACGGTAGCTCAATTGGTAGAGTGCTCGCTTCGTACGTAGGAGGTGAGGGATTCGAACCCCGGCTGGTTCTGACCAAGATTTGAAAATAGGTAGTGACTGTTCTTTCGCCAAGCACTCGGCATTTAGAAGTGAGTCACGGGGTCCTTCGGAGAAAGCTTTAAAACTGATGGCGCGTGACACGGCAGGCGTGAAAAGTTAAAGAACCCTCCCTGGTCTTCGCCTTAAGCACACAGCAAATGGTCAAAATTTCTTCCACATCATCTATTGCTGGTGAAGTCTCGATATTAGTGAAATATTCTTGACTGGGACGTAAAATCCAATTATATAAAATCAAATCAGATCTTTCTCAAAAAGAAGATAAATATATATAAATCTTTTTTTTTAATCGCATACAGTCTTTATTTTACCTATCTATAGTGAAATGGTTAATTTTTTTTTTAATTTCCCGTTTTCATTTTGAATGCAGCTATGTAACGAGCGAGAATATAAATGTCTTTATTTTATTACAATAGTTCTTTATATATCTGCTTAAATGTATGCATCATTGTTTCACATCACTTTACTTGCTGACAGAATCTTTAACGCCAAATTGTTATGCGAAACTATCATCAGGCGACTTCCTTTAACACACGGAAACTTAAGAAGTTAGTTGAAATTCTTCTGGCTCTAGAGCTTGTGTTAACAAATTTTACAAAATGTCAGTATTACACCAATGTACTTAGGATTATTCAATAATTTTGCAATATACATGTATTTAAAATCATTAATTTTAGTGTCATGTGCTGAATTTTGAATTTTCACAAAAAGAAATATTCAAAAATCTGCATGTACATGAAATTAGCTACCCCGCTGCAAAACAGTTTTTGTTGTTTTTAACGATAAGATTTACCAATCAATGTGCATATGGTCTTTTTTAATACATGGGGTTAAACACGTACATCTAGTAAGATTTTTTAACTGAACAATACATGAATTGGGTCATTTGCAATAAACTTGCCCTTCTGAAAATGCGTTAACCAGGCGTGGCATTTATACCCTGAGACCACTAACGTTCCACATGGTTAACAATATACTGCATAATTGTTACAGAATAATAAAACTAAACATTTAACTGAAATTTTTTAATCTATACTTGGACCGTTGATAGATTCAGAATATAAAGTATAACGCCTTAGTAACGCATTTATAGACAGCAAATGAATGAAATACCTCGGCAGTGATTTTTCAAACTTTGTAAAACCTCATGTTTGTTCAAACCACTAAAGACCCCAATGTACCAAGTTGATGTTTTTCTATGGGTAAATAGCAGTTTGTTTGTTTTTATTTTTTTTTTTATTTTTTTTATTTGCATTAAAATTTAAAAACATGTTAAAAAAAAAAAAAAAAAAAAAAAAAAAAAATCGCGGGATTTCTATTACCGTCGTTATCTACGTGCTGATTCTCAGCGAAACTGCGCAGAGATTATCTTGAAACATGTTTATGTTCTGTAAAATTTAAGGTACGTGGAATACACCAAAAAAGTTTATTTAACCCGTGCACTTAGTCTTATCTCCAAATAAGGACCTATATGGAAAAAAAATCCAGTTGATAGTAATATTGAATGCGTTTTGCAAACTTCAAACCGGAAGTCTCGATACTCGCAAAATTGCAACCCCGCATTTGACGCTATACATGTCGCTTTTTATGTTAAATCAGGTTTCGTTAGCGAAAAATAAAAATATACAAAAATATTACATTTTTAAAAGCCTTGCAAATTTAACAGTTTAGACGTTGACACAACATAAAAATAATTATACAAAAAAATACATGTCTTGGATTTTCCCTTATGTATAAGTTATATAAAAAACGGTGAGAGTGATTTGAGTCATGCGCTTCTAAAACGGAAAAGAAAGGCTTATTTATTCCTCCCTAGAGCAGAAAATGTTATGAAAACTTTAACTGAATTCCCTCAAACTAAATTTTAATATTTCCCTTAGGTAAAGTACATGTATCATTGACGGATTTAACGGGGGAGTACGCCCCACCCACTCAACTTTACGTTGCTGATAATACATTTTTGTGCATTTTATTTTCTCATGTAATATCCCTGACACACTAACAATGATCGGAAAATTCGGGCATTCTGAATGAAAGTTTACTTACTGCAAGTTGCATCAGAAAGCAGGATTTTTGCAAAATTTCCGGGTATTCCCCTGTCCCATCTCATATAGGACTCTCTTATAAAAATCCCGGATCTAACCTCTGAAAATTGGTAACTAGCGATCACGCACCAAAGAAACTACATCAAAACTTTATCACGGCCAGTAAAGGTACGCATTTTACCGGGGAACTGTCGGTAAAAAATGCACACGCTCGTTAATTCTAGACTTTGCAGAACTGACATGGATTCATCATTTTAAATATGGAACATAGTGGAAAATGGATTGAGTTGTGTGAACAGATGTCCAAATTGTCATTTGGGTTTATAAACCTTTTGAGGTAAAAAAAAAACAAAGGTTACTGCGACTTTTAACGAACGATGGTCAAAACACAAATTCATGTCAGTGGCAAATGTTTCTGTTAAGGAAGACTGCTGAGTCAGAATACTTTATAAACCTAAGGTGGAAAAAAAAACAGTCTTTAAATTCAGTCACCAAGTTTATTGTGGATACTTATTTTCATGTCATATATTGTTTTATTATTAAACATGGTGACAGGTTGGAGACAAAAACGTTTCAACAAAAGGTCGTATTTAATTCTTGTGCGAATACATGTATCTGGGTGAATATCTTGTTTTAAATGGAATCAATACATTAAAATATATTTTAAAAATATTTGATCAATATGAATCTTTTAATTTTAGATTAACAAATATGCCGGTTTGGAATTGTTGGAAGTGTTGGAATCGCGAACTATTTTGCATCAAAATACACTTTTTCGAGAAAAAAAAATTGAAATGAAATGCTCCCTTTGGCGAAATCTGATGTTGAATACTTTATTTTCGTCAAATATCTGGCAAATAGTGACTCAATAAAACTGTTTAACATGTTTCCCGAAAGCCTTTAAAAATCTACTTGGATATTCTAAATCACTTTTCATATTGTTTAATACTTTTATTTAAACCCTTACTCCATACTTCTGAATTACATAAATTTCAGCATATGCGGCATAACAATCGTCTTCATGCTTTGTTCTAATGTAGACTTTAATAGCGCGAGTACGTAAATTCATTTCTACATCGTAACATTCGGTCAAAAAATACTTGCACAGAACGATTCGTGAACTCCGCGACCCTTGTCATAGCAGCGTTGCACAAAACTGTTGAATTCGGTTCGAAAAAAAGGACTTTGATTTTGAATATTAATATTTAGTAGAAACAGGAAATATACCAATACCTCTGTTATGCTGATTGAAGTTTGTTTGGACTCGATTATGTATATCTTTTACTAGTTATTAACTAACGCCCTCTAACACCCCCCAACCCCCCCCCCCCCCCCCCCCAGCATAAATATATAGTTCGCGGCTGTTGCATGTTCCATTGATGAATATTTAACTGTTACTACGATGCCGCTATCAATACTTTTGAATTTTTATGAAATGCTGCATTCAAAAGTAGCACATGACAATATCATGTAATGTGCTGGACACTGGTATTTGCTTGGATTACATTTGTTTTAGAGTTATGGTGCCAGATTACATAGTGCAGCGTTTTTCTCCGACTCAATTACGAGATGTATAAAGAATGTTTTAAAAATGAAAATATTGCATCATAAAAGAAATGACCATCAATTACATTGTTAAAGAATTTTAACTCATCTATATACCTGCACAACCACGGAAGCTTAGTTGGTAGAGTGCTAGCTATGTATGTGGGAGGTCGGGGGGTTCGAACCCTGGCCGGGTCTGACCAAGACTTGAAAATTGATAGTGACTGTTCTTTCACCAAGCACTCGGCTTTAAGAAATGAAAGTCAATGGGTCCTTTGGGGGATACCTTAAAAACCGATGCCCCGTGGGACTGTAAGCGCAGCACGTTAGAGAACCCTTCCTGATCATTGTCCTAAGCGTACTATAAAGGTAAAAATTTATGTGACTTCACCTATAGCTGGTGACATTTCGATATAAGTAAAATATTCTTGACTAGGACGTTGCACCCAATTAAATCAATCAATCAATATGATCAATATACTACATTTAGACCAAATAAATTATCACAAACTAGGTGTGGCGATTTTGATAATTGAGTGTTCATTTCTCCCATACTAACTAAATATACTTGACTGGAATGTTAACTGTTTGTGATCAATATCAATCAACATGTTATAGATCTCAGCATCATACTTCTTACTGCTGAAATAACAGCAGTTAATCCCATCAATAAACTGACAAGTGCAAAATGCATCATGTATCAAGAACTCAACCAGACGTGCCACTATATATAATTTTTTTGGCTAAAAATCTGGATCAAATTCTTTGATCCTGCGCTATGAATTCACAACTGGAAAGAGGTAAAAGTATCCTACAACGAAGTGTCACAATAAACAAGATTTTTTTTAAACAGAAACTTGATCCAACATGTTGTATCTCGATCCCGAACATCTGCTATCTGCTATAAAGTCAAACTGGGCGAAATGTAAAGGTATCTCGAGACTGAAATGTCATACCAAAATGACATGTCACTTTATATATATTTTTTTTTACTAAAACAACAAACTGGATCCAATATTTTGATCTAGTTCATACGCTATAACTGAGCAAAACCTAAAGAAATTTTAAAATGTTATACCACACTACCACAGTAAATAAAATTTTTGCTAAAGCAACAAACGGATCCATCAAACATTTTGATCCTGCACAGATCTTTCTAAATAACTGATTGCAGGGTAAGTTATACGGTTTGAGTCCAGGTCACTATAAATTTGAGCCATGCCACTAGATTTACCAATTACCTATTCAGAAGCGGTTTGTCTGATACAATCCTATCTTTTAAGCGGCAGACCGGACAAAAGCGACTTCGAGAACAGCTGGTTACGGAGTTATGTAGAACCAGTCAAGTTGTCATGCAGTGGAACTCTCTTTCGTTGGAAGTAGTTTTGGTTGGGACAATTGTAAAACCTAAACCGGATACGCAACCCTTCCACGGAACAAGAAAACAATTATTAAGTCTGATGGCCATTCGAAGTCGGGGTCGATTTGTCTGTTATTATAAAGCACGTGTTATTCTGGTAAAATTCTATCTACTTTAAGCTTCATTTCGATGCCTTAACAATGCAATTAGGTACAAAAACTTTTGATACCCTCGTCCTCTGAAACATAGAATATTTTGTAACACTCGGATATAGCAGGCAACTGTTCTTTTTCAGATTAGTTTTAATTGACCGGCTAAATAATACTTATACACTAGACTATTTAGGACAAAGGAAAGTATCTCTGGTGACCATTAAAGTTGAGAATTGTTTTGTAGGGTTTAGCTGTCTCAAGTTTCTCTTTTTTGTAATGTGCTCTCCATTGGCCTGGTAACTTCTAGGTGAAAGTGCCTATTTTATCTGCTGAAATTTTGTCTACTGCAACTTACATTCTGGTGACAACAATCCATTTCAACTTTTATGCATTTGGTCCCTAAAACAAAACTTGAAAACTTCCCTTCATACCTGCATATAACAGGTAAGTGTTCACTGAGCTTACTTAGTGTTCAATTTTATTTAAGAGACCAATACATTCTCGAATTAACTAAACACAGTAACAAACACAGAGAAATATAGTTAGAACTTTAATTGCAGAAAAATAAAACTTTACATTTTGTAATTTTTACTTGTTTTTTTCATGAAATATAATATTAGTTATCTCGGCATTTACTTGTGCCATTTTTTAAATAAAAAAAATATTTCAATAAACATTCTGTCTCGAACCTGGCTTAAACATATAATAGTATTACATTTAATACATGTACAACATATAAGAATGAATCTTTTTCTTTTAAGTAAATAATATTAAAATAGAAAAATACTAAACTATAAATGTTTATCGACTAGGAAGTTACCATTTCAATTTCTGGTACAATTACAGCAAGAAAGTGCATATTATATATATATATATAACAATATACATATATTTAAAGTGGTATCTGCAAAAATATCTGAAATTAACATCCATATAAAAAACATCTACCAAAGCAAAAGCAAGCACCTTTAAACAATGTTGCACAAATATATGTATAAATTGTTCACACCTTCCCTTTATCCATTTCTTCTTTATATATAGCCCCAAACCTTTACAATAAACAAAATTTAGCTCACTGAAAGCAGTATATACCAAGTTTATCTCTGATAAACATAGCATAATCTTCAATCATGTAAAAAATATACTTCAGAAACTTTTTTTGCTTTCAAATGTCTTTGCAGATACCACTTTAAATTTACAGTTCAAAAACGAACCAACTTTTTTTTTTTTAATTTATTATTTTGCATTTTTGTACGCAAAGTTTATACCATCACTTAGTGTACTCTTAATTGGCGTAAATATTATGAATGGTGGAAAACAAAAATTTTAAAAAATAATATTTAAATGTGAATGAAAAAATCAAGAACAAAATAAATAAAATTGGTTTGATGCTGTTTTTGTAATATTGCAAATTTGATCTTTTTTAAAACAAAAAAATTTGGAGAATGATAGAAAGAAAAGAATTAATGGAAGGACAGACAATATTGCACATTTGTTCTTTTAAAAAAATTAAATTATTTGGATTTCTGAAAACATTTTTTTTCGTTTAAAATGTGTAAAATTTAATCATATTAAAACACAAAAGTATACACCTTTTTATATTACAACAAAAAGTCTCAAAGCATATACTTTTGGTAAAATAATAACCATTGCAAAAAAAGTTACATATCATAATAGCAGTTAAAAAATAATAACAATATCCACTAACAGTTTAAAAAGTAAGTCTTAATATCACAACCAACTGTTTGTCTATTAACTTCACTTTTTAACAATGTGAACATTATACAAACCACATCAATGTTTCTTGATCTTGAATGATTAAAAACAAACTGGCATTTGTTTTTTTTTTTCAGCAAAAATACTTTTCATATGAATTATTAAATTCTATTTATTAATGAAATCAATCGATCGTCTCGACTAAACTGCCATGTTAAAAATCACTCAACATTTTTTAAAAGTTTATCAGTTAATCCAGACAAACAATTGTGAATTGTAATTTTTTGAAATCAATTTGGCATTCAATTTGGAAATCTGTATTTAAATATGTAACAGATCAGTAGAATTTAATATAAGACACTGCACTATTCAATTTCAGTTTGTAAACAAACACCTAACAAATAAGAGGGCTACTTCTTTTAACAATCAAAAACCAACTTTCCTTTATTCAAAAAGTCAAAAGCCGACTTTCATTTCTTTTAAAAATAAAGCCGACCTTTTACAAAGTACAATTTAAAATAATACCAAATATCCTTAGACCATATACAAATTTCCGAGGAATGAACAATGTCCATCATTGTAATATACAAAACAAAACTCTTAATTTTTTGTACCTTTTTTGAAATTGTCAGATTAAACAAAACTAAAAATAATAATAATGAAATTCACATGGTATTGGTTATGTTAAAATTTGAAATTGCGATTGAAATTTGTCTACAGAAGATGTTCAATGCATGTAGCCGGGGTTTTAAAATATAAAAGATTTTATAAGCAGTCAGATAACAGAATGGAGATTCATAATTTTATCATATTTTTTTCTTGTAAAAAAAGGAGAACCCTGATGCACAACAAATACACAAAAAATAAATTAATATTAATTGTCAACATTGAAAGATAAGACTGAGCCATATCTGTATAAAAATATAATGTGTGCATATATATAGATAATATATCATTTATAAATATTTCTCATAATTACTTAAATTAATCTGAAAAACTAAACTTTGACAAATTACCTAATTAAATATTTCTAAGAAAATACAATGTATTTCATTAATCATCCAATATTATGTTTTTAAAATGGTTTTAACAATTCAATGGTGAATGTACTCAATTCTCTGTTTTGCATCCATAGAAATCATAACTTTCATACAAAATTTTATAATATCAAGCATCTTTGCTCTGGAGGTTAAAGGTCAAGAATTTGGGTTTACAATGGTGGGGAAGGTGGGTTTGTTACTTTCAAATTTCAAATTATCAAACATTTTCAAAAATTGAACAATAGTAAATTATTACGGACTTTTTAGATCTTTTTTTAAAGATTTTTTTTTTTTATATATATTTATATAACTTAAAAATAAAACATTTGAACTTACAACTAAGATTATACATAATAAACAAAAAAATAAAAAAAAAAACAACTGAAAAAAATAATAAATTAACTCCATTCATAAATCAACAAGTGAACATTTACTCTCTGCTGACTGGACCAGTTATGTCCAATAAACTGAAATGGTGACCCCTATATATAATATCTCTGCAACATAATCTATTCATATTTATACACAATATATATCATTATTCCACATACACATCTCGCTCATCTTGCTATCTATCATATATTTATATATATATAACATACATACTATTCATTTTTATCTTTCAGACACTATATATAATATATATAACATTTAAAATACCCTCTCTGGGCTTAAGATTCTGTTTCATATATAACATCGTACACAATAATTAATAATAATAATAATAATAATAATAATATTGAATAAAATAAAGTATCTTTTTTGTGATCTATAAAAAACATTTTTGACAGTTGGATGATAAAATATAATTTAAAAACAAAAATCTCATAAATTGTAATAATATAATTTTTAACAAAACAAACAATTATGTCAAAATTTGCATATGTATTTATGATCCAGATCTGACCAGCTATGTATATATACACATATATATGCAAAATCAGATACTAAAATTTCATACAACCACTTTCAAAACAGTATTGACAAACTCAAGTACTTAATACTCGCTTGCACCAAACTAGGACCCAAATAAAAGTTTGGACCATAACAAATCCAGGATGCAACAATATTCAGACAGTCACATTCCATTTTTTTTTTCTTCCGTTTCCGTACAGTAAAGTACTACATTATTAATGCATCCCCGAAAAATGACCGAAAACAATTCTCGAAACAATGCCAAGTTAACAATATCCCAAGTGTTACTTTGTTCACCATGTTACTGTTTTAAAACTGGTTGCAAGATCTTAACGAAGATAAAGCTTAGCCCTGCTAGGCATAAAAAGTGAACACATGTACACATAATACAATATAGTCTTATTTCATAATAGTTCAACATTCACATTATATATAGATAATATATATATAATATTATATATAATAATATAGTCTCAAATGCACATATTTGTCCAAGAATAA
The DNA here is from genome assembly GCA_029721355.1 of Tegillarca granosa. Lineage (NCBI taxonomy): Eukaryota > Metazoa > Mollusca > Bivalvia > Arcoida > Arcidae > Tegillarca > Tegillarca granosa. The sequence goes on along the minus strand of CM056600.1, from coordinate 21,643,331 downwards.
AATACTCTGATAAAGTTCAAATATAATATAATAATTTTATAATACTTTTTTTTAAATTTCTTTTATGGATGAAAATAATTAAACAAGAAACAGAATGTCTGGTTGCACTTTAAATGAATAAAGCCTGTTATGTTTAATATATTCTATATTTCATATAGTTTGATGAAGGTGTCCATAATTAATATATATATATATATAATCTCATTTAAACAAAAACAAAAATGGCAATTATAGGATCATAGGATGATGATATATGAAAAAATAAAATATTTCCATGGTGATTTTTAAAATGATGTAATAATAATATTAAGAATAACCATTATATATTATTAATTTAGCATCTTGTATCCAAGTGTTCTAGGAAAATATGCGAATTGCCTGAGTAGGTGCTTGCTGGCACACGGGACAACTGCGATCCGTTAGTGGTTTTTCCACGATGAGATTGGCACACTCCATACAGAAAAGATTGTGGCCACATGGTACTAAGGCAGCCACAATGTCACTTTCTGAACACATTAAGCACTGTCGTCTTGGTCTACCATTTATGCTGGGAACCTGAACAGGACAGGATACCCCACTTACATTGCCATTCGATGTTGTCGCAACAATGCTAGCACTGATACTATTGCTTAAACTTGCATCAACACCAGAGGTAGAACATGTGCTGAAAGTTGTGCCAAACGGTGCAATAGTGCTTGCAAGAGGATCGCTGTGAATTCTCCGCACAACTGAATGATCTGGTGGTGATGATGTAGCACTGTCGGAGGAGCTGCTTCCATTTAAACTTCCATTCAAAGGTGGGGGTGAATCGGACAATGTAGGCGACAAGCGGCTTGTGATGCCACCTAAACTGCTACTGCGACGGGTGGAGTTACCATTTGCGTTAGTATTGCTGAAAATGTTGGAGACTAGATTTGAATTACGATTGTCACAAAATTCTGGCCATAGTGATGGTGAAGGCATGATAGGATCAAAGGATGGCGATCCTCCAATGCCTTCGTCGTTGTCACAAACACTGTAACTGCTGTAAGAACTCAATCCATTGTTCATTGTCGAAACCGGAATGAAATCTGTAATCTTTGTGGATCCATTCTGGTTAATTGTTGGAAAGTTAAATATTGTATTGTCCTGGTTTCTTGAAAGGTAAGCATTTCCATTGATAGCATTGTGGTAGTTGGTAAAAGCACTATTAAATCCATTTTGAATTTTGTTATAACCTGGTATCTCAGATCCTCCATTTAACTCATGAAAACCAGAATCTACACCATTACTGTGAAAATCATCTTCATTCTGAGAATCAACCACACCACCAGTTCTTAAAGCAATATGACTTTCTATTTCCTGTCTGGCCTTATCAACATTTTCTGGTAACCCTGTTACCTCGAAAACTGGCTCCTTATCCCGACTAGGTGTAACTATGTAAGTATGTGTTTGTTGTTGAATTCTTTTGATTGTAGCACCTTTCGGACCAACCACTAATCCAACAACTCTGTAAGGTACACGGACCTGAATTGTAACCTGGCCTGGTGCATTTGGACTTGGTGGTCCAGTTAAGCTGTTAGCAATGGTGGTGCCTGTAGTAGTACCAGGTAGAACTGGTGCAGTACCACCTGACACTGTAGAATTTCTGCGGGATGCTCTTATCTGGCTAAAATGATCAGCAGCAGACAAAATTTCTCGTTTTGCCATTCCCACATCTTCCTTTCTACCAGTTACCACAAAAACTGGTTCCTCTCCTCGCACTGGTGTCTTAATGTAGGTGTTTGTTTTAGCTCTAAGTGCTTTAATCTTGCAACCTAAAATAGAATAGATAAAAAATAATTATTGTATTCAAGACAATTTTTTTTTTCAATTTTTTTTTTAACAGAAAAGTGGGTTTACATATTAAAAAAAGATAACAAGATGAATTAACAAAAGAAATTTAAATTATCAGTTAAAATTTTGTATATGACAAATTCACAATAAAATGTTATGTGCATGCTTTATCAGTCATGAGTTGCATTGATCTAATAAGACTAATACACGTATATAGCCAAAGGATACCCAGAAATTAATGAAGTTGTACTAAATAGCATTATATAGACAAATTACACATGTTATGAATTTATGTGCAATTACAAACACAATAACACATGTGTTCAATATATTAATCAAGGGTTTCGCGTTACAAATTGACCATACCATAAAACTCGGTATGGGCCAGGTACACCTAACAAAGGAGTAACTATTTCTTATATTATCTTGTTTACTTTATTTAAATATGGAGCACTATATAACACATGGCTTCATAATAAACAATCAGAACTAGTCTCTATGTATATTAACCGTTTGTCGATTTCACACAGGTCGAAAAAATCCCAGGTAATAACCATGTGTACACATTTTATTTTGATTTTCCATTGTGTTCTTGTGTAATATTATAAACAGGTAATTATTGAATGTGTAAATTTAGACGTTACATGTGAACATGTGGTCTGCTTGTTTTTTCTTTGTTAGAAAGGAAATAGAACAGATGGAAGTAAGGCGATGTTTTAAATCAATTATTCGCAGACCTGGGTTTTATTAAATTAAAAGACATAAAACATGTGGAAAAACAACATCTCATGTGAAATGGGATTTCATTTCCAAGAAATCGACATTTTTAGAAATTTACAACACCTGAAACTTACAACTACGTTTCAACTTTACAGAAGTAACATGAAACGGTGTCATTTTCCCTACGATCTAAATACCGACTTCCTTTATTACTCAGTATTCTTACATACTGTATATTTATATTTTCTATTACTTAGCCTAATGTAAATTAAAGACAATACGTAGAAAAAAAGTCTCATGTCGACATTTCTAATTTTATACACCATGTGAACTGTAATTGTGAAATTAACATCAAGAAATATGCATTCATTTTCACTGTTAACTGTAGTTCATTTACTTGTCAAATTTTACGTGACAGTTACATATAAAAATTTGCACATTTTGTTATATATCTAATATATATAGGTTATTTCCCGGTTATATATGTATATACATGTGCTATTTTTAACGACCACGTGAGTTTATGAAAAATGTTTCCTCATGCGTAACTGATGAAACTTCCTTATAAATTATCGTGAATGAATGAAATATTTACCTTGTCTTCCGACAATTTCTGCTACATGTTCTGAACTTGGCACAGGGACACATTCCGTCATATTTGCACTACTTCTCTTTCTTGCTTCAGCGTCTGACAATCCGGGAGATGCTAAACCTGATCCTCCACTTCCATTCTCTTCATCTCCGTTCAAACCCAGCATTGAAAGTTCGAAGGCTATCTGAAGCGCTTGTTGGTCTACATGACCCTCCACACCGTTACTCGAATTCATTTCTGTGTACAGGCTAGCTGGCATCGTTAAAGAAGTGTTTTTGATTAAGTCCAACATATAAAAATATAGGTTTCATATAAAATCCTTAGTTTGCCACTATTTTCTTTGTTTGCCAGCAACGTGCTGTTAAGTGCGCGGTTTCGTTATAAACTGTCTGCTACACTCGTTTCACAATGCACAAAAGCAATATGGCCTGGATGACGTCATGTCCCAAGATTCCGCGGCAATTCTCCATCTGTCATGATTTCCGATTGGCTGATTAAATATTCATAGGCGGAGCTAACTCTTGACCTCCATCTGGCTTTGATGCTTGACAAAAACATTGATGTTTTTATTGTCGGAGTAATCTTTAGATAGAGTAAATTGAGGAAATGAAATTACTCCAATTTAATTAAAATTAAGACGATTTTTGCACTCCCCTTTGTTATTTTTATCCAGACAGATTTTCTTTGTTTTGAGCATTTTTATATTGAATTAATTTAAATTGATATGGAAAAATGGTTAATTAATTTTTATGTTAAATATTAAAATATTACAATCCCATGTGCTTTACTATTTAACTTATCTAATGAAAAAGGTCTTACAAATGAACATTTAAGCTATTTAAATAGCTAAAAGAAGATACAAGATGGATTTGATTATACAATATATTTTTATTTTAGTCAATATATTTTAAAAATTACATATCGTCAACTTTTTCAAATTAAAAAAATAGTATTATTATTACTGTTTTTATTATCGTTGTTGTCATTGTTAATATTTAGTAAACCTCAAATATTAATGTCATTACATATAAGGAAATTTATTTCAATACACAAAAATCCTTGCATGATCCCCATGTCTATATAAAGCCTTTGAAAGATCAATTTCTACCTTTCGTGAGTAGTTATAATTTTTATTATCATTATATCGCATAAATTGAACTGGAATAACTACAACAAATGTTTACTACTGCTGTTTAATAAGAAATATTTCATCTACGCATTAATTACAGGCAGAACAATAAACTTATTGATACCTGAGACCATTAACTAAGTTAGATTTACTTTGTTAAAAATTGTTTAAAAGTTGTTTAAAATTTTGTATTTTAAATTAATAATGTAGTTGTGTTATTAATACATTGGTATATAACAAGGTTGCTATTTTTTCTTCATTATGTTTCTCTTTCATCATACAATGTCTTGCGTTCAAAATTGTATTCTGATAAAGAAAAGTTTGTGACTGATATATTTCTTGTTTATATTACATAATGTGATGATGGACACGTGTTAAAATTGCAATGCATTTTTCTTTTCAATTTCTTCTTATGATAACATCAATATTTCAATAAACCAAACGCAATGATTATTTCCATCTCTCTCTCTCTCTCTCTCTCTCTCTCTCTCTCTCTCTCTCTCTCTCTCTCTCTGATTTTATTAAACAACAAAAATAATATACATATTTAATTTTTCACTAACGAAAAAACTACAAGTATATGGAATTATTATTTCAACTTATTTCATAATTACCCATTTACAATACAAAATGAACCTATTATTTGACATAATTGCTAAACCTAAATGGCTATTTAATTAATATTGAAAGCAATTTCAAGACAATTGATCCACCAAATGTACCGTTTCCCGTAAACAATAATAATAAGTATTTGTTTAGATGTGATAACGAATTAAACTATTAGTTTTCTATATAACGAGTAGTCTTACGGGGATAATGTTGATATTGTTTTTCGATAGGCAAGACTATCACCTTTCCTCACCCCTACGGTGATAATTGCATCCTCAAAAATTAGTTCTCGACATTATAGATATTAATCGAAAAGTTTGACATCCAATTAAATAGTTGTACTTATAATTACATACGGCTTACTCTAGAATTATTTTAATTTAATTAAAATGAATTTTGAGAGAGAGAGAGAGAGAGAGAGAGAGAGAGAGAGAGAGAGAGAGAGAGAGAGAGAGTTGACACTAAGTTATTATTGTACAATATGCTATATATGGATTTTTTTAAATTGAAAAATTATATAATCATTTAATTGAAATTTTGCAGTTTTTTTTTTTTTTATTAAATCAATTTTTCATTTTTAATCATTTAATTAATTCATTTAATTTGCATCATGCTGGTGACATTTTACACCCTAATATCCTATTAAACAAAGCATCATATCATGGGATGGTAAATATCTCTATTTTTGTGTATAATCAGTTAATCGGGTATTGAAAAAATGACGGGGATTAAACAACTAATGCTACTGTGTATATTAATCATATAAAATTATGACGGTTTGCAAATTCTGGTTTCAGGTACTAACAAGTGCCAAAGTGCTGGTAAAGCACTGACACGTGTATACGCGAGAGAGAGAGAGAGAGAGAGAGAGAGAGAGAGAGAGAGAGAGAGAGAGAGTAACTGCCCAACTGTCCAAGTTTATCTTATATGTTTATTATTATTATTATTATTATTATTACTATTATTATTATTATTATTAGTTTCAACGAACGCGATTTGTGACACGAGGACGTTTTTCTCAAAATTTTATAAAATAAAATGTGACAAAGTCATCACCAATATAAAATGTCAATTTAAAGGTTTTGAGAATTTCTAAGAATAAAATTTGAAGTTCAAGGCTTTCCAAGTAGAAAACCACTGAGCTAAAAGATTTCAATCTTGGAAGCATTTTAACTTTGCTTTTTCCTGATGCGGGCTTTTTTCAGACACAAATTTAGTTTAAAAGGTTTTCACAATTATTTGAAACAACTTATAGACATGAAGCCTAAAACTTACAAGATTACAAAATATTAATAGAGGAAATGAATGAATGAATGAATGAATGAATGAAACGAACGAACGAATGAATATTATCAAAAGGCGTCTGACACGTTTCATGATGTGCTTTTAATAAATAAGTTTGTTATATCTTGTAGAAATGATCAATATTTGTCTTTTTATCAGCCCCCAAAACGCTGCTTTACAACTTATCATCAAGTAACAGCGACTTTCAATCAGAGATATAGTAATAATCAAAGCGTGTACCGATAGAAATATTGCATGCAATCGCATTTCTGTTATTGATTAGGTTAAGTCGATGTAGATTTCATATGATTCACAACACGTTAATCTAAAACAAAAACACCTGCTTTACGTGTATCAGACCATAATTATTTAAACAAATATCGGGTTTATTTTGGAAACAAATGAAGTCATCCGAAATCGACAAAATTTGAAGCATTGCGTTACACTGGTGAAGTATTACTACATGATAAGCACATACTTTTCCGAAGAATATTGGGAAAAAGTCCAGTTACTCTTTCGGTATCTCTCGGGCAAAACATAACAGTATGTTTTTACTTTTTCGGAGATGATCCCGTGATTTTTCTTTCTTTCTTTCTTTCTGTCTTTCTTTTTTTTTTTTTTTTTTTTTTTTTTTTTTTTTTTTTTTTTTTTTTTTAACGATTCTTGGGGCACTTGTTTCAACGTGTGGTATGATGTATAATGAATCTGCAATATATATATATATATATATATATTATATATATACACTAGTATATAAACGTTCTATTGTTCGAGATCAATAAAAATGCATGTCATTGTAAAAGCTGAAATATTTCCAGTGTTGACGCAGCAAGCAAGCATTGCAATTTTTTATTGCCGCTCGTTTCATCTATCACCAATCTTTAATTGCCTTTTATATAATATATATTAAAATAAAATGCTTCCAGTTGAATTAAAAATAAAATGGATTCAAAATACATTTGATGTTAGAATTTTAATTTTTATAACGTGTAACATTTGGTCCACTGATGTAGACTTTTAAAGTATAAAAATGGGGTGATAAAATATAGAACAGAATATAGATAACTTTTATAAACAACGGATAACTTTCACACCTTTTGTATTCATCCACTTTTTGACACTTTAATAATTTTCAATTAAGAATCTCAATCACCGGATTTCTGCCCGGTTGGATTCCAAAATTTGACTCACGGTTCAATCATCACAAATTAAACATGTCATATTCTTTTCCAAGAGTCATATTTTTTATCTTTAATTTAAAATTATTACGAAATTTTACCCCGGGGGAGAACAAACCCTCGCTGTCTGTAACTCCGGAGGTCTTGAGAGGTGTAAATACCCGGGATTCTCGTATTGTGATGCCAGGGAGGAAATGGGATTACTTTATGGTTACCAGAGTTAATGGTCAATTACGTAGATGTTCACATTGCCTTTCTGTTCATTATCCGGTCTGCTGATAATTCATTCACGGTTTTGTCAATTATAGAAACAGATTAACAACGATAAGCAAAACAAACTATTTAAATAATTAGCGGAAATACAAACCAGGTGTAACATTTTTTTAGCTTGTTCAAAAAGAGAAAGGGAGCATTTCATAGAAAATATTAAGATAGTCATGGAAATATAGGGGAAAATGATAAAATGAATAAATAACTGATGAATGATAACTGAAAAACTGAAAAAACTTGTGACTGAAAATGAAATAATTAAGGAGGAAAAAAAAATCTGAAGAGGAACACAAATTGAGAACCCGAAACAATACGAATTAAAAATCTCGAAATTACATTCTATTTAACTACAGGTATTCCAAAATGTGTCATGTGCAGTGTCCTTGAATTTTTATAAAACAAATTGCTCTATGATGTGCCTATTATTTTACACTTTATTTTATAAAGAATTTAAAAAAAAAAAGTTCAGGAAACATTTGGCATGTAAAACAAAAAGTAAAAAAAAAAAAAAAAAAGACCGGTCAAAATGTTCGAAATGAATAAAGAAAAAAAGATAAATAAATTGTTTAATATTCTTATGTATGTCCACTAACATTGTGACCACATGTATGACAAGTTAATCTCAGCTAATATTTGAACACGTATCTATTTCATAAAAGAGTAGAGAACGATTGTGAAATGTCCCCTTAATGCCGTTCTTCCGTTTTTAAAAAGGAGTGAGGGTATTTATTTTACATAACACGTGTGTGTTTAATGATTTTACTTAGATTTTTTAGTTTCTAGTCTATTATAACTTTTATTCGGTTTCTTTGAAATAAATAGCAAAAATTGCGAAATTTCTGATAACACTATTTATATCTCATTATTTGTTGTAGGTAGTTTGTTTATTTGTTAATTACGTCTGAAAGAGATTGGGAATGTTTTTGTGCAAACAAGTGTTTTTCTATTAGTGCCAAGTGTTATAATTACCTTTAAACGTTAAATATTGACCATTTAATTAATATGATCTTTTAAAAAGAACTTAACGGTATAATTAAAGAAGGCTATGGTTTCTCATCCCTTTTAAAATTTAAAAATAACAATGTATTAAAAAAAATTGCACATGGCAACTAGTGACATTAGTAACAAACCCCACACCGGTAATCATCCCGGTATTAGTAACAATCCCGACAGAAGTTACCATACGGAAATAATTAACCACTGTTACCATACCGATATAAGTCACCAGAGTGAATAAACCGACATTAGTTACCATACTTACACTAGTTACCATTTCGACATTAGTCACCATATTGTCACCAAACTGACATTAGCCACCATGGTTACCACACTGACATGAGTCAATATAGTTACCATAGCGAAATCAGTCACAGTGGTAGCCATACTGACAATATTTACCATATCTACATAGTCACAATAGTTACCATACCGACATTATCAATATACCGACATTAGTTAACACAGACATTAGTCACCATAGTTATCATACCTATATTAGTTACCACATCGACATTAGTTATCATACCGATATTAGTTACCACATCGACATTAGTTATCATACCGATATTAGTTACCACATCGACATTAGTTATCATACCGATATTAGTTACCACATCGACATTAGTTATCATACCGATATTAGTTACCACATCGACATTAGTTATCATACCGATATTAGTTATCATACCGATATTAGTTACCACATCGACATTAGTTATCATACCGATATTAGTTACCACATCGACATTAGTTATCATACCGACGTCAGAAGTTTGTTCTTGCTTGTTCGAATTGTAAATCGGAGCTTCGTTATTTTTTTCTTTGTAAAATATATGACCAAATCCCTGCTGTTTTCTGGGATCTCGTTGGCCGAGGGATCTAAAGCGCGCGCTTAAGAATCACTGTTCCTCTAACCACCATGGTTCACCTCCCTCTCTGGCAGACCCTAGTTAGGTAAGTTTGCCAGTTCGCATACCGAGGGTCAATGGTTTTCTCTGTATACTCCGGTTTCCTACACCATCACAGAACTGACCGCCTCGATAAAAGTTAAAGAATCTTGACTGAGGCGTAAAATACCATTACCGATCAATTCAACTCTTGCTGTTTCTGTGAAATGTATATTAACAAATAAGCCAAATCTAATGGGAGAGAACAAATTTTGCGAACACGACCACTTTTGATAACTCAGCATAAACGATCTCATTTCGTTGAGAGCACCGGAATTAAACGTTAGATCTTATTTGTTGAATGGATTACCCATTAGATTAATTGGCAAGATATTGATAAAAAATAACGAATAATTTTTGGGCAACAAAAATTAGGGAGAAAATATTGTATTTACACTAATATACGATTGAAAATCTCTGTATATAATAAAAAAGGTATGATTGGTTGATTGTAATGTTTTTAACGTTGCATCAACAATTTTTAAATTGCAACAAGAGCAAGGTTATTAATTTCTATGGATTGATCGAAGATTGGAGTGAAGTAATGGTGTTTTACGCCCCAGTCAAGATACTTTCACTTATTTCGAGGCGGTCAGTTCTGGGACGATGGAGGAAACCGGAGTGCCCGGAGAAAACCACCGACGTACAAACTTTCTCACACTAGGATCTGTTCCAAGTGGATTCGAACCCAGACGGTGACAGGTGCTGTAATCCGTAGGCGCGCGCTCTAGACCACTCGGCCACCGAGGCCCCTAGGATTGATTTAAGAGCTAAATCATTTAGGCATGAGCTGTGTGAGTTTGTATTACGGTTTGCCTTGTGCAAAAGAGCCAAAAGGGAGCTTAAATTTATTAGTTTGCTAGTTCACTTTGTCAGTATGTCACAGATATACATAACAAATACAATTTACATAATTCTTGCACGAGGTTGTCATAAAGCATTTCTTTAATTTTAGTGTTAAGTGTATTTAAAAATGCTTTATGATAAAATACTATAAAGCATTTTTAATATATTCAAGATCGAATAAAAAAAAAAGCTTTATGACAAGGTGAACCAGTCTCTTTAATGCCAAGCACAAGGCGAAGAAGCATCTTAAATTTTCAAGTTTTATGTATGATCCGGATGTGGTTCAAACAACCCGACCTTCCGCTCTTGAGGTGTATGCTTTATCACTGTGACACCGAGGCGGTAAACTGGTATAATGGTATAAATGTTAGTCGAGCAGGCCCAGTCCTCCAGTGTTGAGTGTTTTGTATGTTGCCTGCCATTGATCAGCGCGTTATCATTTAGAGTGCAAGAAAGATGCTACAAAAATTGAAAGAAGTAAAAGAATATACCAGTTTTATTTATCTTATTACCATTCTAATATACATATTTGATGCACTGACATCCACTCACCCCTTCCCCACCCCCACCCCCCCCCCAAAAAAAAAAAAAAAAAAAAAAAAAAAAAAAAAAAAAAAAAAAAAAAAATTAGTAACTATTTTTTCTATCACTTTTTTAGAATTAGTAAGCTTTATGAAAACGATATGAACTTAGTTATTTGACGAGAAATCTTCATAATTTGAACAAGCATGGACAAATCGCACAAGCTGGGGAATATTAAATGTCACAGAGAAGGCAATCGATTCAAGGAAGTCAAAAGTAATAAAATTTCACTTCACATTATTATTAGTAGTAGGAACTGCACTTTAAGAGGGATCTAATTATCACAACATATGTTTCCTTTAACAATTAAAAATAAAACTTATCTTTACTTATTTTACTATAACAGTCAGCAGATACCCCTAATGCTATAGTTAAGAAAATTAACATTTTTAAATTTAAAATACATATTGAATTATATCTACGCATCGGTCCATTTGGCGTTATTTCATTATGTTAGTGCATTGTGTGTGTGTATTATGAATGGCCGAAAGACCTTGAACCTTTGACAGCATGACTTATTTGATTATTTTGCAGTGGACGCATTCTTTCCGAGGTTCAGCACAAACACATTAGTAATTATAAAAGGCATTACTTGACCTCTCTCTAATGTTCAACAACTATAAATAACACCTGCCTTTAATTTGATTACAGGTGGGAGACTGACGATGGATACGAAACGATTGCTAAAAATGATACCACATAAATCAATGTATTGAAGCGTTTTTTTTGAATATATATATTTTTATTTTGTCTTTATAATTATTGTGATATTATTTATTTATTTATTTTTATTTTTTGTAGAAGTACCCACGTTCATTCTATGTACTATTTAGTATTAAATAAAAATGCTTTCTTTTCAATGCTGCGTTTATACGTAACAGATCTGCTAAAAAACAAGACACGCGCCAGTACATATTAAAGTGACATCTCGCTTCACGTGTTTTATATTTTATTTGTCATTTTTGTTGTTATGTGCTTTATTGAAACCAATTAAAACTTACTGGTGCAAAACATTTATGATAGAATCATCGTTCTTATAATTTCACTCAACCTATCAAAAAACGAGAAAGAGCACGCGACATGTCGTAAAGCGCGTGGCAAGCACGTGCTATACCCGGGCATCAGTCTTTAAATGCGTTTAATATAGTAAATTTTTCCATGAATATTATTCATTTTGTTCTTATGAAAAATTATGCTCGTAAACAAAGCCAATCGACTTTAAAAATGGAATTTTATGACTGGCATGCTTTGTTGTTTTTAGATGTCATAGATTTTTCTGATAAAGAAACAAACGGTAACAAATTTATTTCAGTTGGAAGGGTATACTTACCTATCGATTTATGAACGTAGTGGGATGGGATGACATGATGTCAATAGCGGGGAATTAGATACATATATGGACCAGGCGAAACAAGAGCCCTAAACATCAAAATACATGAGCGTATTTCACCATGGGACACTTTTTTCATATGCATACACCAACGTTTCTTTATTTAGTACAAACATATTTTTTAATAGAACATCGTCAATAGAGGATTGATTGATTTCATGGGGTTTTACGTCCCAGTCAAAAGTAGTCCATCGAGACGTCACCAGCTATAAGTGAAGTGGCAGTTATGCGCTTAGGTCAATGTGCAGTAAGGGTTCTTTAACGTGCAAAGCTTGCCTTGACACCGGACATCGGTTTTAAGGTCTCATCCGAAGAATCCTCACCAATATAATAATAATAATAATAATAATAATAATAATACGGTGTTCACTCCAATGTTTGGTAGCTATGCGTTGACCTTCAACCTTTTATTTGTTAAAACTCGTTAGGACGGAAGCAAAGTTCAAATTCTCAAGTTTTCAATTGAAAACATTGACCATATTGCTTTTGAATACCAACATGACAGCAGTTTGAGTACATGGATACGAATGATTAAATTAGGGCTTTCACGACGCTAAGAAAAGGTCAATGATTCAAACTAGTGACCTTTTCCATTCTGTAAAAAACACGAAAGGAAAACAGAACAAAGTCTGTCGGGGTCTTCTTTCAAAACACATTTGTTACAATCTCACATTTAAGTACAAGAAAATTTCCAAAGAAACAAAACAATAATATGATTATATATACATAAAAATCCTTTCAACATCTCTACAAAACTATCAATATATACAAGGGGTTATACAAAGATCAAGGCTATTACTGATTATTATTTTCGATCAAATTTCACAGCAAAAGTAAATATTTTTTTTGTATGTATACAAAATTAAAAATTTTTACGCAAGGCAAAACAAGGACATGTACTATCTTGACAACGGTCCTTTTAGTGGATAGATGTGGGCCAGTAAAAGAACATTTGAGAAAAAGGTATTCAAACACAATTTATCTAAGTTTTACACTGTATTTTTCTAGTGTTCTAAAACGATACATTAGCATGTTTATGATATTAAAATCGGTAAAATTATTTTTCTATTAAACCTTTTTAAAAAAACCAATTTATTTTTATTTTTAAAAATCTTGTATCGATAATATATACAGCATGTTAGCTTGTTTGCACCGTGCTACTTCGTAAACAGTGTGTGTTGTGGCGGCTTTGGTTGTCCAATATAGTAGCGTTGTTAAAGACTTAGAAAAGAAACAGAACTGGATTATTGGATACCATAATGTCAAATGCCCGTACACAGTCGGGAGTTTTATTATTGTTTTCATTTCCTTTGTCTATGAGGTAAATTTTTCTTTAATTGCGGAAAAAAAACAAGAAAAACATTCTTGAGGAAACTCATAAATGCACGGAATCAGACAAACAACCTTAAAGATCTGTTGTCTTCCAGTGTCAAGCCGCCACATCAAACAGTCACTGAAATTGAGGAGAGCAGGATTGCACTTGGAATAAAATCTTTTCTGCAATAAACTTGTTACATTCCAGCAGTTACAAATGTATTTGTATTTCTGATTGTGTTATTTCGTTTGTTTGTGTTGCTTCAACCTTTGTAACGATATAAAGTTCAATAAAATGGTATTATATTATTATTATTGTTGTTGTTGTTTTTAGCATTAAACATATTACAATCATGTTTATAACTGTAAAGCAATAATTATCATGCACAGGATACAACTATATATTTTACACAACAATTCACTTTAACTTAAACGCATTAAATATAAAATTTTGCAACATTGTTAACATTTTTTTCCTTTTATCCCTCATCAAACAATAAAACTTTTGTAAATTTGGCCAATGACAATGATATTTCGGTAAATATCGATGTCTTAATGACAAATATTTTGGACAGACCAACAAAAAAAAATACATATTCATTCCCTATATCTTTCATGTTGCAACGGGTACAAAAACGCAAATTTTTATCAATACCATCATATCTACCACGCTCAATAGCTAAGTCATGGTTGCTTATTCTAAATTTTGTTAATACTGTTCTAAGCCTCTTGTTTTCTATAAGAGTTAAATTATTTTCTAAACAAAACATTTGTTTAAATGTTAATATGTTTCCATTTTTGAAGATAAATTCAAATTACTATACCAAATTTGTAAAAATTGGTCATGTATTCTTTGCTTCAGCACATCAAATGGAACAATATACGTATTTTGATTATACTAAACATCAGACATTCCCATATTACACAACAAATTTTTTACATTAAATGCCCAGTTATGTTTCAGATTTTTCTTTACATTAATATTTATACACAATAATTTATAAACTTTATATCTCAATGCATCTTTGTTGTTGTTGTTGTTATTATCATCATTTATTGTGTGTCATTCTGATGGCTTTGACATCGTTATTCATCTGGCCTAGAATCAAAGACAAACAGAGGATGTTGCAAGTAACTTTCATATCCTGTAAAAAAAAAAAAGATTTAGTTTAAATGACAAAAATATCTGTTTTGTGCATCTTAATCTCCCGTGATAGTGTCACATGTAGAATTTTAATTGTAGTAAAAAAAAAACATTAAAATTCAACTGGGTTAAAAACATAGCTGAAATTATTGTACAAAATTAGAGATTCGGATATGAAAGTAAAATCCAAGCTTTAAATATTTTTCGACTGAATCTGTGTTGATGTTATGACAAACTGTGTTGACATATCTTAGTTATGAGTGTATTGTTGACTGATAAATTTTTACTTTTTATAAGTAAATTTTATCGACCTAATCAGTAATAACTTGTCTACACGTTGGTATGTATCATACAGTGTTTGTACATCTATTTGATATGTTTATACATATATACATACGTATGCGTCTTTATATATATATATAAATATATATATATATATATTAAATAGCTTAAATTCAAACAAATAATCATGATATCATTTTTTCAGATTCAAAGAAAACCATCATACTTTTTGGACTATTGAACAGAATTCTGAAAATGGAGGGAAAACACGAAGCACATGTTATCGTTCTTAAAGAAGAAAGAGAAAAACATAATTATATGCAAATGGCACCTCGTCTTCAAATTAAAAATAAAGAAAGAAAATATGAAACAGCTGTTCTTCACCTGAATGCAAAATATCTAAAATGAAGTGATCGAGTTTTAGTATAATTATCGTTTTAAATCTAAAAATCCAACACCTGTTGTTAAAATACATTTTATTCAAATAAACAAAGCCATTTCCGTCTTTGTGTATTTCCCCGCCTTATCATGTACTCACCTTGACCTTGTGCAACCATAGTTTGGCTCAATGCACTGTAACGGTATTTAAAAATTTCTGTATCTAAATACAGGTGGATTTCGACACATAGAAAATGCTCGACTTTTTATCCTGTCGAGACACTTAAAACGGATTTGTTTACATTTTATTAAAGAGGGCAGGTGACCGGAGATCAAAGAGGAAGTGGAAAAAAGAAAGAAAATTGACAAAGATTTATATTACCTGTGCGAAGGAGATACCTCTGCATTTTGCACCTGTCCTGTGTCGGTGAAGTTTATTGTGAAGAATCATTATACCTTGATGGAAAATTTAAAATTAAAAAATTATATACCTGGCAGATGATCGTTTATTCGACATACATAATTATTTTGTGGTCGATTGTTTGAAAGTGCACAATTTCCCGCCAATATTTCGTTCGCGCGTGATGTTAAAGAAATTTTAAAATCAATTTATTGTCACACTGCTTGTTTTAAGCCGAGGTTTGTTTGACACCCTAAAAGAGGACTGTGACACCTGTTACGTATTTTAGCACCTTTCCAAACATTTCCCCGTTTTATGTCACTTTTTCGAAAATTCTTAATGTTTTCTGTCGAGAAAGACAGGAAATTCCTTATTTAATATTTCCGGTTAATACAATTTAAAATCAGTTGTTTAGCTTATGTGAAAAAGTAGACATTTTATTATTATGATGTTCTTTGTTGTTAAACGTGATCTTTAAAGCGTAAAAAAAAAAACCGCTATACACATACTTTAAGAGAAGTACACAAAGCGATAATCTGGATCGTACACAATTCTGCTACAGGCCGGTTAGATATAACGTAAGATAGTTACAATTCAATGCATATTTATATATAAAGCCGTCAATATAAGGTAACGACAAAAAGAGGGTTAGTTTATTTTTCCTATTGATTTAGAAAGAATTTCAAAGTTAATCAAGTACATTACAGCTATACACAAACGTGACCGCCTTCACAAAATTACGAAACTTCCACAATTGGATAAACATTAAAAAGACAAGTACAGATTTCAAGCGTTGTCGCGAAAAGAACAAATCGTGCGCGCATCGGTCATTTATTGTCTAATTCTGTGCCGACTATTTTCTAAAAAATATTTATAACACATTGAAAACGAATAAATCAGATTTATATATGTAACTTATATCGAAGCATAGGCCCAAGCAAGGTACCCAACCCCATTGGAAATGTTAGGCAGAACTCATAAATCAAAAGCTCTAGTTTCACAATCTTTCACTCAATTGAGTGTGCAATCAACTCAAATATTCCCATTTTTTTTATCATCAATATTTTATTAATTATAAGTTTTATGAGACAATGTTTTGTTTTGTTCAACAATATCACACATTAAATGTTCAGTTTTTACAGTGTAATGTCTCAAAAATTGACATTTAAATATTCCCTAATTTGAGTTGAGTATACACTCATTTGAGTGAATGATAGTGATACCTGGGCCTGATATCTACATACAAATACGCATAACCGTACATGTTTCCCCAAAATACTAATTAGAATGTATTAGCATGTCAAGCCAAAGAAAACTACACATCCTTTTTGTATCTAGACAGAACACGCCTTAGAGAGTAAAGTCACCAAAACTAAAAAAAATTTATTCATTCTCTTGATTGAAGATGATAGTTAGTACTGTAACTAAATTCTGCTTGAGATACCGAGTTCAAAAATTAATATTTCATTGGCTTTATTTAGCAAAACAGTAGTTAGTACTGTAACTAATTTCTGGTTGTCATTTCGAGTTCAGAAATTAATATTTCATTGGCTCCACGTGGCATCACGACATCAGAAGTGCGTTTGATAAATTGACACCTGGGATTTGTGGGTTTCAAGTGACCGCTGCTAATCTGATCTGCATTTGACATGGAAAATAATACAAAATACCCTGGACAGATATTTTATGTAAATGTCAACCAATCTTTGAGCTAAGCAGGTTTTTTGTTTTATGTCTAAGTGGGATAGTTTGATGTCGTACGTTTTAATCTGGACGTGCTAAGGATAGGGATTCTCTTCCTATTCTCGCGAGATGTCTGGAAAATATCACATGGACAGTGGTATTAAACAATTAAATGTCACTTAAACATCGTTCTAATTAGAGCGACAGTTCGATGTCAAAGGAGTTTCGCTGTTCGATGTATTTACATCAATGCATCTTCATTGTCAAGGAATATCACCATAATCCAACAGCAACTATTTCCGAGATTGGGTATCACATGATGAGTGTCACGTGTCAGAATGGCTATGCTGTCTTGAATATTTCCGGTTTACAAGATATAACAAATTGTCTATTGACTGGTTTTGTAATTGACGATTCTTGCATTTCAAATATATTAATAGTTTGTAGATAAAAAATAGAAAAAATGCATCTCATCGGAAAAAAAAACAAGGACTCAGCAACAACAAATATAGAAAAAAAAGTTAATGAAGGAAACAAGAAGAGAAGAGGCAACAAGACATTTTAGAATTGCTGATTATTGTTCTTCCGACTTTGGACGGTTATTGGTTAAATGATAAAATGCTGTCCAGTTGGTTGGCTAATATTCAAGGACCATTTTTATTTTAACATTCATTTCCAACAAAAAGTATTGATTATGTTCCTAGGCAGCTTAATAATCATGCGATAAACGTAATAACTATGTAATAAGAAAGCTTTAAAAATGCGATTAATGCAATGTGTTTTGCGTAAATTCTTGTCATACACATATTAAGCAAGTACTTAGACAACCGAAAAATCATGCGACAAACAAATTGCCCACAATGCGTAAAAACCATGCAATAAACATAATAAGTTTATACTCAGAAAAGACAAAAAGTTTCAAATTGTAATAACATATATGTGATTTTCGTCAAAAGTATGTAGATAGTATAAAACCACGTGAAAGCCGTACAACGAGTTATCTCTCACGGTAAAAGTAGTTTTAACACTTATATCACTTACAACAAGCGGATATCATCAATATTAAACTTATTGTATACAATGTAGTATACAAATATATATATATATATATATATATATATATATATATATATATATATATATATATATATATAAAATTTTTTCTTGCAACTCAGATGAAATAAATCCATAGAAAGAGCGGTGCAAGATATTTCAATCTTGCACCCCTCTGTACAAGATAGCTTACATGCTCTTTTTTTCTGCAAAAATTTATCAATGAAACCAGAGGTGTATTGATACTCTGAGAACCGCTCCATAACCCAAGGAACTCGTTAAGTTGTATATACATGTATTTTGAATAAAAAAATGAAATTTAGTTTATATGAAAAATTGTATAGAACTCTTTCAAAGACAAAATTGACTTGATAATGAATAGTACAAGAACTCCAGTGAAAACAAATAAACTTCATTACGTATTGTACCAGAACTTCATTAGAGAAAAAAGAAGTTGATGGTAAATAGTAACAAAACTCATCTAAATTGATGATGAAAATAACAGAGCTCCATCAAAGACAAAGTACTTGATAATTTATAGTACCAGAACTATTGGAGACAAGTTGTTTGATGGTTAAAGGTAACAGAACACTATTAACACCAATGGTCTTGATGAACCCTACCAGAACTACATCGCATATTCATTTTTACTTGATGACGAATTAGACCAATGGCCTTCAAGATGAATAGTGCAGAGACTTTTTCAAAAGATTACGTGACTTGACGCTTAATAGTATAGGAGCTCTATCAAATTTAAAAAAATGTACAAAATGTACAAAATAGACTTATGATGTACACGCGAGTGCATTTTTTAAACAATACTTGAAATTTATTTAATACGATTGTATTTTGATTAAACACAACATAAATATCATAGTTTTTAAGCTTACTTGATCTGTTCTAAAAATGGTTCGATTCAAATAAAATATTTGATGCAAAATGCGCTTACTGATTTACACGGTTATGTTATAAAAACGAAGCCCATCACTTATGAATCTTTAGTGTAAATCAAATTTTACACTGATTAGGTGTTTATTATCACACCAACTATTTTTTAAAAGATGACCATTCCATTTGGTTTTAGGTCAGCGATATTGATATTGGTATAAGCACCGAGTTTGTCTAAATGCTTCTATTACTGATGCGAGGAAGATATCTGCACGCTCATCGCTTATGAATTTTTAATGTTAACTTAAAGCTGAACTAAAATAAGATTTTTATTATTACACCATTCATTTTCAAAATATGCTTATTACACTTGCCTTTAAGTAAGAAAGCATAATATTGGCAGAAACATCGAAGATGACTTTGTCGACATGCGTCTAGCCACTACTGCGAAGACGATATCTGCCAGAAAAAATTTACAGAACAATCATTGACAATACTATTTCAGGGATTGTATAATAGAATAACGCTGAAATATTGACGTACATCATGGATATTTTTGAACTCATCCCCAAAAACACTACACTAAAAAAGTCATTTAAAATGCTATAAATTGAAGACGGGATATAGTTTGTTTCAATTTTCGATATCAAATTTACGATTCTCTAAGAATAGCATTCATGAAAATGGCAGCAACGGTGCCAATTATAGGTCGAATAAGGATGAAACATGCGGATATTTAACCAAAGAATAATGTATTATCAATTTCCCCTTAATCCAATTAGTATTGATTGTATAGGTCTCGAGCACAAGTTTGGTATAGAGAAGACTAAGACTAGTCTTTGTTATATATTTAAAGTTAATCAGGCTAGAAAGATAATGTAGAGAATGCTGTCAAGATTAAACATTTATTCTTCATATTGTTCCCTTATCGGTTAATTCACTTAACTCTACAGTCAAACGTGTCTATGGTCATCAAGGTCAGTCAATATGAAATGTATACACAATATCAGTTTTAACGGCTTCGTCCATGGGATGATTTGGGCTTAATTTTGGGGTTTAAATATGCGTATTTAAAGGACATTCCATTGTGTATAAAGTAGGATAAACGGCCTTCAAATATGCTTGGACACAATCCCTTATATTTTTAATTTATATTTATGATGCAAACAAAATAACCACTAGTATTGAGATTTTCACCCATATAAACGCAGTTTAGATGATATGTAAAGATCGCCCAATATTGTGTTTGGCTCATATCTTTTATAAAACTTGACATACTGGTATTCCAACACGAGACAATGTGTCGAATATCAAATTTAGGTGCATGGACTAAATGTCAAGGTCACGAGGATTTGCACCCCGGGGCTATGTTTGTGGTTTGGAAGGGGGGATTTAACTCTCAAGAGACTGTTCTAGTTATTTTTTTTTATGCAAACGATATATGACATAGTGTTAAATAAGACTTTTGATCAGTGTTCCATATGCAATTTTCTTTTTTGAATTTAGAATCGATATGCATGTTATCTGCATGGAGACTAAAGAGAGTTTCCGAATGATGCCAAGTATGTGGTTAAGTGTCATATTTAATCTTCTGTGGATAGTCTTTCATATGTAGAGTGAATTAATTTAATCCATATAAAATATGGAATAGTAAAGAATGTATTTTTATCACACTATTTGCATGGCGCAATGTACTTGTAATTTCGTATTAAAATGCAATAAATGCCGCCACGTCCTCGAGCAAAATAAAGACGTTTGCACTTCAAGAACTTAAAAAACTTGTAATTAGTTATCAACAGAGAGAGAACATTCCAGAAAAAAGCTAACAAAATCCTAAACACGTTCAACGTTGACATCAATTAATTTGAAAATCATGGCTGAATAATAATAATAATAATAATAATAATAATAATAAGAAGAAGAAGAAGATGAAGAAGAAGGAGAAGAAGAAGAAGAAGAAGGAGAAGAAGAAGAAGAGGAAGAAGAGGATAATAATAATAATAATAATAATAATAATAATAATAATAATAATAAACAAATGTCCAGAGACAGACAACTCAGATATATTATCCAGGCTCGTATTATCAGCTTATATAAACTGCTAATGTGCTATCTACAGCACCGTCTGTATCACATGTTATATAAATCAAATGACCCACATTATTGATCCGTGTTCGGTTCGGTAAATATAAGTAAAAGTAGAGACATTTAAATCCAGAATTAATTGTCCAAATAAAAAATGTATGAATTATGAATCACAAAACACGCTTCGTGTCATTAATAAAAATAAAAACCGCAAACAGGTCATTGATACCATCAATTTGCTCTGAAATAATAACACCAACAACATCATTGGCCTGACTTTGATATCAATTTAAAAACCAATAATAACAAAAGTCTGACCTGGTTTCAAAAGTATGACAATAAATGATATTATATCACTGAAAAAAAGAGAATATTATTTGTTTTGTTTTGGCTTCATTTCTACTATATGAGTAGATGTTATTAGGATTTATCGATTTTTATTCCACTTACAAATAGATGATAATGCTCTAAACATAAAAAACACTGCAAATCAGTGTGTTTAAATTTAACACGGAAGAAAGATCTCTAAATTTACACCGATTTGTATAGCTATTGCAAGTGTATCTCAAGATTGACCAATGTGTATGATTACTGCAATTCGTTTTATGAAGGATGTTTAACTCTTTAAACCAACAACTCCGGAGGTTATCGGAAAGTTATCTCTTAACTTGAACGAACGTGTACTTTATTATATTTGGAGGAGCATTTGCTTAACATGTTTGTTATCACTATGTTTATATCGACTAAAGATTTTTTGAAAAAATTGTAACTAGTCTACTCTTCTAATAAATCTCTGAATGTGCAACAATATTTGTTTTATATGTTTGTTTTTTAAGGGTTTGTTTTTAAGGCGTCTGGTTTGTAATTGTAGCCTGTTTTTAAAATTTATCATGTTATCGACTATTAAGAACATTTTGTCTTCTTTAAGCGCATGTGTATTGTATTTGGGTTCTTTAAGGCGTCTGGTGTGTAATTGTATCCTGTTTTAAAATTCATAATTTATTTTATTGACTAAAAATACATTTTGTTTTCTTTAAGCTGCATGTAATTACATTAATGTTTTTAAAAATTATCAACATGCATTGTCAATATAAGTTTCCTTATTTTCTTTATCAAAGCACACACAGTAATAATTAAAATAATCGTATTTTATACTGTTAATAAATCTGTTTGGCTTTTGCCGAGAGCCAGTGTGACATTGTAAATAGACATAGTACTTATTTACAAGCAATGAGTTTTTTTTTACATCCTCTGTTATAGAATTACAAATAAATCAAATGTTCAAGGAAATCTTCGCAAATAGCACTTTAGAGTTTAGAGCTTTAAAGCGCGCGCATACGCTTTACATCGCTCTCTCTCTCTCTCTCTCTCTCTCTCTCTCTCTCTCTCTCTCTCTCTCTATATATATATATTATGAACCACTGCTTATAACATCACCGACTTTCGATAAACATCGTATACAATGACAGTTCAACTTTGTGATGTGGTTTCAATCCCAGAGTGCCCTAACAACCCAGTTATGTTAAAATCAGTGAAATCTTTATCGTTTATCATTGTTACATTGCTGTGCAGAAATGCCAAAATACCATCATATTGAAATGTTAATCGTCAACAAAAGAGTGTTAAAATAATTAAAAAGTATTGGAAGATTTTAGATTTTTGCTGAGATCACTTTGTTAATGGTTTCAATATTGTCACCGTGTAACGATGGGTTAGAGTGATTTAATTAATTCTAGATGTTTGTTGAGATAACGGTTAAATATTGTGCTTTTAAGTTGATATCTAACATCTTACAGGCTTTGATCATTTTAATCAATACTTATACGTTAGCTCATAAGTCAGATGTGTGATATAAGTCACACTAAAGAGCTAATTTAAATGTTTATAGCTTACATGATTAGACAACATGTACATTTCTCATGGGTTATGGTCAGATCTTGGATAAACAAATAAATAAATAAATAAATAAATAAACAAACAATAAATAAATAATAATAAATAAATAAATAAATAAATAAATAAATAAATGAATGAATGAAATGAATGAATTAATAAAAAAAAATAAATAAATAAATAAAATAAATAAATGCCAAATGTCAATTTCCACGCAATATATACTAGTATTGAATAATTTTACAACTTCATATAACTGTAATTGGTACATTTGTTATCGAATGGTTTAAAGTGTCCAGTTTCAAACATTAATGGGGCAGATCCAAATGTGACAAAGTTTGTCTTCACGGTTGGCAAATGTTGGTATCTTTCTCTGGACACTCTAGTTTCCTTACCATCTTAGAATTGATCGCCTTGTTATTAGTGAAAGAATCTTGACATCGGCGTAAATTACTTTAACCCAATTAAACTCAACTCAAAAAACTATAACAATTGTCATGTGTTGATTTTGAATGCATTATTTTAATTGTCATGTGCTGATTTTGAATGCATTATTTTAGTTGTCGTGTGCTAATTTTGAATGCATTATTTTAGTTGTCATATGCTGATTTTGAATGCATTATTTTAGTTGTCATGTGCTGATTTTGAATGCATAATTTTAGTTGTCGTGTGCTAATTTTGAATGCATTATTTTAGTTGTCATATGCTGATTTTGAATGCATTATTTTAGTTGTCATGTGCTGATTTTGAATGCATAATTTTAGTTGTCGTGTGCTGATTTTGAATGCATTATTTTAGTTGTCATGTGCTGATTTTGAATGCATTATTTTACTTGTCATGTACTGATTTTGAATGCATTATTTTCATAGAAATTCAAACTCAGCACATGACGCTGCTAAGATGTATATTAAACTTTCCACCTTTAAATTTATTGGAAGTGTTTATCTAATCAGTTACTCTCGATACAGTCATAATCGCTTCTTCTTGACACATCTTGCAGTTGTTCGTACGATATTTTTGTTAACTTTGTTCTTTGTTTATTTCTTGTTTCTTGCCCTGGTTGTTGCCGTGCATAGATTAAATAGAAAATATCATTATGTCCTATTTCGTTGTTTTTGGTTTCTGATGTTGTTGCATGTAATCTTTTCAATCACAACATAGTTATTCCACCCCGAGCAGGATATCCACTTATAACATTTTTTATCAATAAACATAAAAAATATATTTATGAAATATATATCAATTAAAAATAAAATAAAATAAAAAAATTCTTCCACATAAAGAATTCTAGGAATGATGATGACAAACACCATACACGCTTAAACATGTTTTTATTTCCAATTAGGAAAGTAAATTATTTAATGCTTTTAAAACATGAATCATGTATGTATCGAGGATTACTCATGAATATGCTCATTCATTGTGCAGACTCATGGTTCGTCTGATAATGCTATAATTGTAACGGTTTCGGTTTACCAAGCCGGTTGCATCCAATGCATCATCTAAAGAAATCTTACCAATGACGAGGCTTAAGATGACATATAATTGGACACAATAATCGATTAAATGTCACTTTAACTTTTTTTCAGTAAGAGGTTTTGTTGATCTGTCATAACTGTAGATGGTGTATATTAGTGATGAGATGCTGATTTTATTTTTTATTTTTTACACCTTTGTCATTAAAAATGCATTGTATATTTTCTACAATTTAAAAAAATTGATATTAACTTCAGATATTAGAAGCAAAAGATTGAAAAAATCATATGCCATAGAATAGAAAAGAACAAAACTTAAAAGTAAGCTAAAAGGTAGAGTACTGGGAACATCACCAGAGGGGGAAAAGGGGGGGGGGGGGCAGAAACTATAATCGGATGTAAGAAACACTTAATAGATTTTTTGTGTGTTATGTCAACCAAGTTTATCAACATCAGTTGTAAAATTAGAGGATAACAAGGCGACGGCAATACAAAATACTAAAACATTCCCCGCATCCTTCCAACCCCTACCTCCCTTGATGCCACCTTTTAAGTGAAGATATTTGAAAATTTTCTATTTTGTACTGCTGTGAATTGGTTTAGGTCTATCTATTAACCGAAAAATATTGTTGCTCTTAAAAAATAAATAGATTTTAAAGTGTCGAAATTGGTTACAAGTAACGCTTTGCCAAAATATAAGCTAGATGGTTTTCTAGTGTTAAACCAAAATACTAGCAATTACTAGCTCATGATACTTAGTATTCAAAATATTTGTTATTGCAAACGTAAATTGCGAGAGAAGGATAGGTTGCTTTAGGACTGCAACTGACGTTGGTAATATTGGTGAAAAAGTATTCGGCATTGTCTAGCATATTGCTGAATTGATAATAATAATAATAATAATAATAATAATAATAATAATGATAATAATAATAAACAGGTTTATACATATCGATATAAATACACAATCTGCATTAAATCAGAACACTGAGACTTTTGAAAAAAGTAAAGCAAGGCTTTATCTATTTGATACTAGTACAAACAAATACAGCCAAACAATGAACATGCTTAATTACTGTTTACTTGCATAATGATACAATTTTTACAAATTCTATAGAGCAAGCAGTTTATTTAAACTTTGAAATTCCTAGAAATTCAATTTTCCAATAAATTTACGAAGCCAGACAATGAACAAATAATGATTACATATTTATGGTTATTTGTAGAAATAACAGAATTGATTATTTTAACGATGCCTTGCTTACAGCTTTAGCAGACAAGAGTCTCGATCATTCTATAAATGTTGAGATACATCAACATGCACTTGGCGTTCTGTCCGAGATGTTCCGATCGATGTATGATGCAGCTTACATAGACATAGAGTGTACTAAAATGTTGTGTCAAGGTAAACTGATTGACATTGTTATTAGTAAATGGTGCTACTTCAGCACAAAGGCGAGAATTTATTGAGGAAATAAAAACGACTTCGCAAGCACGAAATGGTCTTCGATTATGAAAGAACCGAGATGAGGTTGATGGCGGTTATAACGGAATTGTGTAGAAGTGAGTGAAATAGGATTTTATTTATATAACTTAAATCGAGACGTCACCTGCATTAAGTCAGCTTGTAATAATAAATATAGCTGCGATACTATAAAAAAGTTGAGCATTGATAGTTGCATATTTGCGTCGTTTCTGCGGTGGCGGGTACAGTTTTTATTTTATTTTATTTTATTTTATTTTATTTTATTTTATTTTATTTTATTTGTTTATTTTATTTTATTTTATTTTATTTTATTTTATTTTATTTATTCATTTATTTATTTATTTATTTATTTATTTATTTATTTAGGACCGGTAATTTTCATTTCTTCATTCCGAATGTTTGGCAATGATTTGTATATATAAAGGGTCGCTCTATCTAATTCTAATGGTTGTTATATTGGACATATTTCAAGAAAGGATCGGGGAACAAGAACAGGTTTTTGTTTCTTTACACAAGTTAAAACCACATATATCATAATCTGACAACCTTTAAACCAGGTTCAACTGTAAGAATGAAGAGTTTTGTTCCATTTTCACGTCAAGTATGAAGTCTGCGTTCCCTTTAACACGAAGAGTTATTAATAAAATTTATAAAATCATTGCATGATATATTCTCATATACTGGCCAACATACTTGTCACTCGCAAGTTCTATATTCATATATCACAAAGTAGACCACCTAGGATCATTCACATTTTGTCATTTCAATTTAACATTTTGACCTTTTAATACTTGCTTTACATCTACACTTGTAAAGGCTTTTTCTGGAAAACAGTTTATTGAGCATTGGAGAAAGAAAAAATTAATAAACCCTGTAATAGAAAAAATTTGAAAAAAAACATACTTGACATTGCCAATAATCCTAAATGAACAAATAGTTCATAGTTCATAAGATTGTTGTCGAAATTGGTGCAATTTTCGAATAAAAAATCCATTAAGGTCACTAAATCTAAGGAGGGCGTCATATACTAAGAAAACTTTTTAACTTTATGTTCACACACACACACACACACACACACACACACACACACACACACACACACCGTCACACACGGAGAGAGAGAGAGAGAGAGAGAGAGAGAGAGAGAGAGAGAGAGAGAGCAAACTAAGCAAATTATTTATGTAATGAGCTGAAAAAGTACCGAATTGCAATTTATAAACCCCCCCCCCCAATTCTTCTTCTACTTCTTCTTCGTCCTCTTCTTCTTTATTTCAAAATAAAATCATGACATTCTTTAAAAAACACTAATGTCCTCTTAAAAGAATAAGCTATGAACCATAAGCAACAAATGTAAATATAATTACGATCACTACATCAAACATAAACTCTAGATAATGAACCTGATTATGAAATTTTGATTCATTTGGAGACAGAACAGTAATACAAAATTACTTGCTGAACTAAGCATTTCTTCTTCTTCTTCTTCTTCTTCTTTTTGTTATTGTTGTTGTTGGTGGTGGTAGTGGTTGTGCTGTTTGTGTTGTTTCTGCTGATTTTGTAGCTGTTGTTGTTTGTTTCTGCTGATTTTGTGGTTGTTGTTGTTTGTGTTGTTCTGCTGATTTTATGGCTGTTGTTGTTTGATTCTGCAGATTTTGTGGCTGTTTTTGTTTGTTGCTGCTGATTTTGTGTCTGTTGTTATTTGTTTCTGTTGATCTTGTGGCTTTTGTTGTTTGTTTCTGTTCATTTTGTGGTTGTTGTTGTTTGTTTCTGCTGATTAAGTGGCTGTTGTTGTTTGTTTTGTTGCTCCTGATTTTGTGTCTGTTGTTGTTTGTTTCTGTTGATCTTGTGGCTTTTGTTGTTTGTTTCTGCTGATTTTGTGGCTGTTGTTGTTTGTTTCTGCTGATTATGTGGCTGTTGTTGTTTGTTTTGTTGCTGCTGATTTTGTAGCTGTTGTTGTTTGTTTCTGTTAATTTTGTGACTGTTGTTGTTAGTGTTGTTGCTGCTGCTGATGATGATGTTGTGGCTAGTGTTGTTTTGTGTGATTCTTATATTTTTTTTATGTTTGTTTCTTCAAGCTGTTGTTATAAATATCTATATTTCATTGACTATAATCCTAATCTTGTTCTACTGTCATGAAGCGTTAACTTAATTTAATTTAATTTTTTTTTACATTTTACACCTGTGGTCACATGTTGTGAACTCATTATATCTTTCCTTGATTTAAGAGTCATGATCGTGCGTATATCACACTTTTTTTATTGATTGAAAATATTGTATACCACACTTGAAGTATATACTTAAAAAAATAGAAGCTTTATATGTTTATTACCATATTCATGGTGTTTATAAATCGCAGCTTTCAAATTTTTAAACTTTTTTGTATTACATAATCTAAAATTATATAAATTATCTTTTTTCTCAGTAACATCGATGCATCAAGACTATAATCCATTCTTCGCCTTCGTGCAACTGACTTTATGGAAAATTGCTTTTTGAATTAAATGATAATTATATAAATCTGGTTCTTTAGATAGAAACATACCAGTCCATGTTCAAATCACAAAACCCAAAAACAAAGTAAAGACTTGAAAAATGGCTAATTTAGTATTAAAACACATAGAACCTTCCATACTTGATCACTATAATTAATAAAAGAGAGTATCTTCAAAAGGTCACTCAATCTAAAACATTTGGCATCGAGGCGGGAGATCGGTTCGAATATCGGTCGGGCCATACCACAACAACCAATCAGCAACCCTAGAACAGGACAGTTTATAAGTGTATGCAAATGGCAAAAAACAAATAATAAAAAAAAAAAAAAAAAACGCCAAACATAACCGAGACAAAAACAAAGACTGATTATAAGTTTCCGGACTTCCGGTGAACAGAGAAGTAACACTTCAGTGGTGTGGTTATCGTATTACTAGAAGACAATCAACATCGCACTTATAAAGACCTTTTTTCTGAAAACAAAGTATTTGAACTCTTTAATATCAAACACAGCTAGATATTAGTCTTCAACTTCTATAGATAATCATTTTAATATAGATATAAGGTTTTGCACCACATAATACAGTATGCGGTTCTAGACCATAAGACGGTCTAAATATTATTGTTGCTCAGATATATTTTGAGGTGACACCGTGCTTACATAATTTTCTAAAATTTTCACGCCCGTTACACCTTACCATGTACCATGCATACAAAATTAGATTAGATATATCATTTAGAAATGTCCTTACTATGTACAAAATGCATACGGAATTAGATTAGACATATATCATAACTTATCTGCCGTTTTGGACATAACCAGTTAATCAATTATCTAATATACACATTGGTTATTTTGTATTTAAAAAGGTTTACAGAATGAGTTTTAAGAAGATATATTGTTTTATTGTTTGCAAGATTTTGTAAATAACATTAAGAAAACGGAAAACACTTTTCTAGATATGACAGAAAAGATATGTTGAAAATAATTTTTGAAAAGGACTTAAGCATTTTTCTGAAAAAGAATTAACCAAATGTTTATATAGACCTTTTTATTTTGTTGTAATGTTGTTTAAAATCGCATCTACAATTTTCAGTTATCATAAAAGGATATTAATATTTACGGATTAATCTAAGAACAATTACGTACATGCGTGTGATGTGCAAGTGTGTTTTATGGTCTGCCGTGTACTAGCGCGCACTTAGGCGACTTTTTGGTATAAGGTGCTAGTATACTGAGTCGGTATGCCACAGAAAAGCATATCACTCCCCCAGTCACATTATCTTGGCACCGAGTGAACCAGTCAATACTCCAAATACCAAATGCCAGACGACGGAAGATTTCTTTATGAATCATGTTCATGTAAATCAGTTTTACACGATATGAAACATTTCAGTGATTCAGATTTTTTCAACGGTATTTTCAAAGGAGCGCTTTTGACATCTTTGTCTGGTCGTGTAATTTATGAGAGACAGGGCAGAAACAATTACTGATCCGACTTTACCTGCTATGAACACTTCTATAATTTATCACCTTCATTACTCATCCCAGCTTCTTTGAAAATACACATAAAATAGATCTATCTGATATATGAATGATTTAAGGTTGTTGCTTAAAATAGGTTTAATTGCATCATGTGTAGTGCTAGCCATGGGTATCGGTTTTATTGAAGATATACCTTAAAACTATCGGTAAAACATCTTAATTATGTACATAATTACCCAAGATCAATATTGAAACAATAAGATATAATAACTCCATTACCTGTCTTGTATCGGCTGATAATTAAGGCGTCAATTTTATTTCATTTCTTTATTTTTGAAGAATTTAAATGCGTAATTTAAAATCGTTTTTACTTAAATTAGCTTGGTAATTTTGTCGTAATATGCATACAGAATGCATTTATTTATTTACTAATGGTTTGAAATCAGGATATAAATCACTAAGTGTTTTGTCAATACAACTGAAAGTTTTTTTCTTGTGGTCTATTGAGTGGTAATTTGTTATCTGATGTGTTGCAACATGGAATGCAAGTTCGGAATGTTTCAGTGTTTATCAATAACTAGATCGGAATGTTTCAGTGTTTATCCATACCTAGACCGGAATGTTTCAGTATTTATCTATTACTAGAACGGAATGTTTCAGTGTTTATCTATTACAATAAAGATGAGAGATGGTTTGGTATGAATCTGATTTTTTTATGTCCATCGCCTTCATACATAATTTAGATTCAGTTCCTAAACTTCATGCAAGGAAGATTTTTTTCTTATTTTAATTTAAAATGCATTATAGAATTTTGAAGCATAGCTTAAGTTTTACCTGGCGATTTCTTTGGCGACCGGCGCATGTGTATATGTAGATATACTATATAAAGCTTAATTAAAGCATCACTTATTCCATCCTGTGCTAAATTTGAAATTTATGAAATAATACAATTTTAAAATAGCAAACGACTATAAAATAATGCAATTCAAAAACAGCACATTGCAATTAAATACTTCAATTTGACAATTGGAACACTTTCGGCTTATTCGGAAACAAAGTTTAAATGTTTGAGTTGAACGATGTTTCTTAAGATTTTCACGTGCGAAAGTAAAAGGTTCACCTTTTAAGTAACCGTAGTTTTGGAAAGCATGGAAAAGTAGCGTTTTTTTAGCAAGTTTACGAATATATCAGATATTACTTTAGAGTTTTTGGAGATGTTAAAAATATATAGAAGGGTTATTTAACTTAAAAAACAATAACCTTTCCTTTAAAAGAATTTCTATTACTGCATCATTTTCATTTGGTGGCTTGTTTAGGACATAAAGAAAATTAAATCTATAATGTTATAACGACTTATGATTTCGATATAACGACTTATAATCTCGATATAACGAATTCTGACCTCGTTATATATAGAGCAAGTTTCTCCATATAACGACAAAGTATCTCGTTATGACGAATATGTATTCCCTTATAATGAGAAAGTATCTCGTTATTACGACTTTGAATCTCGTTATAACGAAAAAGTATCTCGATATGACGACTTGGGATATTTTTTTTTAACAAGTTAAATCAATTTTGTCTTAAACCAACCACTGTATTTATCTACATGCATATATTTTATTGACGATATTTGTAATGAATTCCCAGCTAAGGTCCATCGATTTTGAATAGAAAATTCGAAAATAGAGAAGAAATAATTAGGCCTGTTTTTCTTTACCAACTGACAAAACTTGACAGAAACATGAATTTTAAACCTATATTTCTCTTCGCTTCCGCATGAATCTCCGATAATACAATTTATCCTAAAAGTTAATAAAATTATGGCGATAAAGATGTTGTGTTAGAACTAATATGTTACATTAAATGATAGGGGCGCACCTTTGATAAACTCAATATCGGCACGAATTGCGTATGTATAAGGAGATAAGTGCTTAAAGTGTAAAACAGTAACAGTGTGAAGTCTTTGAGGAAATAATAGATTTGATAAGAAGGATTGCAAGAAACAGAAGATAAAGAAACACAGGAAGTATGACCTTAGTATCATTATCTATTTACAATATATAAACAAGATGTCAATTAGTGCTATAAAATTTCTTCATATAGTCTAAACAAGATGCAGTATACAAACATCTTTCCAGGTTGTTTTGGTCTTTTATAAAATACAATGTATTTTCAGAACATTTTTACCGTTCTGAGATTCAGTAGTTTTTAAACAATACATATAGGTGATATCATTTTAACAAGTTACAGTTTCTATAATATTAAATACAAATTATTTCCTTAGCAACGGGTTTAGAGAAAAGCGATTACAACAGATTTATAGAACGATTTACCATGTTTCCAGAAGTGTCCTTAACCTCTTCGGAAGTACGTGCAACAATTCTTGTATATACTTTTTTTAAAAACACTTCGATAAATATATTGTTTGAAAACAAAATTTGATTAACAAACGAGAAGTAACAGATCTTAAACATCACTTTAAGGTTGCATGTTTATTTTATGATATAGAATATACACAGTGCAATTGCTATAATGATTAGAAGAACATGTTTTGATGCTGCACGTTTTAACAGTATTTTTCTCACTTAAATAAATTTGTTCTTGACTAGATACGCTTAATGCCATAAACAAACATTTTAAAAACGACACAGGTGCAATATTTTTTATCGACTGAAAATCCAAAGCACCAAAGAACATTAAGACAAGCGTTTTCTTTACATATGTATAAGCCAAGGAGAGTTGGTAATCGAAACAGGAAAACGGGGCTGGTGAAAATAAGTATACAGAGTGAAACATTGGGCAAAGGAACATTGCTACTAAAAGAGCTACTGAATGGCAATTGCAAAATGACAGGCGGAAATTTTCTTAAGTCCATTTTCGGCAATCATGAAAATGTTCTTACAATCTATTTTTGTTATTGTTGTTAGTTGTTTTTTTTCTCTTGGTTGTAATTTCAAAGAATCGTATTAAAATATTAAAAAGAGCGTCTATTCACCCTAGCATCCAGAGGCTCAAGAATATTGTCATGATTATGAAACATTATTAAACGCCTTAGTTTAATAATGTACTAATTATTGACAAAATTATTAAGATGTCAAATTTACGAAAGTTAAGTAAAGAAAATCCTAGTTTATGGAATAAGTGTGTAATTGGCACCTATAGTTTATCATTAAAGAACGTGGTACTTTCGATGAGCGTTTTAGGCGAAGAACTATATATGGTTTTCTTTTGGCTTTTTAAACATAACAGGATTCAACGTATCTTTGTACTATTAATAATAATAATAATAATAATAATAATAAACACAAATATACCAGTCTATGTGAAAGGACAATTATGCCAAATTATTTATTTAAAGATTAATAGATATTTAAGGTAAAAAAAAATCGACAACCCAAAACATTGACACGAAACCGCAACGGGTTATGTGGCATATATAATGAAGATAGTTTTCTGTGTTATATAGAGAGAGTTAGTGTAAAATAACTAGTAGCAAGCTTTTAAGCCTGAATCCTCATATAGGAAATGTAAACTCGTTGATATTCCGATAAATTTCCTACGACAGGACATGAATTGTTTACGCTCTTCATGTCAAGTATGTATCCGACACGGAAGCCATTTTCTACCGACAGTTTAACTTCCGGTTGTTTATATACCTACAATTGTAATGTACTGGAGAATAATTGACTTATAAATAGATTATTTACGTTCACTTATTGTTTCTTTCCTTAGTACTCTTTATTTACGTTTGTTCTAGTGTGCATCAGGAGACTAAATTTAATTGTTTGATTGGCTGTTGATTCTACCCAATCAAATCATTATCCGATCAATCACTTACGTAAACTAGAAATAAATACCACCTCATAAAAAAGTTTTGAACGTTTTCAGCAAACATATTCAAAAATAAGAAAATTTCAATCTGTTACTTATATGTCTAAACAAAATACTTTTTTCTATATTAAAGCTGCATTAAGTTTTTCAATTTTCTTAATTTTTTTTTGATTTTTTAAAAATTAATTTTTTATAAAATAGATATCTTCTAACCACGATCCGTGATATTCATTTTATAAAATTTCATTTCTTTTAGCTGTAAATAAACGGAATCCTCTGACCGGTTGGTCAGTGTTTTTCGATGGTAGTTATGAGCTTGGAGCATGGGCACGGATGTACGGAAAACCCTAAAATCGAAGGTGAAACATGACAGATTGCATTAATTGCCCTTCATTAATATCTAGTTGTATTGAAATGGTGTTATATATGCCTTACAAATGACAAATTCAACGAAGTTCTGTGTTTAATTTAACGCATTTCACCGTTTTGAAAGTTGTGTTTAAATGACCCGGGTTTTAATGACGTAACCATGTTCTAATATTAGATCCCAAATGCTGCATCTCGCTAGGTAAATATTGTAATTTCTGTATTTATTGGAGCTTTTATCGTTGAACCAAATGTAACATTATTCATTAGGAACATCATTAATTAGATTAGCACCGTTTTAATTTTTTCTTTGGAAAACTTAATGCAGCTTTAAACCCATTTTTTGGAAGAGGGTAGGCATATTTAATACAGATCGAAGTTAAAATTTATTTAACTGGAGATATAAAAGGAAAAAATAATCTTCATTTATCTATTTCAAAGGCTTAAACATCTTCTCTCTCTCTCTCTCTCTCTCTCTCTCTCTCTCTCTCTCTCTCTCTCTCTCTCTCTCTATATATATAGTATGAAAACTTTCTCGATATTGAAAACGATTTAAAGGGGCTGGTTGAATTGAAAATTGTTTTTTTTTACCTTAAAATAAAAAAGACAAATAGTATTCTTGCATTGATATCCATGATTATACAATGTAGATAATAAAAAATAACAATAAATAAAAACGTCATAAATTGGAAATAAAACAAAACACTTTTTTGTTATATTTTACGCAAATGCTGAAAAAATAGACATGTTACACAATGCTCATAAGCTTGATAAAGGTAATGTGTTAAATTTTCTTTATTGAACATATTTCACTTGTTTCTTTAACCAAAAAATCATGTTTGTAATTGTGGTTAGAAAAATAAACATTTTCAGGTAGTGTTTAGATTAATATGGAGCGAGTTATTTTGACACTTCACTTACTTGACTTTAAGCTTTAGCTTTTAATTTCATTAAAGTTTTTATTGAACCGTCCGTACCTCCTGAAGATAATTCGTTTTAAGTCACCCCAAGAATATAATATAGTCATTATTTTTGCTAAATATTTTTGATATCATTTAAACGTGAAGCATGAATAGGAACGACACAAAGAAAATTCATCAATGAAAAAAAGTCAAATATCTCTACCAGGTCAAAGTATCGTGGAATTAACTATGGATAAACTATGCAATAATCCATCGGCAACCTTGAAGATCTCGGTGTGAAAAAAAAATCATTACAAAAGTCCAAAATAAGCTATATAAAGTTAACCCCTTGTTGACTGAATTTCATTCTTTAGATATGCAGGGGTTTGTTTAAATCGTTTTGTGTAAATAAAGAGATAAACCTAACACATTAAATTGACAACTCATTGTTTCCGACATTTTTGTGCTTGACTATGAAATCTCGTGGCAACAACGTTAATGTGCGTGGCTACAGTAACGTAGCTACATCAATGTAGACAAAACAAAGTTCAATTTAAATACAATTTAAACACATTTGTTAAACACAGTTGTCAATAAAAAGGATGTTGACATTCGTAGCTGTGTATCGTTATATTTTACTGTTTTTCCGTTCGTGTTTTGTAAACACTCGTTTAAATAATGGCGATAAAATGTTCTTGATTGGTAAAAGTGTGTAAATTAATGCTCCATTTTGCTGCCTCTGTATAAATCCTAAAACGTTATTTATATATACAAAAAGACTGAAGTGAATAGATTCGTACATAGATACAATAGCAATAGGGCGTTTTCAAAAATGTGTATATTATTTACCAAGCCGTTTACAGACGTATGCTAAGTGAAGTATTGAAGAAATTTATTCGCTGATAATTAATCATGCTTTTTTAAAAAGTGTGTGTGTGTGTGTGTGTGTGTGTGTGTGTGTGTGTGTGTGTGTGTGTTGATTAAGAAGAATTTTAGAGCATTTAATAACTATGCTTTGCTGGTATGCCCTTTTCGACCTATGCGTTTTTTCTTCAGGTTATTAACTAAAAAGTTTGTAAGATAAATTAATCACTGCGGTAGTTTCGTAGCTTCGTCAACAAAAACACAAAGTTACCTGCAACTACCAGATATGAGTTGTGCAGTAACATGGATACTTTTGATACCAATTTTAAAAAATTGTGTGAGGAAGACAAATGTATTTTTTTAATGACTGATAAATTTATTCAACTTTTTTTTTAGCAAAGTGTATTTTTAGAAAAAGAAAAGTTATAGAAAAAGTTGTTTTTTTTAAACATTTTGTAAAGCATATTTTTTATTTAGAATGTTTTATATTATAGTAAAATTAATAATGTGTCTTATAGGTTTTTTAGGCTGAACGTAAATGCTATTTTATATGATATTATGTATTAGTTTTAATATCTATATTGCATCTTTTATATATGACACTAAAATAAAAAAATATGGTATTTTGAACCTTTTCTGTTTCTTTGCCAAATGTGTTTTAATTTTGCTTAGGGAAACGAAACACGAATCCTTAGTATAAAAATCTTAAAAGCTGATGGACATTGTCCGTCAAGCTCAATAGTTTCACACACACTTGTATCAGCTGCTTAGTCTCTTCTTCTTTTTCTTTTTATTAGTTAATTAATTAATTAATCAATTAATTAATTAATTAATTGTTGGGTCTCAAAAACCTATTGTTCTATTTAAAGGGTGTACTTACTAATTAGAAAGCCTGTAACCGTTTCGGCTCGAGTCTCCGAATCCCGTTTGGCCAAAATCTGGTTTGTCAGTTTAGATATGTCCAATTATGTGTGCAAAAAACACAGTATCAGCATTTGTAACCGTGACTATAGAGTGGTTACAAACAGTTACATGGTTACAAAATATTTCTCTTTTTCAAAACCAACTTCATTTTCTGGATAGGTTACAGGGTAACAAAGGTAACACTATGGTTACATAGAGTTACACTAAGTTACAGATATTATTTTTCAATTTTTGAAAATCTCCCAAGTTACAAGGTTACAATGGTTACAAAGGTAACATGACTCTTTTTTCAAAACCGACTTCATTTTCTGGATAGGTTACGGGGTTTCAATGGTAACACTATGGTTACATAGAGTTACACTAAGTTACAGATATTATTTTTCAATTTTTGAAAATCTCCCAGGTTACAAGGTTACAACGGTTACAAAGGTAACAGTTACAGAAAATGACTCTTTTTCAAAACCAACTTCATTTTCTGGATAGGTTATGGGGTTACAAAGGTAACACTATGGTTACATAGAGTTACACTAAGTTACAGATATTATTTTTCAATTTTTGAAAATCTTCCAGGTTACAAGGTTACAACGGTTACAAAGGTAACAGTTATGGAAAATGACTGTTT
Organism: Tegillarca granosa; assembly: GCA_029721355.1. Lineage (NCBI taxonomy): Eukaryota > Metazoa > Mollusca > Bivalvia > Arcoida > Arcidae > Tegillarca > Tegillarca granosa. The sequence goes on along the minus strand of CM056600.1, from coordinate 21,605,401 downwards.
TTCAAAACCGGCTTCATTTTCTGGATAGGTTATGGGGTTACAAAGGTAACAATATGGTTACATAGAGTTTCACTAAGTTACAGATATTTTTTTTCATTTTTTGAAAATCTCCCAAGTTACAAGGTTACAATGGTTACAAAGGTAACATGACTCTTTTTTCAAAACCGACTTCATTTTCTGGATAGGTTACGGGGTTTCAATGGTAACACTATGGTTACATAGAGTTACACATAGTTACAGATATTATTTTTCAATTTTTGAAAATCTCCCAGGTTACAAGGTTACAACGGTTACAAAGGTAACAGTTACAGAAAATGACTCTTTTTCAAAACCAACTTCATTTTCTGGATAGGTGACGGGGTTACAAAGGTAACACTATGGTTACATACAAAACCGGCTTCATTTTCTGGATAGGTTACGGGGTTTCAATGGTAACACTATGGTTACATAGAGTTACACTGAGTGACAGATATTATTTTTCAATTTTTGAAAATCTCCTAGGTTACAAGGTTACAACGGTTACAAAGGTAACATTTAGGGAACATGACTCTATTTTGAAAACCGACATCATTTTCCTGATAGGTTAAGGGTTTACAAAAGTAATACTATGGTTACATAGAGGTACACTTAGTTATAGATATTATTTTTCAGTTATTGAATGTATCCCAGGTTACAAGGTTACACAGGTAACATCTTAGAAGAATGATCAGATTTTTTAAAACCGGCTTCATTCTTTGGATAGGTCAGATTTATGATTAACACGATATCAAAGTAGGTTTTGTTACCTATTATGTGTTTACCTTTGGCTGTTTTTCCCCACTGAAGGAATCCAAGGGAGGATATTTTGAAGCCACTGTCTGTGTGTAACAGTGCATCCGTCAGAGTTTCATTCCCAGCTTATTTTTCTGAAACAACTGGCTGAATTTCAATGAAACTTTTTGAAAATTGTCATTACCAAGAGGAGATGTGCATAGTGTTGTGGTTACAAGGTTCGATCGTTGAACCAAGAGCTATTGCCTCTGATAAGTTAAACAATATACATATTGAGTAATGGTTTTTTCGGGCTATTTCTGAAAAAATTATTTGCTAGATTTCAATGAATCTTTGTGGAATCTTTATTACATAGAGAAGATGTACATATCCTTAGATTCACCCAGTTTGACCATTAATCCCAAATTCATTGCCCCGATTAGCTAAACAATATACTTATTGAGTAGTATTCGTTTCCGGGTTATTTCTTTTAAAAACTGTTGGCTAGATTTCAATAAATGTTTGTGGAAAGCTTCATTACTAAGATGAGATGCGCATATCATCGGGGTTACAAGGTTTGACCATTAAACCCAGAGTTATTGCCTCTGATTAGTTACGCACGATGAATTTAAAGTAAATTTTGTTTCCTTTCCCTAAAACAAATATCTAGATTTACCTAAAACTTTGTGAAAAGCTTAATTACCAAAACGAGATGCGCATATCATTGGGATTACCTAGTTGAACATTAAACGCAGAGATTTTGCCACTGATTGGTAAAACAGTAAACTTATAGATTAATATTCATTTGGTTTATTATTATTTTTTTTTAATTTTTTTTTTTTTTTTTGAAACCTTTTTGTTATAATGTATTTTAAAAAAACTTTGTAAAAAGCTTTATAACCTAGAGGAGAAAGGCGTTATGTTAATGTTATTTGGTTTGATTATTTAATTTGGTTATGCACTACGTCTTTAGTGTAAATATGATTTTGGATTTTAAAAACCTGTGGTTAGATTTCGTTTTGGGAAGAATCATTACTAAGAGAAGATGTGCATGTCTTACACAGTTTGATTATTAACTCATGATTATCTCCCCTGATTAGTTAATGTTTAATAAAGTACTTGTTTTAATTTTGATGTGCCATATGTGCACATTAAGGAAATTCATTTCATGTTTCTTATAGTAGTGTATAGATAAGCATCATATTTGATGGCAACCAGTTTATTGGCAAATGGCAAATAGATCATATCAACTGCAAACTTCAGATAAATATTATCGGAAAACAGAGCAGTGTTCCCCCCCCCCCCTTCCGTTTTCTTCTATACAAATTCAAACTGTGCCCTTCTTGAAAACAAGCATTCATTGGCATAGGATATATTGTCTGTGAAAAATATCTTGTTAAAAATAGTTCCAGACTTTTACATTATGGATATACAAAATAGATGGCTTAAATATGAATTATCTGAATTTCGTCAGAATTTAGTCTGAATGCTTTTTAATTAATAAATTTTAGTTAAAAAATTCAACGAAAATAAAGAATCAAATTGAATAGTAAATTAAATTGACTGAAATTTTTGGTTGTTGTGTCAGGTGACAAGGTATGATGTCAGAAGGGTACGTTCTAGTAGGGAATGTTTTGGGAATGGTGTGTTTATTCAAATGATAACAAATGAACTTGATGGTGGACAGGTAATGACAGTAAATGAAAGATTTCCAAATTGTCTCAGTATTTTTTCATTGAAATTATGTTGCAAAAGAGAAATGTAAATATGAAAACGGCACAAATGGGAGACTGCTGTAAAGCTTAGGCAGAAGGCAACATGAATGTTTTTGTTCCATTTTGTCACGCCAGTTTGACGCATTTTTAAGTAAGGACGTGATCATGTAAGCTATTGTAATAAAACTGGCTAGCAGGAAGGAATACGTATAGTTTCAAGATTTAAGTCATTGGCAATTTCAGGTATTAATTTAGCTAGACAGTAATTATAAATGAGGGTTGCAGCCTTTCTAGTCAATTATTTGACACCTGGTAAGTTTGGAACTTACTAGTTACTGGTGACTTTACAAAGTTCAAAACACCTGTTCGGGTGAAGTATGACCCCTTTGTCTGAAGTCTGACATGCTACATATATCAGTATAAATTAAATGATTCATTTATAAATGTAGTGATATTTTCAAGTGTAATAGAGGCCCATTTCACTGCAAAGCATGTACAGGTTCCTCATCCTTGATGTGCAAAATGGAATTTGATTAGCACCACTATTGAAGTAGAAGCTGACGTTGGCCATCTTGAACAATGATTTAAGTGCTTTTTGCTAGTTGTTATATATGAAAGAAATATAATCAATCAATGATTTTTCAAAGTTGTTTATTAAAAGTACAAATAAAGAACATTGCTACTGATATTTGTCATAAAAGAAGCTCACCAGGCATGACATGTAAGTTACAGTGGTACTGTGGTTTAAAATCTGAACTGCAAGCCAGTGGCTGGGAATCATGCACAAGAAAAAATGAAAAGATTTGAGATACAGATGGTGAGTTTTTCTGTTCATCAACTGATATTATATAATTTTGATACAGCTTGTACCTCTGATTTTAGGGGGTCCTTGATTGAGGTTAAGCATGGTTGCTTTGAATGTATGAAGGGGACTAAAAGCCCAACCATGCTAGGTGTACAGTCCCATAGAAATTTGAAAATTAAAAAAACAAAAGAACATCATCTCCAGTGTTCAGTTAAATACAGTTAAAATGTAGAGTTTTAGTGATGAAAGTATAGTAAATTATATAAAACCAATTGACAATGATTTTTAACACCTTCAACAAGTTTTGTTATATATATTATTTTTATCTTTTTATATTACCTTGTTTATAAAAAAAACAGTTTGAGAGAATTTAAGCCAAATCTGTTTAGGCAAGAGATGGAAAATCAGAAACACAGATTCCAAAGTTTTTACAATGCTGTCTTCATTGAAAATCTTTATTTACTCGTTTACAGAGTTGAAATTTTTGCATGCCCAATTACTAAAGTTTTCCACCACCCAAAATTTTAACCCAATCCCCAACCCACTCCAGTTTACATCATAATATTGATTGGTTAAAATTTGTAATGTCACAGCAGCAATTTTCAGCTATATGTAAAATACATAAGAATAGCATTATGACAATTTGTGTTTGTGTGAGTGTGAATAGGGAATTTGGTCTGTTTTATACTATCCCTCACTCAGGCTGATTTTTTTGAGGCGCTATTTTCTGAAATAGTATCCTACAGACAAGCATCTCACTCCCTGAGTCAGATTATCCTGACACTAAACAAGTCAACATTCTGTCCTCTTAATGCAAAAGAAAACAATGTGATCTGACTTGGGTTGGTGCCAGTTACCTCCTGCTCTTGATGTTGCTGTTGCATTGTTGTACTTTAGCATCACATAGCAATTTTAAGCTATTTGTGACAAGAAGAAGGTAATAAATCTCTATGAATTAATCTAAGCACAAGTTCATGTACAATGTATGTGTGTGATGTTCTATGTTAGTCTGCCTTGCAAAAGTTAATGATTTCTCTGGGAACTCCAGTTTCCACATTAATCCCAAAACTGACTGCATCAATATAAGTTAAAAAATCATGACTGGGGTGGTATTAATTAACTCTTTCCCAGTTCTTAATTATCTCTCGCTTTCCCAACTCTTAATTATCTCTCTGAGAGTTCATTTTATTGTTCCAGCTATTTAAACCATTCAAAAAATTGCATAATGAGTTTAATTTATATACATGTATTATAATTGAGCATAGCCTGAAACCATACCACTTCCCCAGTCCATTATCCTGGCACCAGGTGAACCTAGTCAATACTCTATTCTCCTAATGCCAAGCCAGTTGTAAGGTCGTAATATCTAAATTTTTAAAGTCTTTTGTATGACCTGGCTGAGATTTGAACTATATCCTCCCACTGTTGAGGCAGACACTCGACCACTGAGCCATGGAGATTGTCACCATGCCTTGAGTCCCAATATCCAGTGAACAAGTCAATTATTTAACTCTTTTACAATTCTTAATTTTCTCTCTAAAAATTTAGTTTATCAAACCAAAGTTTCAAATCTCTTAAAAACTGCTAATTTAGTGTTATTTTTGTAACATGTATTATATTAAATCACAGCCTGTTCAAGTTTCACTCAAAAAACCACCGGAGGTGGTACGTGAGGTATTAATTCTACATGAATATTTACAAAATGCTGCATGTCAAGTTAACATATTTACATCATACAAACAGCCAACACACATATATATAAATAACATTAGCTATATATGCATATAATAATAATAATAATATTAATAATAATAACAATAATTGTACAATTTAATATACTAGTCGTGTGATGCGAAGTGATAATCATAATATTCTATTTGGTAATAAATCAGTTTATAACAGTTATAGTTATACACACTCATATAGCCATATATGGATACTAAGAATAGCTACTGATATGCTTCTGAGCCTTCCCTGATAAACTTGCACAATTTAGACATTAGATTATAATTTTTACTTTTAAACAAAAAATGCATTTTTAGAGTGGATTTTTAAAAAACTGTTTTGGTATATATATTTGCCTTATAGTATGGAACTTGCTACATTCAAATAAAAAGTGAAATTCGTCTCCAATATTATTTTTGCAAAATAGACACTTTCTTTCATTTCTTTCGACCTTATGCCATCGTCCAACCTCAATGGGTAACTTGTGATTACAGGTTCGAAATTTAGCCATTAAAATTCTGTAATATTCTGGTAAAAAAACTAAATAATCATTCAAAACAAAATTCTGTTTTAATAATTCTATACGTCGTAGCTTTGTTTGATGCATCAATTTGTGAATACCACTGTTGTATGTATTGGTCTTTTAACTTTTGTTCAACAGTTTCAATTAACCATATACCATTTACATTAAAACCTTGACCCTGCCAAATATTACATAAACCCAAATTGTTTAAAATAGACTGAATTTTACATAACCATGGAATATTTTTATTTTCACTCATTAAATACACAAGTTTATACATAATAAATGAGAGTTTGTTGTCTTTAGATTGCACTAATCTTATCCAAAATGAAATCTTTCTCTTATAAATATATACATACATAGGATATCGACCTAACTCACCATACACCATATAATTGGGAGTAGATTTCTTTAATTTCAACATCTTTTTACAAAATTGTAAATGAATTTTTTCGCATAAACCTAAGTTTTCGAAACCCCAAATTTCACTACCATATGTTAACATTGGAACAATCATCTGATCAAACATTTTAAGTTGACATTCAACCGATAAATGCAATTTATAAATCTTTTTATACAAACAAAATAAGGCTTTTGATGCTTTCTCTAAAAGATATTTTCTAGTTTTTATAAATGAACCATTGTAATTAAATATAATCCCAAGATAGCAGTATTGATCAGTGCATTCTAGAATATCTTCAGAAAATCTTATCTTTGGGGTTGATTTTAATTTTCGTTTACTAAATACCATAACTTTGGTTTTATTTATATTAACCTTCAACTTCCAGTAATCACAATAATACTTAAAACTGTCAATAGCTTTCTGCAAGCTTTCAATACTTTCTGACATAATGACTGTGTCATCGGCATAAAGTAAGATTAAAAGTTTTTCGAATATCAAAAGTTTATCAAACAATACTTGTGAAATGGATTCAGTTCCTTCAACATTCTGGGATATTAAAAATTCCTCTAGATCATTTAAAAAAAATTGAAAATAAGAAGGGGACAGGTTTTCCCCTTGTCGTACACCTATGTTACATAAAAAATAATCAAATTTGTCTTCACCATTAACCACACATGATTTAATTGACTGGTACATATTGTAAATAATTCTAAAACAATTGCCATTAATTTTATATTTCTTCAGTTTAAACCATAATCCCTGTCTCCATACAGTGTCAAATGCCTTTTTAAAGTCAACAATTACACAGAAAAGTTTTTTATTGAGTGTAAATAATAGTTCTACTATACAATGCAGTATAAATATATTATCAATAGTTGAGTGAGATTTACGAAAGCCGGCTTGGCTATTTGTTATAATGTCTTCTTTTTCTGCAAATTTTTTTAAACGGGTATTTAAGATAGAAGTAAATAACTTCCCCAAAGAACTTAAAATAGTTATTGGCCTATAATTATCTGGATTTAGCCTATCGCCATTATTTTTGTATATTGGTTTTACAATTCCAACCAACCAGGATTCAGACACATGACCACTCTCAAAAATGATATTAAAAAGTAACATATATATTGGGAGCATAATTCCTAAAGACACTTTGATATATTCATTTAAAACCTGGTCCTCACCACATGCCTTTTCATTTTTCAAATTTTTTACAGAGCTAACAATTTCTTTTTCAGTGATAGGGCCATTGATGTCAACTGTTTCTGATTCATCACAAGTAAATAACCCGGGATTATCTATCACACAATCTTTTACCTGGTTAAGATTTTTAAAATACTCATAAAATACATCAATATCAATAGTGTTAGGCTTATTTACATCTCTGGTACTATCATTAATTATTTTCCAGTATTCTTTGGGATTATTACTTCATAAATTTTTCAGTTTGTTTTCCATGTGATGCTTGTAGATACAATGATTTTTTACAATAGTCTTCTTATAAATTTTACTTGCATTGCAAAAAATTGCGCTTACTTATTTCATTCTTATATCTTAGATTTGCTTGCTTTGCTTTACGGAAAAGTTTTCTTTTCTCTCTACATTCAGCATTGAACCAAGGTTTGTTGACCTTTCTATTTTTAGAACGACAAGTATCGCCAAAAGATTTTTTAGCAGAAGATAAAAATATATTAGAAATTTTGGAAACAGCTGAATCAATGATTAGTTCTGCCTGAAACCTTGATACATTTCTTATTATAAGCTTAGTAAGATTTTTTAATCAATAGCAGTTCTTCAAACAAAACTGTGAGGTTGTAACCAACCAATTGATTGAGGTGTGATAACTAAAATGTAGCTAAAAGCTACATATGTAATGTATAATAGACCAGAAGGTTAGAGTAATTATACCTATTAAAGGCTTTTGAATTTTTTTTCAATTCTTAGATTATGACTTTAATCCTATAAGCTTGCTTTAACGAATGAAATCAAGTATGATTTAGGAATCAAAGTGGTTGTTGACCGAGTGTAGGGGTAAAGAATTATAGTCCCACCAACCACCCTCCTTTTCTTGGAAATGATTCATTATGACTCTATTCAAATGTCCATAATGAACCAGAAAATTTGAAGCAGTTAAGGGGTAGGAATCTCAACTATTCAAAGTTATAGCCCCATCCAGCCCCACTCAGCAGTGGGGAATCACCTTAGGTGTTCTTAATTATTATCATTCTATTTATCTCTTCATAAGAAATCAGAAAATACATAGTTTAGGGGTTGGGATCTCAACCATTTAAAAGCTATACATGTACATAGCACAACCCAGCCCCACCCTATGGTGGGGAAAGACCTTAGGTGTCTTTCATTAGTATCAATCATAAAGAACCAGACAATATAATTGGTAGTTCAGTGGTGGGGATGTCTACAGCTAAATAGTTATCACAAAGCCCCATCAGGTACCACTCTTTAGTGGTACCCCTGGAATAAATTTTATATGAATTGATGTGCCTTGGGATGCTTAAATCCCAAATATATATAGTTTTATAGTACAAAGCAAAGTGTGTATTGAAAAATTGATGATTTTTGTATTTAAGACACCACCCTCATGCCTCTACCCATTGAACCCCTGGGGATTTAAAATTAATGGATAACACAACTTTAATGGTACAGGAATCTATCCTAAAAATTTGAACGAGATAGATTGATGAAATCCTGCAGACAAAAAGTGCTTTTCTTAGGTAAAAATTGCTAAAATTCCCTCATTACAGTTGTAGCCTCTGGCTACATGACAGTCATCATATGTCAGTCAAATGGTTGCTTACACCCTTCACACTTCATGGTTGTGTTGCTTATTAATCAAAATGTATTATAATTTCTGGCTATGATAAAATATAATGTAAAAATATACCCAATTAACAGTTTGTAGCTCACCTGAGCTGAAAGCTCAGATGAGCTATTGCTATCCATCTTCATCAGAAGTGTGTCGTGTGTAGTACGTAAACTTTTAACATTTTAATCTTCTTCTCCAAAACCACAGGGCCAAATTTAATGAAACTTGGTAACCATCATGCCTGTGTGAAGCCCTTTCAGATTTGCACAAATGAAGAAGTTGTCTACTTGGTGTCCCATAAGGAGGGAAAATCTTTAAAAATCCTCTTCTTTGAATGTACATAAAATATACCTTAGTTATTACATGTAGGACGTTTAGTTTCAGATTTGCACAAATGGTAGCATTGGGGCTAAAATAAGGGAAATGGCAAGGCACTAAGTGGGGTAATTGCTAAAAATTATATACTTGTCAACGTATCTTGAACACTATTAAGTTTTTGTGTAGGCATGTATATGAAAATATTGTAGGTATAAATATTGTAGGTATTGATATGACAATCATTTTGATATATGATTTAAGGTCATAGGTTCAAATGTCAAGGTCATAGCTGCATTAGATGGTTAAAATTGTTAATTATCTTGAAAACTATTCACTTTTTGTATAGGTATGTATATAAGAATAGTATTGTAGGTATTGATATGATGATCATTTTGATATATGATTCAAGGCCATATATTTAAAGGTCAAGGTCATAGCTGCATAAGAAGACTAAATTGTTAATAATTTGGAAACCATTCATTGTACTTTAGTTACTACATTACCTACTTATAAATGCACTGTGACTAGATATTTCTGATTAATTATTGTGGCAGTTCTAAACTTGAGGAAGCTTTGAAAATTTCAATATTTCATATAATTTCTATTGCAATTTGTAAAAATTTGGACATATCCTCAGGTAAGCACTAAGGCCCATGGGCTTCTTGTTTGAATGGTTTGAATTGCTGGAATGATAAAATGAACTTTCACAGACTTAATTAAGAACTGGAAAAGAGTTGAGTAATTGACAGGTTCCCTGGATAATTTGACTCGGGGAACTCTGTGGTTAAGTGGTAGAGTGTTTGCCTCATAAGTGGGAGGTTGTGGGTTCAAACCATGCTGACCTGGCTGTAAAAATTCCATGGACATATGTCCATGTCCATGTAAACTCCATGGATTTCCACTGAAATGCCACAAAAATCCATGGAAAGTGTGTACATGTCCATGGGAAAATAATTTTGCCATACTTTTGACCATGGACATGTACATAATTTCCATGGAATTTCTGTGGACATGTACATGGATTTTTGTGGCAAAATTTGTGTCTGTCAATGAAAGTATTACAAAGTATACAAAGTTTCAGTCCCAGCATTGTCAACAAACTCTGCGTGGAAATTCCATGGATTTCCATGGAATTTTTCTCAAGTGTCAAGGTCAGCAATTTCAGTGTTCTGTTCATACAATGAGATGTTGCTAGACAACAACAAGAAAAAAAGATGGCTGTCTAGCATTTTCAGGCATTTCAGCTTTGGACAATAAAAGACTAAGAAGGACATAAAATCTTATATTTGGTGCAAAGTCACTGGATATTATACAAAGGAAAGCTTTAAACAAATATTTTTTGAGAAAATGGAATCTAGTGAAATTATAAGCAAACCATTAAAAGTTCCGTTTGAGAATTATTTAGCTGTCTTCTGAAATATGGAAAGTATCATGTGAGTTTTATTAACTTCTATCATGTAACTAAAATAAATGAAACAGGCAACTATTTTTGTTATAAAGTTTAACTCAAATAAAAAATTAGAATAAAAAATGATAAACACTTGATTTATTGTAAATATTAAGACTGAGCAAAATTTTAAAGATCTGTATGAACATGAAAATATCATGAATAAAATACATTGGTGGGGTGCTAAAAACTTGATGTGTTATTGTTTAATAATTATTAAAACAGTCATAGGCAAAAAAAAAGTCACCACATATGTCATTTCATAATTTCAGTAAAATGTGCTGACCCACAAAGTAGCCATCTTTTTTCTTGATGCTGTCTAGAAATACTTCATCTGTATGGATCGCTTTTTAAAAATTTGCCACTTATTTTCCATGTACAATGTACATGTACTTCGACGACGGAATTTCCATGTACATCGACAGTGGATTTGTCATGTACATGTCCACAGATTTGCCACAAACATGTCCATGGAATTTCTGTGTACATTTGGTTCCAATACTCCACACTTTCAATGTACAAAAAATCCATGAAATCTACAGCCAGGGAGTCATACATAAGACTTAAAAAATTAAGATCATATTGCTTCCTCACTTGGTGCACAGCATTAGACAGATAGAGTTTTGACTGGTATACCTGGTGTCAGGATAATGAAATATTGGTATTCTAATTGTCTGTTGCATACTGACTCTGTTAGTTAGCATCTTACCAAGAAGTTGCCCTGAATGTGCACTAGACAAAATAACACTCTCTCACACATACATGAACTATTCCTTGAATATCTTTAAGTGACAAAAAAACTAGCAAATAACTGAAAAAATTGCTTATGTGATGTTAACAACATAATAATCAACCAACTGATCTTGTGATGTGAAAGGGGATTTTAAATGTTGGGGTGTTGGAACACTTTAGTCATTGTGCTTGCAATGATTCAGTTCTAGAGTGAACCTGGGATTATATATCTATAGTAAAACCTCATTAAAACACCAACATTTATCCATGAATATTTTGGCATTATAACGAGTTTGGCGATAAACTGAGGGAGACAGTAACCAAAATTTGACATGTACTTAGTGTGATCAGAGTGGGTTAGGTACATTTAAGAATTGACTGTCATTTTTTCCTGGGTTATCAAGGAATGAACCAGATTTTAAAACTAGCAAATCTGATGAACTGCGAAGCAGTTCATTTTAGATTTGCTAGTTTTAAAATCTGGTTCATTCCTTGATAACCCAGGAAAAAATGACAGTCAATTCTTATATTTACAATATTTTTCCTAACATTCTTTTTACAAACTTCTCGATTGCGTCATACAAATAAGAAAGAAAAACCGGTATATACCGAATCTGTCGGCAATGTAAACATTTTGGGAACAGCCAATATGTCAATCAAAATAATTCCCGCCTTCTCACTGATTGTGTGACGTAATAGACGGTTTAAAAAATAGTACGCTGGAAACAAAAGTATATTTCATACAATTTTATTCGAATAGACAAACAAAGTTACAAATTCATATTGATTGTTAAATTACAGCTATTAAACGTTGAATTTGTCAAAAACCCCGTTTGTGTGGATGACAGGGTATTGGAAACATCAATGCGCGACGTTTTGTTGGACTGTGTTGTGCACAGGTCCGAGCATGGAACCATCACGTGATTATCAGTTGCTGGTAGAGAAGAAGAAGCATGGTCAGAGGCAGAGGGAATTACGGCAGAAGTATTACCAGTGACAGTTGATGAAAGAAGCGAACTTAAAGCATGTTTTTGAATGGTCGAACAGTCGCGAGAGTAGCTCCTGACAGAAGCCTCATTCCGATTCCATAACCGCTCATAAACATTATCTGTCTGGTCTCAACACCGGCATCGCTCATAGCTTGTATGGTAGTGGCCCGCAAGCAGTGTGCCGTGTAGCGTTTAGAACACCCTGACGATGGAAATATTTTTAAGTATACAATAAAAATCGAAACAAATATTTTATTTATTTATTTAAAATTCAATATTTTTTTTTATTTTCAATGTATATTTAATTAAATAACACTATAAAATGTGATGGCTTGAATGTTAAAAATAGATTGATAAAGTAGGTCACGGGAATTGCCTAATGTTCTAGATTTTCTACAATGAGTTCAAGGAATTCAATAGGTGTTGTAAATATTTTTTATTTTTTGAAAAAATATTTATTTTGCTATAACGTGAAAAAAACTTGAAAAAAAGAAGGAAATATCGAAGTATGTACGTGGTTTTGTGAGATAAAAACAGATAGCTAAAAATAGGTCAGTTAGGGAAAAACCAGAAATAGTATTCATGCGCGATGTGAAAAACCGATGTTTATGCGAATAATGAAAACAAAAATCAAACTGGGTTCAACGTAGAAATTATTTTTCTATTGTAAATATTGAAATAGGAATTTGGACACGGCTCGATTAAATCATTTTCATTGGTAGATTCATTATATTCTGGGCTCCAGCATTAGTAAACACAACTTTAATGCCTTTTCAGAATTCAGAAATTAATATTGTCCTAGTGTTATTAAGTTTTTTGACAGTTTAAAAGAACTTTGTAACAGACTTTAATTGTGTGAAAATCTGCAAAAGGCAAAGAAAGATCATTTACATGTTATCTACATGTCATTTATTGTATCCATGATTAAACATTGCACAAAAGAGAAGTTGTAATTTTCACTGGGAGTGGGTTGGGTTAAATATTACACTGTTCTTAATTATTTAAAATGCCAGGATTTGTTTCATAAAAAATGCACCATATAATTAAGAATAAATGAAATAATTCACCTGTTATATTCATTAAAGTGTTAATAGATTTGGTGCCAGTGTCACTTATTTTATTTCAATTCCAAACAACAAGTGTATCACAATTTTGAAAACTATAACCTTTGTTTTATCAGTATTAATCTCAATATTCTATTTATCACAATGACCCATCAATTTATTAACCAAAACTTTCTTTTGATTTGACAAATAAAACTTTGTCATCAGCATAAAATAAAGAAAATAAATTCACCATTCACCTGAAAATACCCAGAATTATTAACATTCAAACATTTTTTCATCTAATTTGTTGAAAATGAAAAAGTATTGGTGTTAACTTTCACTTGGTTGACATCACAACAAGATTCTATCTATTCATTTAATATTACACATAATTAACATTTCTGTACATATTGAACATGTCATCATGGTCATAGTTAAGTACCTTATTAGTTTTAACTTATAATCTAGCCCCTATCATAACCCTTATGGTACCTCGGCTGTGATCAATCTAGGCCACTAATTAATTAATTAGTAAATGCAAAATTTGGGTTGTAAGTAAGGCATCCTTACATAGCTATAGGTGACCAGTCTTGATTAGGTATTAACCTGTTCACTCAGGCATGAATTTTTTGATGGATCTGAATCATTGGAATATGTTAGGGTGATTTAACCTTTTAAAAATTATTTCTTGTAAAATAGTGTTGCAGATGATAATTGATTAAATATATTAAATATTGTTTATTTAAGATAATGTCCTTATTTAAAATATTGAGAATCTAATAAATAAATAAATAAATAAATAAATAAATAAATAAATAAATGTAAATAAATCTACTTAAAAATAGTTTCTCAAATTTCAGTGAATAAAAAACTGCTAATTGACTTGAAAGTTAACTGGTCAATATAAAAAAGGAGAAAATCTTTTTTTTTTTTTTTTTTTTTTTTTTTTTTTTTTTTTTTTTTTTTGAAATATTGTATTGTTACCAACTATTGAAGGGATTAAAAACTATTGTTTATGCTAAATTTAACTTACAATTTGGTTACAATGAATAAGCAACAGATCCTAAATTATTTACAACAAGTGTTAAAATTCAGGAAGGATGTTGAATGCTTTCCAACAAAATAGTTATTGTCAGACATTCTCACTTAATGTTGATGTTATTAATTAAAACCAAATAGATAATTTATTTACACAAGTTGCAGATTTGTTGTGTCAAGCAGCTTGCAACACATTTAGTACATATAGTAATAATAATAATAATAATAATAATAACAATAATAATAATAATAAAAGGATTATATCTAAGGTATAGTTTACTCGTGATGTTTTAAAGCTAAGAAGAATTTCTGAAAAAAGAAGACTGTACAGGAAAAATAAATCTGATGTTTTAAGCAGAAGCTTTCAGCGGAAAAAAATATGAACATGTTTTGGATAAAAGTATACGACATTACAGAGTCAGTTTACATATAAAAGTAAAAAGATTAAAAAGTTCAAACAAGGTATTTTGGAAACTTAAAAAAAAGAAGACAAAAACAAACAATGCTGTGTTCAAGAAATGTTAAATCATTTTAAAAATATAAATGCATATGGTATTGATAGTAATGATGAATTAGATGTAATGTATAATTATGTAGATTCCAATTTGTTGTTGGATGATAAAATGTCTTGTGATGAAATTATGATATGTGAAAAAAACCTAAAAATTATAATTCTGCAGGAATTGACAAAATTATAAATGAATATATTGTTATTTCTAAAAAATAATTTTGGCCTATATATTTAAAAAAAAATTTATACTGGTGTGATACCAGAATACAGGTTAGCAGGTATTATAAAAATCCAAGTACTGACAGTACTGAATGGTGAGGAAATTCAAATGTATGTAGGTCTAGTATCTAAAGCCTGTAGGAACTGCATACAAAGGAGGTTTTTTAGCTCACCTAACCGAAAGGTCATGTGAGCTTATGGCATGGCACGGCATGTGTATATGTGTGTGTACGTGTGAGCATGCATGCATGTGTGTGTGCGTTGTTAACACTTATTTTCGACTTCTCCCAAAACTGCTAGACAGATTTCAATGAAACTTGGTCAGAAGCATATATGGGCTGGTGCAATTCAGATTTGTTCATGGCATTGCCATGGCTACCAAAACTAGGTCAAGGTGACCTAGGGGTCCGAAAATCTTAAAAAATCTTTTTCTCTAAAACCGATGATGGGAGAAAAAAATCTGATGTGATATTTGGCTTCTCTAGGGTCGTAAGCCTATAGTTTGTTCATTTCATGAAATTTGGTCGGAAAAAAGGTTATGCATTTTTGAGTTTAATTTTAAAGATTTTGTAAAATGGCTTCAAATTGTTATAACTTGACTATTTGAACAGATATTGACATGGGGTTTTTAGTTTTGACTTTTTCTTGAAATGACCTTTAAAATAGGGTCAAGGTCACAAATTAAGGTCATGACCTTATTTGTGATTTATGCAGTTTTTGGCAATTTTCTTGCAAATTTTAAGAGATATATGAATTCAAAACATTGTTAAAATGTTCCCCATGACAAAATTTAAAAAGGTACCAAGTTTCGTAACTATATGATAATCTGTGTAGGAGTTGTTGCCCCTGAAATGTTATTTTTGGCTTATGAATACTAAAATTGTGCATTAAATTGAAAACTATAAGCTTTTTGTATAGGAATGTATATTAGAATATTGTAGGTATTGATATGACAATCATTTAGATATATGGTTCAAGGTAATATGTTGAAAGGTCAAGTTCATAGCTGCATACATGTACTGAAAATGTGAATTATCTTGAAAATTGTTAACTTTTTGTATAGGCATGTATATAAGAATATTGTAGGAATTGCGACAAGGATCATTTTGTTATATGGTTATATGATTCTACAGAAGAAAACTTAAATTGCTAATTATCTTGAAAACAATTTACTTTTTGTATAGGCATGTATATTAAATATTGTAGGTATTGACATGATAATCATTTTGATATATGGATCTAGGTCATATGTTTAAAGGTCAAGGTCACAGCTGCAAAAGAAGACTTAAATTGCTTATTATCTTGAAAACAACTAATTTTTTGTATAGGCATGTATATAAGAATATTATAGGCATTGCAACAATGATCATTTTGTTATATGGTTCAAGGTCATATGTTGAAAGGTCAAGGTCACAGCTGCAAAAAAAAACTTAAATTGCTAATTATCTTGAAAACTTAACTTTTTCTATAGGCATGTATATTAGAATATTGTAGGTATTGATATGACGATCATTTTGACATATGATTCAAGATCATATGTTGAAAAGTCAAGGTCATAGCTGTAAAAGAAGACTTAAATTGCTAATTATCTTGAAAACTATTAAATTTTTGTAAAGGCAATGTACATTAGAATATTGTAGGTATTGACATGATGATCATATATGGTTCAAGGTCATATATATTCATGGACATAGTTGCATAAGTATACTGAAATTGGTTAACGATTTGGAAATTATTCAGTTGCACTACAGTTACTTCATGCATATTATTAAGGTACTTATAAATGAAATGTTACTGGATATATTTCTGATTAAGTTTTGTGGCAGTTTTTAACTTGAGAAAACTTGTAAAGTTTCTGTACTGAATATATCGTCTATTGCACTCTGCAAACAATCTTTGACATATCCTCAGGTAAGCGTTAAGGCCCATGGGCCTCTTGTTTAAGATTTTTGGACCCCTGCATCATCTTGACCTAGTTTTGGTAGCCTGTGGCAACGCCATGAACAAATCTGAATTGCACCGGCCCATTATGCCTCTAAACAAGTATCATTAAAATCTGTCCAGCAGTTTTGGAGAAGTTGAAAATAGGTGTAAACAATGCACACATGCACGCACATACACACGCTGCATCATGCCATAAGCTTACATGACCTTTCGGTCAGGTGAGCTAAAGAGGGAATAATTCATTTCATTTCATATCATTTTTCTTTCAAAAACATTTCTATAGTGTCTATAATAAATAAATAAATAAATAAATAAATATATATATATATATATATAATTCTAACAAATTTTGTCAGTCGCCAAAGATAGTCTTCAGACATATTCGGAAAAAGTCTATTCAACATCTGGCATCAACCAAATGTTGATTCTCAAAATATCGAAAGAAGTACCTGACCATCTTGTTTCTAATACTCTTTCTTCGGTGAAAAAAATGTATAAAAACTTGATTTTTCTACCTTTACACAACTATCCCTCATTGAAAGAATGTCTAAAAAAAATCATTTACAAAAACAGTAAACTAAGAAATAAATATCTAGTGCTCAACAGGGATTCTAAAACACCATACAGACTGCAAACAAAAGTATACGGAAGATACCATCAACAAAATATTAAGAGTTTTTGATAGACAACATATTTGTTGTGTTTGGCAGTATAATTTTCCAACAAACAATCGGTATACCAATGGGCACCACACTTGTGCACCTTTGCTTGCTGATTTGTTTCCTTATTCATGTGAATCAGAATTGTTACAGAACCTTGTCAGATCTGGAGAAAAGACTCTCGCTAATTCATTCAACTACACATACAGATATATAAATGATGTTCTATCACTAAATAATCTCAAATTTGGAGAATATGTGAATGCCCTGTATCCAAGTGAGCTTGAACCAAAAGACACGACAGAATCTCCATATTCTGCTTCATATTTGGAATTGTACTTCAATTCTGACACAAACGAAAAGTCACATCTAAAAACTGTACGACAAAAGTGAAGACTTTAATTTTTCTATTGTCAACTTTCCGTTTCTTTGCAGTAATATCTCTGCTTCTCCTGCGTATGGTGTATATGTTTCACAGTTAATAGCGTTATGGTATAGCTTATTCCCAACTGTGGGGACTTTCTACAACGAAGCGAACTGCTTACAATTAAATTGTTGACGCCAGAATATTGCAAGCCTAGGCTAAGCAATGCCCTTAAAAATTCTTATGACCGTCATCACAATATTGTTGATAAGTCTGTAGTCACTGTATCTAAACTTATACCGGATATATTTGGCTTTGTTCTTTGTTCCTTTCATTCTCAAAATTGACTTGCATGTGAAGAGTGTAGCTAGCTAGACAGGAAGTGCTTACCCTTCCAGAGCACCCGGCCTCACTTCATTGATGGCAGTTCACATGTATAAATAAATTTGCCAGCTTTCAAAGTTTTAATTTAGTTAATAAGTTGGTCACTAGGTCAAATAATAGAAAAACCTTGTTAACATTAGTGAAGTCACAATCTTAGTCCAATCCTAATCAGACATGCTCAGAATATACCTCCTGAAAGAGGCTAGCATCAGTTTGTATATGGGCTATGTTGGGTAAAAAAAGTCAAATTAGTGTTACTCTTTTTAACCATAGTGTTACCTTTGTAACCCCGTAACCTATCCAGAAAATGAAGCCGGTTTTGAAAAAAGAGTCATTTTTCTTCAATGTTACCTTTGTAACCGTTGTAACCTTGTAACCTGGGAGATTTTCAAAAATTGAAAAATAATATCTGTAACTCAGTGTAACTGTATGTAACCATAGTGTTACCTTTGTAACCCCGTAACCTATCCAGAAAATGAAGCCGGTTTTGAAAAAAGAGTCATTTTTCTTCAATGTTACCTTTGTAACCGTTGTAACCTTGTAACCAGGGAGATTTTCAAAAATTGAAAAATAATATCTGTAACTCAGTGTAACTGTATGTAACCATAGGTGTTACCTTTGTAACCCCGTAACCTATCCAGAAAATGAAGCCGGTTTTGAAAAAAAGAGTCATTTTTCTTCAGTGTTACCTTTGTAACCGTTGTAACCTTGTAACCTGGGAGATTTTCAAAAATTGAAAAATAATATCTGTAACTCAGTGTAACTGTATGTAACCATAGTGTTACCTTTGTAACCCGGTAACCTATCCAGAAAATGAAGGCAGGTTTTGAAAAAAGAGTCATTTTCTTCAATGTTACCTTTGTAACCGTTGTAACCTTGTAACCTGGGAGATTTTCAAAAATTGAAAAATAATATCTGTAACTCAGTGTAACTGTATGTAACCATAGTGTTACCTTTGTAACCCCGTAACCTATCCAGAAAATGAAGGCGGTTTTGAAAAAAGAGTCATTTTTCTTCAATGTTACCTTTGTAACCGTTGTAACCTTGTAACCAGGGAGATTTTCAAAAATTGAAAAATAATATCTGTAACTCAGTGTAACTGTATGTAACAATAGTGTTACCTTTGTAACCCCGTAACCTATCCAGAAAATGAAGCCGGTTTTGAAAAAAAAGAGTCATTTTTCTTCAGTGTTACCTTTGTAACCGTTGTAACCTTGTAACCTTGGAGATTTTCAAAAATTGAAAAATAATATCTGTAACTCAGTGTAACTGTATGTAACCATAGTGTTACCTTTGTAACCCCGTAACCTATCCAGAAAATGAAGGCGGTTTTGAAAAAAGAGTCATTTTTCTTCAATGTTACCTTTGTAACCGTTGTAACCTTGTAACCTGGGAGATTTTCAAAAATTGAAAAATAATATCTGTAACTCAGTGTAACTGTATGTAACCATAGTGTTACCTTTGTAACCCCGGTAACCTATCCATGAAATGAAGGCGGTTTTGAAAAAAGAGTCATTTTTCTTCAATGTTACCTTTGTAACAGTTGTAACCTTGTAACCTGGGAGATTTTCAAAAATTGAAAAATAATATCTGTAACTCAGTGTAACTGTATGTAACCATAGTGTTACCTTTGTAACCCCGTAACCTATCCAGAAAATGAAGGCGGTTTTGAAAAAAGAGTCATTTTTCTTCAATGTTACCTTTGTAACCGTTGTAACCTTGTAACCAGGGAGATTTTCAAAAATTGAAAAATAATATCTGTAACTCAGTGTAACTGTATGTAACAATAGTGTTACCTTTGTAACCCCGTAACCTATCCAGAAAATGAAGGCGGTTTTAAAAAAAAAGAGTCATTTTTCTTAAGTGTTACCTTTGTAACCGTTGTAACCTTGTAACCTGGGAGATTTTCAAAAATTGAAAAATAATATCTGTAACTCAGTGTAACTGTATGTAACCATAGTGTTACCTTTGTAACCCGGTAACCTATCCAGAAAATGAAGGCGGTTTTGAAAAAAGAGTCATTTTTCTTCAATGTTACCTTTGTAACAGTTGTAACCTTGTAACCTGGGAGATTTTCAAAAATTGAAAAATAATATCTGTAACTCAGTGTAACTGTATGTAACCATAGTGTTACCTTTGTAACCCCGTAACCTATCCAAAAAATGAAGGCGGTTTTGAAAAAAGAGTCATTTTTCTTCAATGTTACCTTTGTAACCGTTGTAACCTTGTAACCAGGGAGATTTTCAAAAATTGAAAAATAATATCTGTAACTCAGTGTAACTGTATGTAACAATAGTGTTACCATTGTAACCCCGTAACCTATCCAGAAAATGAAGGCGGTTTTGAAAAAAAAGAGTCATTTTTCTTCAGTGTTACCTTTGTAACCGTTGTAACCTTGTAACCTTGGAGATTTTCAAAAATTGAAAAATAATATCTGTAACTCAGTGTAACTGTATGTAACCATAGTGTTACCTTTGTAACCCCGTAACCTATCCAGAAAATGAAGCCGGTTTTGAAAAAAGAGTCATTTTTCTTCAATGTTACCTTTGTAACCGTTGTAACCTTGTAACCTTGGAGATTTTCAAAAATTGAAAAATAATATCTGTAACTCAGTGTAACTGTATGTAACCATAGTGTTACCTTTGTAACCCCGTAACCTATCCCGGAAATGAAGCCGGTTTTGAAAAAGATAAATATTTTGTAACCATGTAACTGTTTGTAACCACTCTATAGTGGCGGTAACAAATGCTGATACTGTGTTTTTTGCACACATAATTGGCCATATATGTGTCAGTTCGCTTGCTAAATGTCAGTGATTTTTTCAACTCTCTTAATCTAAAGCAAAGATTATTTTTTCCAAAATTTATATATTTTGCTTTGCTAGTACACGTTTGGAAGAGCTATGCGATTTACTATTGTAGGAATTTTCCTTTTGATAATCTATTTTGTAAGAAAAGTTTTTAAACAAAACAAACCACTGCGATAGCTTATTAAACAAGAACTAAAATAACCCGTGGCTGATATTTTATCAAACTGCGTATTTCCTCTGCTTTGGGAAATGGAAGACACGAATTCTTTATAGGAAAAACTCAAAAGCTGATGGTTAAGTATTTAATGATTAATGATTTTATACACACGTGTCTTGGGCTGCTAAGATCATTGTTTCTAAACGTAAACCACTTTTTATTAAATAAACAACTCAATCAGTCCCTCTTAAAAAAGAAGATCCATCTACATTTGTAAATAAATGCCACCCGTGGACAGAACGCATTTTCTTTTTAAAAAATGACAACAACTGATTTCA
This sequence comes from Tegillarca granosa, assembly GCA_029721355.1. Classification (NCBI taxonomy): domain Eukaryota; kingdom Metazoa; phylum Mollusca; class Bivalvia; order Arcoida; family Arcidae; genus Tegillarca; species Tegillarca granosa. Next base: position 21,583,704 of record CM056600.1, on the reverse strand, counting down.
AACTCCAACACAGGCAATTGATTTCACAGAGTTCCGCTTGTTTATTTCAACAAATACTCGAGTAAAATATCTTTTAGGGCACATCAGACTTACTATTATTTTCTTTGATGTCTTTGAAACACGTAAAGCCCAATTTAGTCGTGAATTAAAGTAGGTCAGAGTCGATGCAATGTACATCACTTTCATTTTTAACATCCGCTCAATTGAAATGTCTTGACATTTAAAGAGCTATTTAGTTCAAACATTGTTAAGACACCATGGAACTATCTTCCTGGTTATAGAATAGTTTACTGTGGATGGATTTACCTCAAGTTCAGACAATAAGTACACACAATATAGAGACATAGCAATCGATTGATGTGTTATGTAAGTAAAAAGTAAAATGTCAACGATTTAAAGCTAATTTAAAAACTTTATGGAACGAGATTTTAAGTGAAGATAAGCAAATATATTCCATTATCCCATAAGAACAAACCAATATAATGCAGAATACAGAACAACCAATGTCTAGATTCAATAATTTTATAATCAAATACAAAAATACCGGTCCACGTTTAGAACACAGTCCCAAAGCATAAAAACTTGAAATTTGAATCATACACGTGAGCTGTACCTGTTCACGTTCAAAACACAGTCCCAAAGAAAAACAACCTTGAAATTTAAATCAAACACGTGAACTTCCACCTGAGAAGTGAAGCCGGGTGCTCCAGAAGGGTCTTGCTAGCTTCAACTTCACGCAAAACTTGTTATATTCTGTTTTGAATGTTTTTTTTTAATTTTATTTATTTTTTATTTATTTATTTATTTATTTATTATTTTAATTAATTAATTTTTTTTTGTATGTGTGTAATTAAAAGTGTTGCCCTGGGTTCTGATGACTATCTATAAAGCAGATAGAATTTCTTATAGACTTTCCCGGTAACAATGCAATAATGTAATAAATACTTCCGTATTAGGCCATTATAAGCCGTTAATTCCAGGAAAAAAAGCGTTTAGTCTTAAGGTAACATTGAAAATTGCATTTCAAAGTGGGTTTTGTAAAATCAAAAGTAGTTTCGGAAACAGTGACCGTCGGTGGTTTTATCTTAAAAACTTGTTACGTCGCATTTTTCATACGCTATCAATCTGAAATAACCATTATTATTATTATTATTATTATTATTTTTATAAGCTCCGGGAGGATTATGAAACGAGAATATTTTGAGTCTTTTATTTTTAATTTATAGTTATCGAAATAGGGGCATTCAACTGTAATGCGATACAGCATGAGATAGAATTTGCAATAGATAAATATACCACATATATTAATAAATATCTATAATTTTATCGAAAGATGTTAGTTAAAAAGACCACATTATAATTGGAAAAGGGCATAAACCTTTCATTTCTCAGTCTGATGCTGTGCCGGCGAGCTCTGTCTGATCCTGTGTCTATGTGCCTTGTCAGGCTTTTGTAATAAGATTCTCAATTTGAACTCTGATAATAAGTACCACTGTTAAAATAATGTTTAAATTCACACACACACACACAAACACACACACACACACACACAGAGAGAGAGAGAGAGAGAGAGAGAGAGAGAGAGAGAGAGAGAGAGAGAGAGAGAGAGAGAGAGAGAGAGAGAGAGAGAGAGAGCATGTATTCAGCTCTTTTTTTCATTCTAAAAACTTAAATTAGGGGAAAGTTATGTAGGAGGGCAGGTTATCAAAATTAAAAGGATTTTCTCCAAATTTTAAACCCGGTTTGTTTAATAAAATCGTATTTTTTCTTTGATCTTACGTGATGAAAAACCTGTTTAAACTCATGAATCAATCAATTATATCAGTTTTCAAAAACTTGCTTTAATAACTGATGTTTCCGTGTCATATTATATCAATCTTGGAATGACATCTTGCAATATTTCACTATTCCTTTTTATTAAGTTCATAGACGATGACGTACGTATGTGTGTTTTCCCGTTAAGTGTTAAGTATTATAAAATCATATTTGGTGTTCATTATCTTTCCATTTAGACAGGATGTCATATCACAATTAAATGAAGCGGCTCCTAACATATGCAATATGTCAAAAATGTTTTTCGTTTTTCCGTGTTTTAATAAAATTAAATGTTATAAAGCAAAGAAAATGATGTCTTAATACAATTAAATAACCAAGGAAAGAGCAACGCTTTCATCTTACTCTGCATAAATCGGCATGTTAATTTAATTGTTTGAAGGTACTTTTATCATATCAATTAATAATTCATTGGTATTGATTAGGGATAGTGTCAGTTAATGTTGACATTACATATCATCCATAATATCAGACAATATATTACCATTTCTTTTGTAGAAGTATTTTACCATACATATCCATCGCAGTATGGAGGGGGGTGGTTCTTTCGCCCCAGTCAAGATTCTTTAGTTTACTTCCATCGAAGCGATTAGTCCTGAGATACTGGAGGAAAACAGAATGCCCCCCCCCCCCCAAAAAAAAAAAAAAAACAAAAAAAAAAAAAAACAAAAAACAAAAAAACAAAAAACTAACGATCCCCGAACAAGCAAACTGGCAATTTTTTTCTTTTATGAAATAAGATTTTTTCAGAATGGCATTTACACCTTTGAGGACATGGATATTATCCTCCTTAGGCCGTTGTAAAAGTACACTCTGCCACTTAGGCTTTCAGCGAAATATGAATACCTATATAACACATTATACTAAAATTCCTTTAATTCATTATCTCAGTGGGTTGCTTAAGGAAGCGTCTTACCTTCTGCTGTAACGACACTGCGCAATCACATAATTATTAACGTGATAACTGTTCATTTTTAAAGTAACTCAATTGAATTGTTTCATGTTTCATAATACCATATAACGCTCTGTGTCGAACATTCCAATATATATATATACATTTAAATAATATATCTTATGTCAATATTCATGTTTATAATGCAATTTCATTTAATCATTAATAGCAGCAGCGGGTTTTCTTTTTGAAACTGTTGCTTGGGGACTTGTCTGATGGAAAAATATATTTTATGCATCCCTTTGGAGACATATTATATGTGTTTCAATTATGTAGACTTGTAACATTAATGGAATGTGGAAAATCGCCAAGGTCAGCTAGACCAGTATTTTGTCCTGGAAACCGAAAACGACCATATTTACAGTATGAAACTTGTTCTGGTCTATGATGGAAAATTATGGAGAGTTACAGAACAGTTTAAAATCACTCTTAACCGTTCAACATTGTCGCTCGTGATCGATACCTTGTTTATTCTGTCAATGAAGCATTTAGAGACCTCTTTGATATGACAATAAGCGTACACTAGCTTATAAACCAGCAAAATCGTCTTAAAAAGTTTCAAAATGTATTCCAATTTATGCTGTTAATTATCATTATTGAAACTATTAATTATCATTATTAAAACTATTAATTATCATTATTGAAACTACCTTCGATGGACACCACACGACAAACAACCAAAGATCACGTGTTGAAAAACAGTTGAAGTGAAGCTAAAAGCGACAACTAAAGTACCTGGTGTAAGGCAGTGAACAAGGATAAGAACGTAACTGACTGAAGGGAGTTTATATTGTTGTTCTTATGCTCTATCTGATTAAAATGTCTTACTACACTTACAACTGAAACATGTTCTTGGGTTCAATTTACAAAAACCACGTTATACAAATGCATTAATAAACAAAAATTAGAAAGAAATTAGACTGTGTCATAACAACATTGTTATTGTGTTCATCATAGGCCATAAAAAACATTCAAATGTTTTCAGTATCCCCGATGTCATCTTACTTTAGATGCCAAACCCAACGCACGCTTTAACTAAATTGTTTACTGTTTATTAATCCCATAATTCCACAGTTAAGGATATTGATCCCGGTGTCCGATATTTATTCATATCAAGTGTAACATAATTTTAACCTCACCGACACTTATAATCGATAAATTAATTAAACTTTTGACTTTGGACTTGCATCTAACATACGGCAAAATAGTGTATAACATCTATAAAATGGAGTAGTTTTCTAAACTCTAAACGATCCACTTTATAAGTTTTATCCAATCAATTTTGTTACATTTATTTAACACCACTAATTTAAAAAATGTAAATAGGAGGGATTTTTCAAATTCCATCATCGCCGAGTCTTCATTCTATTAAGGTTTTCAGTTTCGTAGCAGCATATAGAATATTTTTATAGGAGGGCATTGAACTTAAAGTTGAGCGATACATTCTTGTCAAAAGCCCAAGGCAACAATTTAAGCTGGTAAAGCTTGTTGGTGTGTGATACAAACATATCTACTTATGTGAGAAGCTATATTTCATCTACGAAATATACAAAATGATAATAAATAAATAAAATAAAAGTACTGCTTGCGGTCAATAGCTTGCGAATTTAACACTTATCTTTCGAAGTTACTAGTAAGCTGAACTTAAAAAGAACATTAGCTTTGCTTGCTTCGAAAAAAAAAACTATCACACATAATTTGTGGATAAGTTCAAAGCCACTTCGATTACTCAAATGAAGTACAATGCTTTTTGCCAGTTTGGCGTTTGGTGTTTTTTTTAATCTTTTAATCCTGGTAAGTTCTTTTGAGTCAGAGATTTAAAAATTAGAAATGGTTGTTTTCCAACCAAGCAATTGTCTTTTAGAAATCGTTTAGAGAAGACTATTAACCTAAGTATCCTTGCCGTTTAGGACGTGGCAAAAATCATCAACTATTCATTGCAATAAGCGTCTGTAGCGTAATCCACAGTTTTTGAATGAAATAAAGTTGTACCAAGACAAAGCCAGATTTATTCATCAAGCAAGGTTTTGTTTTTTATTGAATCTAAGCGATTCGCCGAAGAATTAAGTGTATTTTGATTTCTACTTTGGACTGATACGTGTACTCGAGTGTATTAACTCCAACAGTTTTTTTTTTCATCATTAGTTATGTTTTGTTATTCCCTCTCCATGATACCAGAATGCATTACATGTAACCTTTTCACCGAAAAAAAACTGTTTATATTTATAACGGTCATTAAACTTTGTCGATTAAAATCAAGATTATTAATGTATTTAGCTGTTCTGGTAAACATTGGAAAGAATAAAAGCATCGGTGATTTGTTTTTTCTGACTTTGAATAACTTTTGGAGCGAAGATTTTTTTTTTTTAAAAAAGTAAAGTTTTTTAGAGACTAAAGTACATGCAAGCTTAACAGCATGCATTTATTTATTCATTTATAATAATAATAATAATAATAATAATAATAATAATAATAATAATAAATAAATAAATAAATAAATTTGAAAATGCTCTTTGGAACTAATACAGAACTAAAATTAAACGTCTCTTATTCTGAAAGTATAACATTATTTATTGATTTTATAGAAAAAAGAAAAACAAAATTAACCCATCCTTGATAAAGTGTGTTATTGCTAGTGTGCAACAGCTTAGTTCTTTTTAATCATTTCTTCTTCAAAAGTGCATTAATTCTTTAATATATTTACTATTTCTATTTATGATGGCTTATGTAAAAAGAAAATTTAGTTATATAGTAAGTAATACATCTATATATGTATATATGGAACTGACCACCCAAGGTTTATTTTTTGTTTTATTTTTTAGTCCCAGTGATAAAGAATCTTCCTGCTTATCGCAGAATTGCGTTTTTTACCAGGTTATTTACTCAACGAATCGTTTTTGGTTCATGTTTTGAAAAGTTCATTGATCCCTGTAAAGGTCTTGGGACATACGCGCACATTATAACGAGTTTAACGAATGATTTTTTTTAACATTTCTTTATCATAACGATACTAAGATTTTTCTTATCTTAACATTCGGACAAGTTTTTTTTAAAAAAAAAACGGATTTAATTCTCATCAATTTTCCTAAAATTAAACATATTTTGATGGGCATGTACGACCTTTTATATAAATTGCATATCTTTGACATTTATTATAAAACTGATTTGTTAATAAAATTGTAATTTTGTGTTGGTTTTAACAAATACCTTTGTCCATCTATATCCCATCAAAGTAAGTTTTAAAACAGGGTCACGTAGGTCGATAAATTAAGCTTTCAAACAAGTAAATAAATAAATTTAAATATATTTGAAATAAAATTAAACAGAAACAATGAGGCATCATAAAAATCTCGAGGTGGGACGAACTATGCTGTAATTGTGCGCTTTATCTTCAAAAGTACATAGTTATATCAACATAGTTTTATTGACAAACATGTCTTATACAGTTAAGTGTCTGTTATATATAACTTGTTTAAGTCTATAAACAGCAATAAATAATTCATCTTAGGGCAAAGTCAATACTTTAACACCCCTGATAATTGGCTAAGAATTGCTTTACGGCTGTTTGAAAAGCAACAACTTTCAGTCTTATCCCCATGGTATTTAAAGTCCCAATACACAATACTTGAAAATTGAATTAAATGTGAGAGATAAAACTTGTTATATAACACTTGTCCAATGTTTACTTGAGGCTTTCTGTAGGAACCCAAGATTCATGGTAATATAACTATATAGTCTTCTATAGTCCTCTATAGTAGTTGGAACAAAAAAGAGTCGCTTTGATAATTCACCAGTTAGGTTATTAACATTTATATTAAAAAAAAAAGATAAAAAAAATAACCAATGATTTAACAAACTATAAAAACCCAAAAAGTTAGAATTCGAATACATTCCTAATTTGGGCCCTTAAGCGAGGTGTTAAATGCTGAGCAGACATGCTTTAAAATCAGCTTTGATAAAAGTTTGTGTACAGTTCAAAGTCAATAAGAAGGTTTACTGGCAGTAATAGATCGTCAATGTTGAAGATATTTATGATTATTATCAAGCATAAACTGGCACATACATGTATATATAAATCACATCGAAAACAGCCATTGCGCTATAAAGTGGATTTTGAATTCACAGGTGAAATCCTTAGTGGCCTCTGATAGTTAAATTACGTGCTTTGAGTTTGTCTACTTTATGTGTTTATTTGATTATTTTACATGTTATATTTTTGTGAAAACTTTTATAAAATTTTTATTTTACTTCCGGGATCAGGATGATAAAATACATGTGCAATAAATGCTTTTAAATGCATATTTAATAGGGAGTCGTGAGAGGATCAGACGCATATATTCGAGCCAAGAAATTTGGTGTATGAATTGACTTGTAAGCTTTGTTGAAACTATTAACTAAGCGATGACTTTTATTGTTTTAAACGTATAATACACATCAGAAAGCAATTAATTTGTAGGTATGTGATTGGTGATATGAACTCAAATAAGATGAATAAAAGTCTGTGATTCATAAAAGCAAGCGGCTTTTATAAAACGAAGCGAAAGGAAATTGGGATGTACTATCCAGTTACCTACAATGCCAACTTGGTTGTCTAGCATAGAAACAACAGGACACTTTGGCAACTACTAGACAACCGATGTAGAACAAAATTATACAACCTCGCTACTAGTTTTTGCTATCTGTGTAATTCATCTTACCTTGGCATGACCGACACCAAATTAGAAAGCCTCTGGCTGTTTAGGGTTAATTGTGGTACTTTCTCTGCAGTCTTGACTTCAATTTCCGATGACAGTACCACAAGCCTAAGTTCTGTTAGTTTTGCCTTTAAAGGTACTATAAAATATGATGACTTACATGTTGGGCGTTTGTATATATTTGGACACTAACCTCTAGCCAAGAAGCTAGTGATAAGAATATAACTTTCAAATATTTAAATTAACAGAACGCAATTTTTAGCTAAAATGTTGGTAATAGCTAATACAACAACAGACAATTTAAAGCTGGCAAACAAGATGCATACAGATCGAACCATCAGCTAATAAACGACACATCCATCGACTAAGGATGTATAGTGTGGTGGTTAAAGTAATGTTGGAGGACCCGAACCATCCGACTTAATTATAACTAATTGCTCATAAATACTAAATATATAAAATTAAAATAAACTCTTATTTTTCTGAACAATAAATAAATAAATCCTTTTGTACATGTTACTGTTGAACCAATGATTAAATCAAATCATATTTCATATTTTTGTTTTGTTTCAATATATAGATGTACGGCGTACAGAACATCAAATATGTCAGGTTGAAGTTACGCCTGTGTTATGGTAAAGTCTACTTTGTTCTGTAATATGAACATATATGATTTGCCTATTAAGTCAAATCGTAAAATGTAAAACTATTGAAGACAAAATAATTGAAGGCAAGATTTGTCATGTCTAAATACTGTTATAGAACATGCTCTACTTTGATAAGATTAATCATGTTTCCAAATTAGTGTTTGGCCAATCAGAAATGTGATGGTGGGTCAAGAAGTTTATTAAGGATCATATCAACTGGTACATACATGACGATTTTCCTGAAAATACCAATGAAATAAAACAACGACTTTAAAGGCATTACATTGTTCAATTAAAATATGTTACGAAATAATTATGTCTTATGATGGGGATTAATTTATTAAAGATGTCCATGAAAACTTTATATTTGTGAAGTGCGATACCTAGTTTTTTTTCTAGAATTACAATAAGACTGACATTTTATAAAAACACAAAATTAACAAGGGTTTTATCGTTTTTGTTAGATAATGGCAACTGTTCAATTAATCTCATTATACATTTTTTAATTACAATTAACGGTAAACACTTTATCAAGTACCGATCTTTATGCAAAACACTGGTCAAATGACGGGTATATTTGAGGCTACTGAAAAATCAGGAATTAAACATATATATAAATCAGTGATGGAACAACACTAAAATCAAGTAATGCTTCTCATCCGATCATTTATAGAGGCGAGTTTCCCCCCTCCCCCACCCATCCACACACACACACACACACACACACACACACACACACACACACCCTCTCTCTCTCTCTCTCGACAATATACACATGCACAATATAAACACATAGGTTTGGTCTATATAAAAAGTGTTGTTACCTATATTAATGGCGTATTTACAAAGGTGTTTATCATGTCCATTCAAGCATATTATTAACTACCCTTTAGATTGAAATCATCTTATAA
>CM056600.1:21452167-21569667 GCA_029721355.1 Tegillarca granosa | reverse complement strand
TTGGTAAAAAAAACAGTCACTATCCACTTTCAAGTCTTGGGCCAGACCCGGTCAGGATTCGAACACACGACCTTCCACTTACGGAGCAAGCACTCTTCCAACAGAGCTACCGCAGTGGTTAAGAAAAGAAGAGCCTAGAAGGAAATACTCAGATGCTCGTATTGAAATATATTTCTCCACAAACAACATTTATATCACATAAAAGGGGAAAACATACATATAAACATTAAGTAAATAAGATCTCTTGTACAGTCGTAGAAATGCATTTTTATCGTTGACAAAATGACCAGTAATCCATTTTAGAGATAAGAAGTCCGAGAGAGCAAGTGCATTAATATCGGTTAAGCTAATACATATACTCAGATAGTATGCTGGCATCAAATATCTAGCTTATAAATAAATTAAATTACAAGAACATTTTGTCACCAAAAGCAACAATTTTCATCGGCGATTGATTTTATATATAATAGGTGACAATAGACATTTGAACACTGTAGACGCTTTTTTTCTATACAGTTCAATAATTATATATATATTTGTACTTCGTTTTTTTTTTTTTTTTTTACAAAAATTAAAAAAAATAAATAAATAAAACACGGGTGCAAATGGCAGGCAGGTCAAGTCGCTGAAACAACCAATATATGACGTCACAAGGATACGCACTAGAAAGAATCCACCTTATAAAGTGTATTGATCAGAATAACTAACTGATGCTCTCCCTTCATGAAAATGTTTTAATGCTTTAAGGGGCTTTTGATAGGAAATTTCAGCAGTGCTCGGAGCTCTAAAGAAGTAAGAATAACAAAAAACTGGTAAGGTATAACAATATACAACCAATCACCTTGGTAACCATTGTAACATAATACAACCAATCACGGTCTCTGTTTAAAGCCTGTGTGTAAAGATAAATGCGTATCATTTACCTTTTTTTTAATTTTTCTGTTCAGCTTTTAATCACGCCTTGTTCCTTTCTAATTCAGGCAAATTGTGTTTCATTTTTATCTCTCAATCAACGTTATTTTCATCCTACATCAAGTTTTATAAATGCCCCTAATTTGAAGCAGCAAAGCTTTTCTATCTTAAATTAAATCTTTTGTAAAAAGCCAAATTAGTTATTGTACATACACAATATTTTTTTCTGCTTAATTATCCCTAAAGCGAGCCTCTTCATCACTTCATTAGATTATTAATTGATTAAACTTCTTAATATGCACGGGTGATAAACTGTAAGCCGTACTATAGAGATAATCGCGCGTCAAGTCTAGAAATGGTTCTGATCGAAAGATTAACAGATAATATCAAAAACGTTAACGGACGTGGAAGTGATCAATAACGGAAGCAAAATTAGACTGTTTATACTAAGACGCACAAAGCTTTCAAGCTAGATTAACATTAAAACATAAACTGTAATTACACATCGTCGTCGCTGTTTAGCTATCTTAAGTCTTGATTTCTTGTTCGTTTTCGCTTAAACGATTCTTAGAGATCACATAGACTTTTTTTCTGTACAAGCTAGCACATGGCAAAGGTCTAGTTACCGCCATTTATCAGTCTACAATGGATTACAAATAATGTTCATCGGTATTTTTTTTTAAACCAAGTGACATTCGGAAGGAAGCTAGATTTTAATCTTTATCAAAACTTCTTTTACCTCGGATATTTAGTTCAGAAATACATATCGGAATATCTTAAAATCGTTTTTGCCAATAAATCTGTACCCATCTTTGAATCAAAATTAGATATATTCGATTTTTTCTTTTTTGTAGCAATATCGTTTATATTTATCGAATAGAGTAATGGTGTTTTACGTCACAGTCATTTAAAAAAATTATCGAGATCGTCAGTTCAGGGATGAGGGGGAAACAGATTGCCCAGAGAAAATCACCGATTTTCTGCCAAGCAAACTGAAATCCTTTCTTACATTTAGATCTGCCTGGATGCTTTTTTTTTCAACCCAAACGGTAGAGCATAGAGGGATTGTTACAATGCGCTGTGATCCGTAAGCGGACTTATCTGAAACAACGTCTGCTTCGTGTTATTCTTTGTTTTTCTTGTGTACCTCTGCCAAAAACACCTACGCCACACGAACGTTTTCTAGAAAAACCAAAGCCATTAATAAATATGAATAATTTCAAGCTATAAGTGAAGGTTTTTGTACATGTATGTGAAAAAGTTCCAAGCATGTGTAATTGTGTAATTTGACATTTTCAAAGATAACATCCCCAGACAATGTATGTATCACGTGCAGCGGTCGACTTTTCTGGTTTTTTTCCCCCAAGGAATAAAGGGACACAACTGTTTAACGTAAAGTGTTTTTAAAACAAATAGCAAAGCGATGCAAATAAGATAAAATTTGAACTCAAAACCACGATGTTATTCTTTTTGTATATATATGTACTGTAAGCTCTCAAGAACCTAATGACACAGATTTTGATATCAGCATCCTGCTCACTTGAAATTCAGGAAATCAGTACTTATATACTATGTCAAACGCTTTATAAATCATGAATGAGATATCGCTGCACTTTATGTACATCATGTAAATGATTGACGGGTTTAACAAGCTGTAACGAGGTAAACAGACATAAATAATGTTTGGTATATTACAGCTTTGACCAGACCACAGCGGTATGTCAAAATAAGTAATAAAGGTATCATTCAGGTAAATCTATTAAAGGGATATAACTCTTAGTTTTTTTTCTTAAAAGTTTTAAAGTTTCAATCTGAAAAAATAGGCGTGGCTTGCTAGATGTGCACTTAATGTGCGTGGGTTTTAATTTACAGTCAGTAGTGTATAATTTCACCTCCTCATGGTCACCAAAATCCATAACAAAATATCATGTTTGGTAAATAAAATTGCATCTTTAGTATGTCTATAACAATTATTTTGATTATAGAGAACCGTTTCACTTAATTACATAGGTTTTATTTATTTATTATAGTTATAGGGGATTATACCTTATCTTCCAAGCCTACACGGTTCCTAAATAACGTTCTTCCCAAAGAGTTTGATAAATCTGTGGTTTGTAAAGTTTTCACATCAAGCAGATTTAGTGCACGAAGTATCACTGATACAAGCAGCAGATATATCGTAATGTTCTGTAAAACGTGTCTTTATTTAAACAAAACAATGTACATTATGCAATAACCTCTCTGGTATTTTAATGAGAATTGCAGTTGTTGTTTTATGAATGAAATCGTCTTCATGACCTACTTCCCACAGCTGTGCATAGCAGACGTACTTCACTCATCGCGTGCCTCAGCAGACGAGAAGGTCGAGTACTAAATATTCTATTTTTACAAAATGCAGACGACCTTTTGAACTATATAGATGTAAATTACAGCTACTGTTTCGTTTTCGTTCCACTGTTTAATTATTTAATACAAACAGGTTTTGGCAACGAGCCGGTAGTTTTCCAAATAACAACAGTAACTTTAGGAACTTTCTTCGTGCTGAAAGTAGTAGTTTTTGAGGATAATCACTAAAAAAGCAATGCCCTCCCTTTTCATTAGTCAAATACTGGCATGTCTGATATTTGCACCCATCAGTGACTCACGTAATCGTACATCAAAATCCAGTGAAAATACACTTACTTTGATATTTTAAAATGTGTTGATATCTGAAACTGTGCTTCATGTGTTTAGAGCTTTGGACCTTTTCCTATACTAATTTACGAACCCCTTGATGTAATCATTACACCAATTTACACTAAAATATGTTATATAGCGTTCAGGAAAAAATACGAAATATTTTGAGCTTGAAAGTTATTGAAAAATTATTTAACCCAGGAGGGCAATGAAGTAAGGACACTATTATTATACAAGTGAACAACAAATATCAACATAGTATCGGCGACAATCTCAGTGCAAGTAATATTGTTTGAAACTGAGACATTTCGATGTCAAAAGTGACGATTTAGACTATTTCATTCTTTTATTCTGACAGACATTTGGCTACAAACCAATAAGACACGGAACATTAAAAGTAAACGGATACTGTATTATACTGTTTGATAGGTATCTTAGATATTTTTAATCTTAATTTAAAGTACACGTATCATGATTTCCTTGTCATACAGTAAATATTTTTTAAATCCCCCTCTGAACCGAAAATTTATTAAGCGTGATATTTATGAAATATGACACAGATTTCTACGGTTTATATATAACGTCGAGCATGTTATGGGTAACAGTCATTCACATGACTGTCGGGTTGTTGGCTTATTCTTGGTAGCATTTATGAACCATCAGTTGCAAAGTGAAATGGTTGAAGGCTTTCTAAATGTAACCGCATTATGTCAAAAATCAAGTATCCATTCACTTTACACACACACACACACACACACACACACACACACACACACACACACACACACACTCTCTCTCTCTCTCTCTCTCTCTCTCTCTCTCTCTCTCTCTCTCTCTCTCTCTCTCTCTCTCTCTCTCTCGTTTGGTTTGTGTTTTTAATTGCATCGACATGTTTCTTAAGTTTAGCTGCAAAGTTGTATCTAACAGATGGCGTTGTCGTAAATTAAGTGGGTTGTTTGGTGGTTATTAAACACTTTTAACCAATAATGGATATCTTCTTGTGAATGTATCAAGTATTGTTGTAATGTTGTTTAACGTCACATCAGCAATTTGTCAGCTATTTTGGACGACAGCAAGGTTTTTAATCTCTAGATAAATCTAAGAACAAGTTCATGTATAACACTCTGGAAGGCGTTTTTGGTGCTAGCTCACAAGCCGCAGACAAGCATACTACTTCCGAAGTCCATTGTCATAAAACGGAGTGAACCAGGCGATAATCTATCCTCTTATTGCCGAGCGCCAGGCGAGAAAACTATATCTCCGATTTTAAAGTCATATCATTACCCGAACGGGTTCGAACCCACTACCATCCACAATCGAGGCGGATGCTCTACCATTAAACCTCTAAGGCGGACTGTCCGAAAAGTTGTTCTCTTTTCTTTTTTGTTTATTTGTTATTATACGTTTTAATTTTAAATGACAATTAAAAATTCAAGTTTACAATTTCCTGTATGAAATCGAAACATTTTTCCTTTTCGAAACATTTCATGTAAAATTTTGATTTGAATAATTTAATAAGATAATTATTGAATGATCAATAAACATATCAACACATTTCAACTGTTTAGTTTATATCATATTATTAGATGGGCTTGCTGAAGGCAAGTTCCTGTGTGGTCGTCATGATTAAGATGTGTAATTCTTCTAATTTTTCACCGCTATTGACCCCACTCATGTAAGTCCGAGACACCCTCCCCCAAAAAATAAAGAAATAAAAAAATTAAAATAATTTTTTAAAAAAAACCTTGAAAATAATTTTATTTTTTCTATTATAAATATTTGGGCTTTGTGTCAAAAATGAATATCGAATAAGTACATTTTTATAATAAAAAGTTCACCACCTTATTATGGCAAGTTTTTATTTTCTATAAGTACACATCTATACGAGTCTACACCCATACATATATATATAGATGGTTAATCTAGAATTAGTTTATACTTGTTGAATAAAGACAAAAAACATTAAAAAGCAACAAAGATGTCAGTCAATGTATTCTAACACCATTTATAACTATTGTTAATACTCAAAGCTAATTTTTACAATGGCGAATATGTCCGTGATTAAGCATAAATACACAATCAAAGTTGTTTTTTTAATATATATATATAAATATACCTAATCTGGATTTAAGCTATTTATTGTTACTTGTTTTCATGTAGATCTATATAGGTAGATAATGTATATTTAAAGATTAATCAGTGCAGAGTGTTGGATCGGAAAGATAAATGCCGTCCTTCATAATCTGCTTAGTATTGTAACATGCCATTCGGATACAACAAGAAGCTTATTGCTTTTCAATTATGGACTTGTTCAGGACATGTTTTTAATTTTTTAATGGGAGACATTTTTTCACTTGACATTCCTTGAGTTAGAAAATTACAAATTCTGACCTAGAGACCCATTTTTTTTTCCTATTTCGGACTTGTTCCTGATTTTTTGAATTTCATACAATCACTTTCAATTTGATTGATTGTAAAGCTAAAATACATTTTTTTGAGTTGTTCATTATTATCTCTTATAAAATCTAGTAGTAAAACGCAACAAACTTACTTAATTTTACCAACCTCAACCTGTACTTATGTCATTTTTACAAAAAGGAAAAATCAAAATTCTGCACATGACAGTTGTGATATTTTTGCTCGATTATTTGTAAAGATAAAAAGGCAAAATTATGAAAAAAATACCTAAGAAAAACATCTGAAGCTAGCTGCTGAAAAAAGGAAAAAAAAAACGAAACTGATTGAACCTATACATACATACAATGATTGAGTCCTTGTGTATTTTTTCATATGTATCAAGGCGGTCAATTCTGAAATGGAAGAGAAAACCAGAGTACATCGCTTCAGACAAGTCGATAATCGTGGTCACCATTTAAATGTTAAGGCTTGAAGCTGAAAAATAAATAAAGTTAGTTGGTTAGATTGTTGTTGAACGTCGAATAAGCATTTTTTTTAGATATTTACAGCGAGGGAAAGTTTATTAATCTCTAAGAAATAATCTAAGAACAAGTTCTTGTGACTGTAACGTGCTAGCTCATAGAATCAGTACACCGCATACAGGCATGTCACTCTCCCATTAAATTATCTCGACACTTGGTGACTCAGTCAACAGATTGTCCTGTAAATACCAAGCGCCAGGCGAGAAACACTATCTTAAATTTTGAAGTCTTTTGTGTGACACGTTCGGGGCTCGAAAATGTGAAAGCACCTTGCTGAGTAAAGTGGACAAAAATGGAGATGGAGGTATGTACATATATCTAGATCTTTCTGATATTAACTCTAGTATACAGAATTTCAACGATTTTCTTTATAATACCATAAAAATTTCACGATTGCAGGTTTTTATTACCAATTTCTTGGTGCAATCAAATATTTTCTTTGCAAGAAAACATATTGACGCCAGTTACAAATTATAAAATTTTACTGAAAGCAATTGAAACTGACCATCAAATTTGATTGAATCTAAGCATGCAATACAGCAGTGAAATCAGGACATTAGATTTAATTTGAAGGTATTAATACTTACCTGTTAAAGTATCATAAACAGGTAAACATAATATTAAGCTTCATTAAGGTATTATAATCCACATCCGTTACTACATCTCTGATAACTTAACTACTCCGCTAACAAATTTATATAAGATTATCAAATTAAGATAGATACAAATTAATGGGTTTTATCCTAAATTATTATTAGGTATAATGATTTTGTACAATTCCACCTAGTAATTAGAAACTTCAAAGAAATTTATATTACTTTTTTCATAATCATTTACCTAATATCGAAGTTAGTTAATTGTGAGTGGTTTATTTATTTATTTTATTAATTATTATTTTTATTTTATTTTTTATTTTTTTTATGTTACCTGCAATACAGATAAGGTCTATGTTTAAGTTTATTTTATTGTTTAATTGTTTTTTTTTTTATTTTTACGAACTTATCATAAAACTCTGTCATAAAATAATTAATATTTAATATCAAAGCCACTTCACATTTCATCTCAATTATTTGTAGTCATAAAATCCATTATATTTTAATGTTTCTATTTGTTCAATGATTTTTTTTTTTTCATCTCCGATGTTTTATCGGCTTTATTCGGTTTTATTCGGCTTTACTCGGCTTTGTTAGGCTAATGCGTGATTTTTCTAATATTACGAATAATTTTCTGAATTGAGCAATCAAGCATTCTAGTATTGAGACTTGGTGGCCGAGTGGTCAAAAGACTCTATAGTGGTCTCCTATGGCCAAGGTTCGAACCCCACTCTGACAGATTCTAGTGTGAGAAAGTTTGCTTGTCAAAGTTCAGTGAATTTCTCAAGGCACTCCGGTTACCTTTACCACTTCTGAATTGCCTGTCTTGTCATAAGTGAAAAAAATCACTTGGGCGTTATATACCATTAGCCGCCTGTCTAAGATAGATGGTTTTACTCCAAAACCATTGAACTGTCCGCCTCGATAAAAGTAAAAGACTCTTATTCAATCCAATCTAGTTATTTTAGACAGAAATATAATGAAAAGTCAATACCGTAGGTATGTTTGAGGAAACCGAGACTGATACCTTGATAAAAACTCAATAAACATTACTACCTGCTGGTAAATTCATGATAGGTTTCATTAGAGATGTTTATTCAGTCAGTCATGGCAAAAAATGTACAATAAGTTAAACAAATTAAAGTTGAACAACAAACAAACACTATATATATATATATATATATATATATATATATATATATATATATATATATTGATAAATGATGAACTGAAATGGTTTTAGGATGATTTCTTCAAACTTTTCAGGGGTAGCATGCCCCCGGATCCCCCCCGACACACACACACACACACACACACACACACACACACACACACACACACACACACACACCAGTCAAAGCGCTTGTTCCATCTGCGAAAAATCTGCCTCGTTTAAATTTGGGGTCTAGCTACAGTAATGAAAGTAACAATTCGTGATGTTAGAACAGTCTGACGTTTATTGTTCTTCGTGTCAGGTATAAATCGTTAAAATCCGTCAGGTAAGAAAGATAACAACAGTAGAAACAGAATCAATTTCTCTATTTTTTTCCATCTAATATACTAATCTTTAACAAATGCATTACCTAAAAATCAATAAGAAAAACACAACGATACGCACATACAGAGACGTGTGCTCAAAATCTTTGCATGGGGTTGAAATATTTTCTCCTTTATTCAAAATATTCAGAACAATAGCTGCAGATACAATAACCTAGTTTAATTGAAATACCTAATTGATGCAAACAACTGACATCTGAAACATGTTTACAAAAGTATTAATTTTCATTGTCTTTTATAATATTTCAATTTTCTTTTGGTATTCTAATGTAATGTTTTTTGTGCTGATTAAACAGCTAATTTGCTGTATAAAATTTACAAACATTGCAAGGTTAAACTGTCGTGTTAATACAAAAATATTTTTCTAGATTTTTTATTCAATTATTTTTTCAGATTTTTTCGGTCTGAATGATCTATTTTTGTCATTGATAAAACAATGGTTTATTTTGTTTTATTGATTAACCATTGATTTATTTCATTTTATTTAATTGATAAACAAATGATCTGTTTTAATTCATTGATAAACCCGTGATCTATTTTAATTCATTGATAAACCAGTGATCTATTTTGATTCATTGATAAACCAATGATCTGTTTTATTTCATTGATAAAACAATGATCTATTTATCGATAAACCAATGATCTATTTATTGATAAACCAATGATCTATTTATTGATAAACCAATGATCTATTTATTGATAAACCAACGATCTATTTTATCGATAAACCAATGATCTATTTATTCTATTAATAAACTAATAATCATTTTTATTTTCATTGATAAAGCAATGGTCTATTCTATTCCAATTATTAACCAATTATCTATTTTTTCCATCGATAAACCGATGATATATTTTATTTCATTAACAAACCATCTCTACTATCAATTTACCTCGTCTTTTTGTACACATTTAGTTTCCCCTTCCTTTCTGTTTCTTTTTGTTTTTTTTTTTTTAATAATAAATAAATTTATTTATTTCTATTTTATTTTATTTCATTTTTTTTGCTTGACGTTATTTTACTTAAGATGCCTTTTTATTGTTTCATGAAAAATACAAAAAGACGAAAATACCAAATAAAACAAATAATTTACAATACGATTTAGCCATGTTAAACCATACATATACACTAACTAACCTAATTTTCATGCTATAGCATTTAATGCTATTGTACATTGCGTAGAGTGTTGTAAAAACAAATATTAGCCAAATTTTGTCATATCTAGATCCAACTTAATAATGTTTTAATTGTATGGTATGTTACATCCTGTAGCGCGTCTTGTAAAACACATATAACCTAATTTTTTGGTCACATCCAGTTCCAACTACATTCGGGAATGTTTTAATTACTTATCGCCAGTATCAATAATAATTGTTGTCAATCAATTGTTAAGTCATATTTTTGTTGTGTGTAAGCATTGCCAAATACGTATTGAAAAGTTTTACACTCGATTCTTAAAGATCTAAGTTAAGCTGATCAGAAACAACCTATGTGAACTGAGAGTTAGTCATTAAGGGTGATATCACGGAAATCAGAAATTACATTCATATTGTTTTCAGATACTGGTTTAAATTTTCAACATGGGAATAATGACTAATTGAGAAAATTGTCTTGATTTCGTCATTTTCATAATTGATTGGTTACAGGGCAAACAGACCTGTCAAAACAAACATGTATTGATAGCTAGAGAAATGAATGACATCTTGAATGTAACTCTCGTTGAATAAAAGAAACGTGTTGATTTATCTAGATTTACAAAGGTAATTTAGCATAGAACACACAAAAATAAAGATGAATAAATAAATAAATAAATAATAAAAAGCTGGCAAGCATGCATGATAAAGATAAAAAACAAAATCAAAATATACATTGCAACACTGCCTATTTAAAACAAGCCACATTTGGCGGGCAGTAGAAACGGTGACAAATTGGTCTTTGCTTGTGATACTCTGATTAAAAAGGATTTGTTTTGAAGAAATCACGGCTTTTTTAAAAATTGTTTTTTCAATGTCTTATCAGTCACAGCGGTTTTTACTACTAGGATGTATACTGATAACTAATTACTAGAATGTAACATTATTATTATAAACTTTTTTGGCTCTTAGTGTCACTGGTGAGGAATGAATTTCCGAAATGTGCACATATGACACAGAAAAATTAAAAATGTTTTTGTTAATTATTTATTACTATTATCAATGCAGAGTATTTAATGTTTCTTGAATTGTCTGAATATTGTTTTGTTCAATCTGCTTATTAAATAGTTTTATCTGCTTCTTTCTTATATATATGTGTGTACGTGTGTTCTCGTATGTTTTGAGAGAGTTTTAGGCTGCAAACATGTAAGTTAACGAATCTAACTTATCTTAGCTCTTATTGTTATATACAAAAATAATATCAATCATCATCGCGGTTTACTTTTTTAAAATTTTGACCATGTATATGGTCGGTGTTTGGCTAATAAACACTATATATTATTTTTTCCTATCCTTAAAGTGGTTGCTGAAGATACTCCTTGTTACAAAGTCATATGTAAAACAGCTCTGATGTCTAACATTGCCAGTAAACATCAAAGAGAAAGTAGAATAACTTGGATATTATTTCTACAATAACACTCTATCACTTGAGTATATGATTAGTACCAATAGAAAATAACTAAGAACGACACCATAATATATATCCCTGACACTTTTGCTAGAAATGTAAGCAATTTAGGCACTTAGTCGAAGAAAGGACAGACGTTTAATAATAGCTCACTGTAATTTCTTGTCTAACGTTAGTCATATATCTATTTGATAATCGTTCATTATGATCCATTTACCCACAAAACTAAAGAGATCTCTTCCAAATTATTTAATTAAATCGGAAAAATAGACATTCAGATATATCTAAATGCCATGAAGATATTTCTATATAAATTGCTTTATGAAATATCAATAACGGATTTATTTTTATATCGGCCTTGTCTGGACATAATGTTACACTTGATGTGGTTTTTTACTTATTATGTAGTCAGTTTGCCCCCAATGGTGCATCGGGTTTTCAATGGGATATCTTCTTTTAGAACACACACTAATACAAATATTATTTTTACACCCAAGATAAGAAGGAAAAGATAGCTGCTGCATTATATGACTGGTTTGCACAAAATAGTGCAGCAGGTTTCCAATGGAAAATATTCTTTTGGAATAAACACCTATAAATATAATTATTGCACTCTAGATATACAAGCGAGAAAAGATATCCCCTGTGCAAGATAGGTTACAAGCTTTTTTCCCCGCCACGGTTTATTAATGAAATTTAAAAAGTATATTAATGTTGGAAGTGAATTAAATTGAAACGGTGCCATAAAAGGCACAAGAAATAGAAAGAAATCACTGCTTATGGTGCCGGATAGGGAGACCACAACCCTCGTTGAAATATATCTGGTCTGGCAAGACCCTTTCTAACAAAACAAATATTGATTGATTCTTTTTGTCTGAATGTGAAAACGATAAAATTCTTTTATGTTGCAGATGTAGTTGTGTTTTTCTTCAAATTTAAAGTCCATATTTGTTTCCAAGCTCAAGGTATCCAACACGTTTGCACGTAGTTGTTGATTTTTTCGGCTTCATATTTGGATTTATATGAAAGATTTAATATGAAGCAACATGACAAACATGATGACTTATTTTCCTATTGTCAACTTTTGTATTTGTTTCACAGTTAAAACGGTATGCTAGAGCTTGTTTCACTACGAGGACGTTATGAAATAAAGCAAGCTGCTTACCAAAAAAATTGTTGGCTCGAATTTATTGCAAGCCTAAACATATAAAGGCCCTTAAAAAGAATTTTTGCCGTCCTCAGAATATTGTTGATATATATGTATGAAGTCAATGTATCCAGACTTATACTGGGTATATTTGACGTCTCATAGTTTCGTGTTCCTTTCATTCTCATTTTTTTTTTTGCAGGTGGAGGGTGGTGCTTACCCTGCCGGAGTGCCAGACTTCACTTTTCTGATTGAAGTTCGTGTATTTAACTGAATTACCCAATGTTCAAAGTTTCTTTTTTTCATTTCTTTCAGGATTGCGATTTGGACATGGACTGTATTTGTTTGAGAAATATTGTTCTTGAT
Organism: Tegillarca granosa; assembly: GCA_029721355.1. Taxonomy (NCBI): domain Eukaryota; kingdom Metazoa; phylum Mollusca; class Bivalvia; order Arcoida; family Arcidae; genus Tegillarca; species Tegillarca granosa. The sequence continues at coordinate 21,556,875 of CM056600.1, read as the reverse complement.
CCTTTAAGTTCACGACAAAATTAATAACACAAAACACTTCATTATTTGTTTTTAATTCTGTGGATGATACGTTGTATAGGGAGAATATCTTTTAGCTGGATTTTAGCTAGGCTGAATTTGGATTCATGTGAGTTTGGAACTTTAAAACATTCATTTTCAATTGTTTGGCTTGTGTTTTTTGTCTTTCAAACCTTTCGGCTCCTGGTGTCGCTGGTGGGGGTGGTTTTACGAAAACTATAAATTTTTAATTTGTAGATCAACAATTCGTCAAATCGAGAATTCGACCAGAATAACAATTATGTTTTTTTTTTTTTTTTTTTTTTTTTTTTTTTTTTTTTTTTTTTTTTTTTTTTTTTATAAATTATTAAATTGTGATTTTAGTGCAATAATGATATAATGTTATTAGAGCTATATTCTTTACAGTAACGGTTAAAGAAGCAGATATATATTGTAATCAATCGATGTTTAGTATAATTATAGAACTAGATGTATGCATTATAGTGTGTGATCATGCGATCTCATGAAACTTTAAAAAAAAAATCTATTAATTTCTTAAGCTTGGGTCCGTAACGCTTGATGCACAGCACACTGTATTTAGTAAATATATCGATATTCATAAAATAGGAGATTGAAATTATTTTAATGTAAGTTGATATCATAATAAAACATCTTTCTAAACAATGGTATATTAAACTTTTTGTTGAATAATGTGTCTATGGCAGTTTCCAGACATGGCACGTAAATTCAAGCCAATTGATTTAACCATTCTGCATTACTAAACGAACTAAATGGAGTTGATATATAGCTAAACAATGTATTTGGCAGTTGCAGTCACGAGCGTCTACAATCATTAAAAATAACCCTATTGGGCCAAAACTATGTTTTCCTTTTTAAAAAAATCAACGAACAATTTGAAAAAAACAGTTTTCGATGATAGTAAAAAGATGTTTTGATTGTAAATGTTTCAATGCTTTTAAATGTATATAAAAATACTTCCTCATCAGTGACACTAGGTGCCGAAAAGATTGATAGATAAAAACATAAACCAAACAGTTGAAAATGAATGAATGTAAAGTTCCAAAATTACATAAATCCAAATCGAGCTAAGGAATGCATTGCATGAGGGAACAAACCTTAGTTTTTCAATAAATTTAAAAAATTTAGTCGGCTGAAAATTTTGCTACATGGTACATTTTCTGACAGTACAAAGTACTGACTACTGAATTATGGATACCTTCGGGGAGTTTTACTCCACCAGCAGCGGTACCCTATCAGCGGAAGTAAATTTATAACGAAAATACCTGTTATATTTTAATGGGTCATATGCCATATATTTCTGACATATATTTGTGAATTCATTTATGCCTTTTCTTCTCTTAGGAAAATAAAGGTATCATAAAACAAATGCTCTCCAAAATATCGGTTAGACTGAAGTACGAATGTGTTATCGTTACATTGTCAATACACCCAAATTACTGTAATTAGCACTAGAAATATCTAAGTAACAGTGTTCAATGAGTATTCTTGAGGGATTTTTTATGAAGTGTGTTTAATGAAAAAAGGTTGAAGAATGGTTTAGTTTCTTTTGCTCAATAGTATGACAGGAATTAGTTACTTAATTAATGATAATTAAGAAATTAACAAAAAATGATCAAATAAATTAAGTAAATATACAATAATAAAAATAATGATAAAATAAATAAATAATTTATTAGATAAATAAATCAATGAATAAAAAAGAATGGTCTGATGTATTGCAGCATTTTCTTAGTTCTCTTTTATACACTAAGCTAGTCTTGCTAATGAATTTTCTTTTGGCAAAACATTCTTAAGCTTGGTCAAACTATGCTTTCTATAAAAGTTACAAAAGTTGTCGTCTGCTTACACTACGCTAACGCGCGAACATATTATAAAACCAATTTCAGAACCATATTTAAACCAGTATAGATATCTAAAAATCCATTGCTGTATATTGTTTTGATCTTTTTCCCCTTATACAAAACCTATTACAAAATTCGGAGACAAAAGTGTTTAAATTCACAATTTTTTAAAAAGATCATATTTCATTTTTGTTATGAAAAGTTTATTAACTACGAAATCGTGTAGGATGATCAATCTGGTTTATCAAATTGTGCTTGAATCTTCAAAACAAAAATAGTTTTGAACCCTTGAACGCATAAACGTGCGATATATATACAGTGCTTAACAACACACATTGATGTGCAATACTCTATTGGTTTTATTGTGTAGCACGTATTTTGAACACATGTATTCAGAATTCCCACAAGTATGATGTGTTGTACAGATCTCAAACACGTCAATGTCGAATTCGCCCTTGTTTCCTGCTTTAAATATATATCAACTTATATCAAATCAACGCTTGTGCTAATTGAACTATCTTCGTATGGTTTTGAAAACATCAAGATTTAAAAGAGAAGATTTAAAATGTCAAACTGCTCCAGAATTCCTCTAGTGTGTTGTTATTTCGCATTTGTATCAGTAATAGATATGGTGTTACATTAGGAGTAATATCTCGAAAACAATCAAACCACATTAGTAGCTTTATGGTTCTTTGAACATTTGAAAACAAGTGGGTTTTTTTTCTTAATCGGACATAGGGTTATTTGTATTGGAAATATGTAAAAATTACCAAATGCATAAAATGATTAAAAAGACATATTCAATAGTTAATTTTAACATCTTCATTTAACTCTCAACATTGAAAGGGATCAATGATGAATTCCATAAATTCGGAATGGTATTGTTTCCGAAGCAATTCGGAAATTACGAAGCAATCTGCTCACAAATACATTGTTGAATTGGGAATATTGCAAGCCGAGTCTTATAAGAGTTCTCGAAAGGTTTTATGACCGTCTCCACAACATTGTTGATAAATATGTTGTCGGTGTATACAAAATTACCATCTATTTACTGACGCCTCATAATTCACGTGGCGTGTGTTGCTAGCTAGACAGAATGTGCGTATCCTTATCTGTATGTTTGCGTTTGGATTTAGCATTTGTCTCGATTTTGTATATCTTAGCTGTATGTAAGAGACAAATATTTATCTATAATAAAAACACTTCTTAAAATTTAATAAATGTATGCTTCCAAAAAGTATTTAATTATACTTAATGCTTAATCTATCATAAGATATACGTCCCAAGCTATAAATAATTGGTGAAATGAATTTCTGATCCGCTAGGTTTCTGACGTCATATTTTTTTTCAGCAACCAGAAATAACGTTTTTTTTTTTGTAAGACGTGACTTGCGCGATGCGGTTTTCCGATATGTTGCCTCTTTTTCGACCAACAAAATTTAATTTTCTATGGTATAAAATGACGAAATGTATTAATAATGAAGAATAATTCATTTAGAGACTGATGAAAATGCTGAAACTTCGATTTAAAACAGTGCCACTAGTACCGATATAAAAATACCCCGTTGTACCTCTTAATATAAGCATGTATCACAAATGCATATCAAACTCCTTTATCCCAATATACAGCAACGAGCTCGTTATTGCAAAGAATTTGTGTTTTTACAGCTTCGTATAGCGATTATTGTTTGATTCATTTACCGATTTTATTTCAATCCCCTTAAGTAATTTGTGCCCGCGGCATGAACTTTCTCTTTACCGTAAAAAACACTAACGACGATATCAGTATTACCAAAGAGTGTAACAAAACTGGTACGGCTTAATTGACTTTTAAGTCAATAGTTTCACTCAAAGATATGAAATGAAGAATGCAAACGAAAAAAGATTATGATAGATTTGTTTTAATATCAAACGACATCCGCTTGAGACATTGACACCAAACAATCATAGAAATGCAGACACATTTAATTCTAGAATTTCATTTGATGTATACAAACAAGTTTTTTTTATCCAGTAACATTAAAACATTTATAGAAGATTGATAATCAGTACTCTGTCTATAGGTTATAGTGCCATGGTTTTAATTTTAAATAAGTTTGTTTTGGGTTCTATTTTAGTGAAAAAAACAACAAAACGTTTTTTAATATAGACAGTACGGTCTAAGAATCAAGTCTGTCTTAAACTAAAAGTTCTACATGATCCAAAGGTCTGTGTTGAAACCAAATCTAAAAATACACATTTTACGTAAACCAGATGTCGTTCTATGATTTGTGTCCAAGACACAAATTTTGCGAAAGTTCGACCTAAGATTTATGTGTTAATTATTAAAAGACTGATTAAATTTGAAGTGTTTCGCTCCTCTAATAATCTTTTTGAGAACAAACGTATTTCAATAGGCTATTATAACAATTAATCACGTGATTCCAATGTTTGTTATGTCAATTATTGACCGCTCATTTGACTGCAGGAAGATGGAGTTAGCTTAAATGTTCCAATTGTTTTTAGGATTATTAACCAAAATAAGATTTTTTAAAAATTGAGAACTGTAGATATATCAATGACCTATCTAGAGACATTGCTTTAAATTCCCAGCTGTGGAAAAGATTGCTAATCAAGAAGCGAAAATTATTTTATTTGTTTTACGCGTTTATGGAAGATAAGGCGTTAAAAACGTCATTTCTAGACACTCAATGGTTAATGTATAACGCTTTTACCTGAGGTAAAGACAACAAACGATGATAGAAATTTGGACGAATTTTAGCCTAGAACTTTAATTGTGTGTAAAAATTTTTTTTCTAAGAATCATAATCAAATATCAAAATACACTTATTACGTGAACTAAATGTCGTTTTACGATTTGTGTCTAAGACACAGATTTTGTGAAAGTTCGCCCTAAGATTTATGTGTTATTCAGAACATAAAAAAGACTTAATGAACTTTGTAGTTTTTCTTTCCTCTGACCATCTTTTTTTAGACCAAATGTATTTTTATGAGCTTAATAACAAATTAATCACTTTATTCGAATTTTTGTGTTTATTCTATACGTAAACTTGTGACGTCAATTATTGACTGTTTCATCGACTGCAGGAGAATGGCGTAAGATGCAATCTTGCAGCTTTTTAAAGATTTTTAAACCAAAACAACATTTTTAAAATTTGAGAAATGTAAATATAAACAATAACCTGTCTAGAAAAATTGCTTAAAATTTACATTACTAAAAGGATGCTAATCAAGAGACGAAAGTTATTGTATTTCCGTTGGGCAATTTTGAAGAAAGAGCTTTAAAAAAATCGTCCATTTCTAGACACTTAATGGTTAATGTATAACGCTTTTACCTGAGATAAAGACAACAAACGATGATAGAAATTTGGACGAATTTTAGCCTAGAACTTTATTGTGTGTAAAAATTTTTTTTCTAAGAATCATTAATCAAATATCAAAATACACATATTACGTGAACTAAATGTCGTTTTACGATTTGTGTCTAAGACACAGATTTTGTGAAAGTTCGCCCTAAGATTTATGTGTTATTCAGAACATAAAAAAGACTTAATGAACTTTGTAGTTTTTCTTTCCTCTGACAATCTTTTTTTAGAACAAATGTATTTTTATGAGCTTAATAACAAATTAATCACTTTATTCGAATTTTTGTGTTTATTCTATGCGTAAACTTGTGACGTCAATTATTGACTGTTTCATCGACTGCAGGAGAATGGCGTAAGATGCAATCTTGCGCTTTTAAAGATTTTTAAACCAAAACAACATTTTTAAAATTTGAGAAATGTGAAATATAAACAATAACCTGTCTAGAAAAATTGCTTAAAATTTACATTGCTAAAGGATGCTAATCAAGAGACGAAAGTTATTGTATTTCCGTTTGGGCAATTTTGAAGAAAGAGCTTTAAAAAATCGCCATTTCTAGACACTCAATGGTTAATTAAAATATTTATAGAATTTGGTTCGAATTTAAGCCTAGCACTTTACTGAGGGTACAATTTTTTTTCTAAGAATTATAGAATGAAAAATGTTTAACGATTTTTAATTAAGAAATATCGTCTATACTGAAAGGCATATTACAATAGAAATATTTAATAAAACATTTAAGATTAAAATAGTTTAATCTATAAAACTATGTTTCAGACTAATAGTGGTGGTATGAACAATAATTGTTATTGTTGATATCTTCTAATATTATTATATATTGTGACGTCATTGTTTAGGCTGTCCCAACAACAAAAATGCATGTCATAAGCTTCAGGGTTTTTTTAATCTTTAAAGGGTAAAAAAGCAAAGGTAATATAAAACGCAAAATTATAATGCAATTTTAACCACTAAGCTGTTCTAAAAAGGGTGTTTATAGTGACACTGCGCATCATGCAAATAGCTCTGCATAGAAATTAAACTTTCAACGCTAGTATTGAATTTGAATTATCCAATATTATAAGCTATTTAGCTACTTCATTATTACGTTCCTATTTTTTTAAAGAAAATATTTAAAATGTAAAAAGAGAAAATAGGAAGATCAATTATAATTAAAGCAATGTATTCAGAGTGATATTCAGATATTCGCGCAAAAAATCAAACAAAAGCTAACCTTCTGAGACTTAATCTATTTGTTTAGTCTTGTTTGATATTATGAGCTTTAGAAAAAGCATTGTAACAGGTAACAGAACTAGATTATTGAAAGGGCATCTGTACTTGAGTCAATATCAACATACCAGTGATAAAGGTACATGTGCACTTCGTTTATAATTATTGTCAATGTGATCAAGTTATAAAAACGCATTCTTAAACGTTTACTTTTTTCATTATACAGTTCAATATTCAATATACAACTTGGGTTTTTATCTATCAACGAATCACATATACTGAACAAAAGTTAAGAAATAAACAAGAAAATAAACAAGGGTAATAAAACTACAAACAATAACAACAAACAGAAAACAACAAGACAATTTAACGACCAAAATTACAAACAATGAAAAATGCATGATCACATAATAATAAATAAACAATAAACAAAACAGGCACAGAAAATAATGAAAAATAATAATAAAGAAAACAATAAATAAATACTACTTTCAAGCAAAACTAGATCATGAAATAACAGAACTAAACAACTTACAGAACAAGACAAAAAATCAAAATAAGATCAGGAAACAAGAAAACAAAACAACAAAGATAAAAATATTATTAATAAACAAATCAACAATCAACACAAACAAAATAAATGAGAAAACAGCAAATGGTAAACTTATCTAAATAATTAACTGCCTGATCAGAAAACCCTCGACCTTTGTCTGGCTTAAATGACAAAATTGTCTTCTGTGATGTGATAATGCTATAGAAAAAGCTCAATTATCCTTTTATTTGATAAAACATTTTTTTCGTGACATTTTTGACATATATATGTCATTCATTAATGAGTGTTCATATTATTTGTTTTATCTTTTTTCTCATGATTGATTCTTCTTGATGGCCTAACTTTAACGAATATTACACAAAAGACATTTGAATAGATTGTCCTAATTTATATTATCTAATTTTCTGAGTCTTCAAGAAATTGGAGAAGAAAAGACCCTGGTATTAAACTGACGTTTTTAACTCATTATCTTTTATGACTTAAATCTTCCCTTTCCGAGGAGAATTTAGAAATGCCAAAAATTCCTCAAAACCTCATCTATATGTATATGATAGGATAAAAATTTTAATATATTTAAAGATACAAAAGTCGGAAAAGATCCGAGTTTGATCCTCGTAGCGATTATGAACAAATCTCTATTTATTGGACGCTAATACCTATCATCTATTGAACTAAAAGTATTTGGTTTTGTTTAAGATAACTTACAGAAGCGAAATCTATTTCTAATTAAGCATTGAAGAAAACTCGAAGCAACGGTTTTCTCGACTCTAATGTCTGATTTCCGTGTTATAGGTTCGTTAATCTTTCTCCGTTAGGACCACACCTTTGCCAATCATTTGATTAAATATTAAGAAATAACCATGTAGTTATGTTATTATTTCTTTAATTTTGGTGAATTTGTGACATCAGGTGTGAAATTAAATACAGTTTTGTTTTAATAATGGTATATACAAACGGATATTTACACGCTAATTGAAAATCTAGTTATACATACATGTATCAATTCATTTTTTATTTAGGCTATTACAGGGTAAAGAGGGAAAATTAACTGGCAGTGTAATAGACAAATGGTGTGAATGACGAGAGGAATGATCTATTTTGAATTACAAGCATTTTTCAATTCATTTCTAAATTATGCATTCAGAAAACACGTAATGCATTAACTGCTACTTTAATTATTGTGCAAGATTAGATTACAGCTCCTAATCTCCCCTTTAGTTTCGAGAACCACTATAAATATCCTTGTGAAAAAGTTTCTCCGTTTTCTTGAAATTGTCGTGTTTCTCTATTTTTCTGAGTCATGACAAAAGAGAAAAAATCTGACTGGGTTTAATATAAGTTTTTCTAGTTCATTCGACTAAACATTTTACTTTCAAATAGTCACAGACTGGGAAAATAGCTTAAGTAATTCGAAGATGAACCTTTGTATGTTTTGACCATTACTAAATAAGATGATGAGATGAAGGTTTAATTTAATCAGTTTTCAGAAACTTTAGCTTTATAAAACGTAAGGAGTAAAAAGACTGACTAAATAAATTTCATCTCTCTCTCTATCTCTCTCTCTCTCTCTCTCTCTCTCTCTCTCTCTCTCTCTCTCTCTCTCTCTCTCTCCATTGGAAGAGTGGTGTGACATAGTAGATAAGGCGTTATCGAACGGCCTCTCATCGCTGTGGGTGCGATCCAGGTCGAAAAGATTCCCCCTGTTGTTCGCCCTACTGGTTGTCTCGTTACCAGTATAATCGACTGCGATGTTAATCTGGAACGAGTTTAATAGTAGTCTGAAAGTCGCCACAAGAGCACACTAGTACACTATAGATCAGAAACACCTGAACACTCTCTCGCAACACATAAACTCGTTTGGCGATAAATCCCCGAAAACAATAAAAATTGTCTCATCACAAATAGAAAAAATAGCAGATTGTAACTTAAAACCAAGTAAAACCCCTCGATAATTTGATTATATTATAAACCTTAAGCCTTATATTAAAAACTTAAGAATTACGTTTTAACAATCTTAATTGGCAAAAATAAACGATTTGTTTATGATCTGGACCTAACGGTTAAATTAATAAAATCTTAGAAAAGTTTTCAGTAAATTTTACGAAATATGAAGTGGTTCTGTATCATAAAATGTAATTCATTTTATCAGTTTCTCTAGCAGGAAATCTTACATTGAATCTGTAATAGTGCTAGGTTCAATAAATGTTCAATAACGACAATTTTAATGCTTGATGTATCTTTTTTTTAAAAAAACTTACACATACATACGTCACTGAATATGTTCTCTAGTGCGCGGTTCAGATCAGGAGTTTTATAATCAGTGGTATCAATATATTATTATCGTCTTTTGTTGTCTTGCTTTGTTATTTGTACCATAAACCTGTTATGTGTTCTTGGTAGCGTTGGCAAACGTCAAGTTTATATTCTTCAGTAATAATAATTTTTAAAATTTATTGAGTCTCCCACCTGTACATTGTATTTGGAAAACTTTTTTTGTTTCAAAGACATATAAATATTTTTTTTAAAAAGTTAAATATTTGAAATTTTGTTTTAAATCATTATCAAAACAATATTTTTCAAAAAATATAAGTTAAATATTATACAGCACATTCGCATTACACTTCAAGAAGCCAGTTTGACAGCATTAATTTAACATTGCCACTGATATGCGTCAGGATTCATTGACTTTCGTAATGTTATATCCTCAATTCTTTATTTTAGGGATATATGTTTATATGTAGGTGTTGTTGATTTATTGTTTGGCACAATGATGAATTTTTATCCAGATTTACGTAAGCTTCTTTCTAAGATTACCAAATGCTAAAGTTATTGCGGCATATAGGCGTTTTTTCTCCAAAACCGATGAATGCAATTTATTTGTAGACAAATTACGATGTTATATTTGGATTCTTTTGTATCTTAATTTCATTGCTACTACATTTCTATCGTTTAATGTTAACGACTTGATGAAATAATTTTAAATTTTAGGACTATTTTAGGAGGTAATAGACCTTTTGTCTTTTTTATTTACTTATCCATTTATATAATTTTAGGTTTGACATTTTCTTAAAATAATACAAGCGTCACAAAAAGTCATTGAAAACCAGGTTGATGTATATCAGAATAGGTGTATCTATCATACGTTCAATTCAGCAGTAAATAATCCCAGTACTGGGACAATAAAGTTGGACCTAATCTCTAATTCTAATTTCAAGAGTACAGTATAGCGGGATATTTTAGCAGGGTTCAATTTTGGCGATTTTGACAAGAAAAGGTCATTTGATTTCTTTTGCTTATATATTTTGACGATTTAAAACAACTTATTCATGGTCAACTGGTATACAAATATTTTTTTTAATTTTTTTATTTTGGCAATTTTAATACTACCACTAAAATACGCAAAAATTGGAACCTAGCAAAAATTACCTGCTATAACCTCGAAATCAGAATAAGGCCCAACTTTATTCTCCCAGCACTGAATATTATTATCTGCTAAATTGCAGATTGAAATTACTTCTGTTCTCTTTGTTCAAACTCTTCGGTCTTCTTGTAACTGATGAGGAATGAATTTCCGAAATGTGCTCATCTGGAACATCAGAATTTAAGTGGTATTTGTGGTATTTATTTACGACCCCTGAGCCGTTACCGCTGCTGGTGGAGTAAAACTCCCGGACGGTATCCATAACTAAGTAGACAGCTCTTTGTGCTGTCAGAAAATGTACCATTTAGCAAACTTTTCAGCCGTCTCCAATTTTGAAATTTATTTAAAACTAAGGTTTGTTCCCTCGTGCAAAGCATTCCTTGGTTGGATTTGGATTTATATGATTTTTGAACTTAAGATTCAATAATTTTAAACTGTTTGGCATTGTTTTTTATCTATCAAACTTTTCAAAGATAAATTTGTATTGTGCAGAAATTTTTTTTGAATTTAAGATCTTTTCTTATTATAAAACACATGGGAATTTTTATGCAAGATATAATATAATGGAATAAAAGAATTTTTTTCAAATTTTTTTTCTTGTTTCTCTATATCGAATTGTAAATAATCTTTCCTTATCCAGGGAATATTCGATCCATTTTGCATACTTAATGTACAAACTTGTTCAATCGTCTGGCACCTGTCTCAGATTAAGCCCCTGACTCAAGATAAAAAATTGAAACATTTGAGTTTTGTTACAATAATTAATTCTGCTTATTGGAGCCAATAACTATCATTTATTTTAGCTTCAAAACCAAGCTTGAGGTGTCAAACCCAGGGAGCAAAGATTAAGAAGAGCAATCTTAGAAATCATTAATAAAATAATAGAATTGAAAACCGCATTCAAACATACAAACTAATGTTCTGAGGTCGAATGGGTTAGGGCTTTTAATAATCTTGGAAGATTAACTATTAACTTCAAACCATTTCCAATAATAGCGGAAACAATGACCTGTCCAAGTTACTGGATCTTCTCATTTATGTCAAACAAAGAGTCGAACATTCAATCTATTTCTGTAAGCTTTGGCCAATCCTGTAATTATATTACATTGACCATAAGTTATAAGTTACCTCGTTTATACAACCTAGCTAGCTAATTTGTTCTAATATTGATTGGACGTTGGTAGCTTGACTATTAACCAATGATTTGTTGACATTCTTCTTCTTGAGTAAAGCCGTTAATTTGCAGTTTAATTGAAAGTTGTGGAATAGTTCTCAATGACAATGATTGGTGGTGTAAATAATCACAGAGTTGTATACTCACCCATTGACAAGAGAATCTCACATAAATACAATTTATTTCTAAAGATGTAAGTAACAAGATTGTTAGAAATTCGTCTGAGCAATTTCATTCTCTTTTTTTTAAAAAAGAGAAAAAAATTGTCAACTGCCAAATTACAAAGTATAACAATCTAACAGAGAACATTTGTTACAAAGGCTGATATATTTCCAACGCTATTATTTTTCAAGTGACACATTTTAACAACTTTTTTACAAATATGTTTTCTCCAGGCTTTAAAGTTGGATTGGTAAGAAACCACATGAATTAAGACAAACCATTTTCCTGCTATGTCCTGGGTTTGTCCAAAGAAGATAGTTTATAAGCAAAGTTAGTAAATGTGTCATTTAGAATGTTTAAAATTGTATCGCTGTGATGTTTAAAGCTTCTTCCCCTCCACATTTTTATTTTTGATGTCTGTGTTTTGGATATTGACTTCAGGTATATAAATAATATACTGGTACCTTTAACTTTTGTTAAAAGAACTTAATAACCAGAATGAAAGGGGGATGGAGTTATAATCCACAAATGTATTATATCTTGTACTAACCAAAACATAAATTACAAAATTTTAACTAAATTTACGACATGAAGCCACATCCATACAGAAAACATTTTACCAAATATAATCATCCAGCAATTCGCTGTAAAGCTTTTATCGCATTAATAAAACAAAGCTGATGTAAACGGAAAAAGCTATAAAGTAATGCTTATATTGCAAAGTCATTGATGTTTATATTTTACATTTGTTTTATGTCAAGTAACTGAAACGTCCTAGATTTGTTCATTTAACCACAAATATAAAGGGTGAATATGGTCAGAAACCCTTGTTTGATTTCCTAAATCCTGCTAAGTGTCTTAAACTGTTGTCTATTTAAATATTTGACACTAATTCCCTCTTTATGGTGTTTTGTTTGATGTTTCATTGAAATTTCTTCTTTTTTTTTTTTTTTTTTTGGTTTTTTACTCAATGTTTCATTGGATGCCCAACTTTTGCTTTTCTTCTGAATGTTTTATTAGAACCCCCACTTTTTTGTTTTTCTCTGAATGTTTTATTGGAACCTCGCTTTTTTGTTCTCTTCTGAATGTTTTATTGGAACCTCGCTTTATGTTTTCTTTTGAATGTTTTATTGGAACCTCGCTTTTTTAATGTTTTATTGGAACCTCGCTTTTTGTTTTCTTCTGAATGTTTTATTGGAACCTCGCTTTTTGTTTTCTTCTGAATGTTTTATTGGAACCTCGCTTTTTTTTCTTCTGAATGTTTTATTGGAACCTCGCTTTTTGTTTTCTTCTGAATGTTTTATTGGAACTAGCTTTTTGTTTTCTTCTGAATGTTTGTTGGAGCCACACTTTTTTGTTTTTTCCGAATGTTTTGTTGGAACATCACTTTTTTGTTTTCTTCTTAATGTTTTATTGGAACCTCACATTTTGGTTTTTCTTTTGGATATTTCATTGAAGCTTCACTGAATTTTTTATTACTGAATATTTCAAATGGACATCGCGTTTTGATTTTGTACTGGATGTTTTATTTAAACCTCTTTTTGTTTTCTACTTGATGTTTCATTGGAAGTCTATAAAAGGACTTTCCTTTCGAAAAATAGTTTAGAGTAATAGCAATTGCTATTTTAAAATGTTTCGTTTGAACATTAAAGTAAATTTTCTTAATTATCATAAATCAAATACTTCATTGCTGTCAATGCATAAAGAAAAAGAATTAAACCAAACTTTTTGCATTAAATACACTTCATACATATATCCCTGAAGAATACTCACTGAACATGTTACTTAGATATTTCTTGTGCTAATTGCAGTAATTTGGATGTATTAACAATGTAACAATAACACCTTTCGTAATTATTCTGAATCAGTGTAACTTATATTTCAGTGAGCATTTTGTTTCTATAATACCTTAATTTACCTAAGAGACCAAGAGTGTGGTATAACTGAAGACAACAGAATTCCAAACTATATTTTTCGCTTAAAAGCGTTGAAGCACTTACAATGAAAATAGATTTTTACAATTTTAACGAGGTATCATGAAAAACTGTACTTTTCTTATCCGAGAACAAATAATTGTCATTTGTTGAACTTTTTCCAAATTAATGATCATTCTTTGTAGAAAAAAACCGCATACAGTTGAACTTGGATATATTGAACTCTTTTATCGCTTACATTGAAATTAAATGCATTTCCCTTGCAAAACTCCATCAATTTCTTTGTTGGTATTTCCCATTTATATTGAACTCGCTTTGGTTGAAATGTCGGTTAATTTGAAAGGTTTATCTAAGTCCCCTGAACCGTTTAAGCATTGTTTTGATAACGGTTTATTTGAAGTCGCTGAGTTAAACATTGTAAACAAAATACACGTTTGTAGACACAAAAACACACGTGTGTAGGTGAGCAGTTCTCTGAATCTGTGATATGGATAAAAAATAAAACATGAACCATATTCACTGAGTTGTTTGTCTTTATTATGAAATTAAGAATAGAACACACAGGATGGCTAATCAAACACAAAGGAAACAATTAAAAATAGGTGCAAAGTTTGTAATTTTACAGGCATTTACATTCGTAAAACAACTTGAATTTTTGTGTTTATTTCGGATAAATTGAAATTCGATTAATTTGAAAAGAATCCTGCAGTCCCTTGGATTTCAATATAACCAAGTTTGAATGTATATAACATAGTGTTAAAATTAAAAAAAAATGTAAATAATTTAAATGTAATATTATTAACGAATGAGAAACATGAATGAATGAGCTGAAATCTTTATGGTAAGAAATGCTTGATTCGTGTATGGGAAGTCGGTGTTCGAGCCCAGGGTAAGTCTGACCAAGACTTGAAAAAGGGTAGTTACTGTTCTTTCGCCAAGCACTCGGCATTTAGAAATTAAAAAACAAGGGATCCTTAATAGGAGATCTTAAAAACCGATGCCCAGTGTCACGGCAGGCGTTACACGCTAAAGAATCCTCTCTGCATTATTGGCCTGCAAAGGTCAAAATGTCTGTCACTTCATCTAAAGCTGATGACGCATCGATATAAGTGACCCGCCACCAGATTTTGGGTCCAAATGAGGTATATGGGTCAAATTGAGATAATGGCATATTCTAACACCTTATCACCTTCTGTACATTGTCTGAATTTTTTTTCAAAATATCTCTTATATCTTAAGAGAAAATAGTGTTTAAAGAAACCATAGCAACCATCCATTCTAGCATGATTTTGACCATGAATAATTATTGTCCGTTTAGTTTTCAAGTAATGTGGAACATTCTTTATTAACAATTGAGTTAATACATATTTATTAATACTATTAAAATATTTTTCAGAAGTTAGATTCTGTCTTTTGATATTTTTTCATATAATTTGAAACATTTTTATCGAAATGGTTACCATGGCAACAGACATTGATGAAGGGCAGATCAGCCATACCAACGTTTACTCTTTTCATTTTGAAGATCAATACAGTTGTCGGTTTAAATTTGTATTTTGAAATAACTAGTGTGTAAATTTTTTTGTGTGAGAGCACTGAAAGTAGAAGATGCATATGGATATCAAACCAAAATATAACAAATAATAATTATCTAACTCTAAAATTGTACATGTCTCCAAAATGACAAGCGTAAATTTAATATGTAATTCAACTGAAGGTTGTAATTGAAACAAATTGTGTTTGAAATACAAAAAAAATGATATAACAAACTCTGTGGAGTTTAGAGGTGGTGTAACACCACCCAGTCAAGAATATTTTACTTGCATTTAGTCTGTCAGTTCTGTAATGGTGGAAGAAACCAGAGTGCCCAGAGAAAACAGCTGAGCTTCAGTAAGTGAACTGAGAAACTTCCTCACACTTTGATGTGCCAAGAGTGAGATTCGAATCTTACGACGCTTTACACCACCGGCTACCAAAGACCTATAGTTCAAAAATTGCTGTTTTATTGGGTTTTTTTTAATGTTTACAAATGAAGAAAATATAAGTATGAATAAGGAAAACAAAAGAACACTGGAGATAATGGGGTTTTTGTTACAAAACTATTTGAGGATTGCACTTTTGTGCACTGCACATCAACTGGAGGAAACTTTATATCTCAAATTCACAGCATAAAAATACTACTACTTTTTTGTAATATAATCAATAAAGAAAATGGTCACGAAGGTCTTTGATGTTCACCTGAACAATTTGGAATTAGATTGAAGTGATTTCTTCATAATTTAACCTCACCACTATTTGATTTATAGAGGGCAGTAATTCATACCTTATGCAAAAGAGACCTATATTTCTATGCAGTTTCATACCTATCAAAGTTTTAAATAAATATTTTTAAAAAATTGGATGTTTACCAGACATAATAAAGTACTTGATGCTTTCCAGTTACTGAAAATGACATTAACGACCCCACTTATTTTCTAATAAGAGGCTAGGAGCTACAAAATAAACAAATAAATACTTTTTAAAATAAATATTTAATAATGGGTTTTCAAATATTTTAATTATGACACAAGGAAGACATCTTGTGTCTAAAACTGATAAAACTATAATTTTTCCAAAATAACAGGACATAACAATATGCCACGATTTGATTTTGTGTGACCTGTAGCTTTACAGTGACTGCACTTTTGTTTTTTGTCAGTTTCACTTTCTACATCAAATTTGATAACTGGTTTGTCCATAGCGGGTTTAGGGCAAGCCTCATTGTTTGGGCAATAAGGTCCAACTTCTTCAAACAAATACAACTGCCTGGCTGCATCAAGACCTTTTGGGACCAAGATATTAGGCAAAACACCAGGGTTTTCAAATCTAAATGTTTTGGTCTTCAATACATTAATTGCTTCTTCTTCTTCTTCATCGTTGGCATACTTTTTCAAAAAAAACAATGCCTGGGTTTTCTTTATTTATTCTGGAAATATGAAAAAAAAGCCTATGAACATACATGTTAATTGATTTGAATGATATGATTTAATAGAAAGACTGAAATAGAAATATCATAGTTTATAGACAACTGTCTTTTATAACAAGGTGTCATTTATTAACAGATCTCCTGTATAGATATGTGCTTTACAGATGTCATAGTAAAGGCATTTAACACTTATTTAAACTGCCATTTAATACATTGTTGATATCTGACATTGAGGTATATACTAGTATTGGATGTAAAGTGTGAATAAGGGTGACAAATTTTATATAGCTACCTGAATTAACTGCATTATTTGAATAAAATAAATAATATCAAATAATTTTTAGAGTTTTTAAATGGTGTTGAGCAATCCAGTAAAGATTATTTCATTCATGTTGAGGTGGTTATTTCAAGAATGCCGGAGAAAACCAGAGTACCTGGAGAAAATGCCTGACTTTCGACAAGCAAACTTATTAAAAAGTACCGGTATTTACTGCAACATGGAATTGTTAAAATTAACAGATTACTATTATTTACCGAAACTCATGATATGATTTCAGATGAGGAATTGGTTTGAAAAACTTCTTCAAAAAACCTTTTTAAGCATATAATGTCACAGGACATTCAAGATCATTAACCAAATGGGGAATATTATGCCCATTCCTTGATGACTTGGGGACAGAATCCGCAAGTACTTTTAGAGTTTCAACTGTTGTTGTTCTCCATTTGACCTTCCACAGTCCAAAATGACAGTCAGGGTGGAATTTTGTATGGCCAGCCTCCATTAGAGAAAATCTGATGGAATCATGTTGTCCTGTCATTACACGCCATAAGCCATATTTAAAAAATACAGATGTTACTGTAAAGTTAGTTTGATGTAAAACAAAATTGCAATGAAGTATACT
The DNA here is from genome assembly GCA_029721355.1 of Tegillarca granosa. Classification (NCBI taxonomy): domain Eukaryota; kingdom Metazoa; phylum Mollusca; class Bivalvia; order Arcoida; family Arcidae; genus Tegillarca; species Tegillarca granosa. The sequence continues at coordinate 21,539,294 of CM056600.1, read as the reverse complement.
CGTAAACAGAACACCTGTTCCTAGAGAGCAAATAGATTCAAGTTCAACCTGTGTCTACAGCATGTATTCCATACTTCCACCTTTATACAAAAGGCATTTGTAAATATCACAATTCACAATTACTCTTACCTAATGTAAACACTTAAAGCAAAAATTGATGACAGGTAATCTATTTAGACACTGATATTATTATATACAGCTTATGTATACAAGGTTTATACAGTAGTTACAGCAGAACCTATTTATAAAGACCCTCTTTAAAATAGCTCATTGTTGTATAAATTCAACCTATGTTATAAACATGTTGCCCATATTAAGTGTTTATAGATGTGTACTAACAAAAACCAATGCATACTTTTTTAATCCACATTTCTGGCTTTTGTATCATGACCAAACTGAGGTCAATAATGTTACGTATTTCCATGATAATTGTGAGGATATTTCTCATTTTCACAGATTTATACTTCAACTTACCCAATTACTGTGTTATTTTTATTTTGACCTGAGCAATTGTCCATATGAAGGGCTGCATTTGTTTCTCCATAACCTCTGTATAAAAAATGATGGTGTAGCATGCTGGCAACTGAGTTGACACCTTTACCTGTTTGTTCAGCCTCATCAATTAAGTAAAATATTTGTGAACCTAAAAATACAAATATAAAATAATACACCTATTGCATATTTATTTTGCAAAAACTTATTTCAAGCAAGTGTTGTCCCAATTTCAAGTAAAATTTGCCAAGCATAAAAATTTTGAACATAAACTTATTTGTTTTCCAATAACTAACACTGTTGAATGTTTCACTAATGATAAATCTTGAGGGAATGGAGCAGTACCTTCAACAAAAACTGAAGAATGTTAGAGAAAAAAAGTTTCATATAGCAATTTATTTTTCAGATCACAATATTCTCAGGTGATGATCATATGGTATCGTAAAACTAAACAACAGAATGTATTTCACAATAATATACAAGTAATTAATTGTCATAATGGTGAAAAGGTACCAGTACATTTCCAAAAAATAAATCATTTACCTCTGAAATTTCTTCAAAAAATTCAACGTCCTGGTTTTCAATCAAGTCCGGTGGTATTGTGCTGATGGATGAACATGCACTTAATTGACTCATAACTGCAGATAGTATTTAAATTCACTAATTTTTGCATTTAGATATCCAACATTTGCGTTTACCGCCAATTATTTACATTGCCAACGGAAGTAAATCAGAATTTATGTCCCTTGTATTTATAGATAATAAACGGTAAGTCGGATCCGAACCGGATGCATTGTGCGCTTCATTTATTTATTTATTTATTTATTTATTTATTTATTTATTTATTGGTCACTTTATTCGATTTGTCAAATCACAGACAAGACAAAAGACGCCGTGTTGTTTTAAACTTAAGTGTAATAATTTGTTTGTGCAGTTAATCAAGTTGAAAAAAAACAGGTGTCTGCAAAATGTTCTGACGTCAAACTTTAATGTTATTTTTCTTACTATGACGTAATACCTCATTTGGACCCAAAATCTCGTGGCGGGTCACATAAGTGAAATATTATTGACTTGAGCGTTAAATCCTGTTAAGTCAATAAATCTTACAATAAGGTCCTTTTGAGACAGAACATGGGATCCGATTTTGGCAAACATGTTGAAACTTACTTCATGATATTTCATCTCTCATCAATTGCTCTCCGAACTCATAAATGGGTATGTCATTTCCAGGGTAATCATGAGCCATGAACAGCAATTTTGATTTTTTTTTTTATTAAAATCAAAGACCATCAATAAAACACAGACGTTAATAACTCTTGGTACGTTAAATTATTACTTACTACATACAGAAAATTAGTCTCACATTGATGGACCTAGTTCGAGTGTACTAAGATGAGAGAGAGAGAGAGAGAGAGAGAGAGAGAGAGAGAGAGAGAGAGAGAGAGAGAGAGAGAGAGAGTAATCTGACCAATCAAAGCATGAGAGAGAGTAATCTGACCAATCAAAGCATGTAAAACATAACGAAAGAAACGCTAGAAGCGACTTGTAGAATAATTTCCAAATACATATAACTGTACACCGAGACGATAGTCGACATAACACAATACGATCTTATTTAACCAATCAGATAAAGGATTAGAAGTTTGCATGTAAAAGTAGAATCTAACAGCTCCTTAGACGTCTACCATTTCCGGATAACAGTGTATCAATGTCTGAAATCATACGTTATTTTGTCCGATTAATATTTTTAATTTTAGTTAAAATGATCGTTCAAAAGTTGCGCATGCGTTACACAACATTTAAGCACGAAATTAAGTCATGATTTTATTGAAAAAATAAATTTTAATTGTATCGATTTCACGAATGTTTGTTAACATGTTCTAACGTTTTTATATAATGTTTCAATTTTATATTAAAATATCACGCGAATCTATCAAGATTTATCATGTGTTCGTGATATATTACGAGATTTCACACAAGATAAAATTGTTTTTCGATTGAAAATAATCTTCTTGAAGTTTACAATCACAAAAAACGTTCTTTTTGTCTTTATTGCTTGCTTTGAAAGCGTTAACAGAATTTTTTAATTTGATAATACATCTTTTAAGAACCTAGTCTAAATGGAATTATTCACTTTTATTTCCAATGTTTCGACAGCAGTCTTTGTTTTAAGTGCGTCAGATGTTAGCTAATGTTTTGCGCATTTCACAAGTTTAACAAAGGTGTCAAATAAATGTGTGAACACATGCACATCATTGTTCTTTTCTGTCCTCGAAATGGTTTGTAGGTAAATCACTGATAGTAACACGGAGCATTAAAAGCAAAAGGTGAAAATCTCCACCTTAAACTGATGGCTTTATTTGTTTATTTACATTGAAATTAGTTGCATGTTTCGGCTTCAAACCATATGTATTTATACTAATTACATGTACTAGTTTTATGAACATCATCTGATGATTGTGAAAGAAAACAGAGTTTTCGGTTTAAATAACAAACCTCTTTTCTTAGATAAAAGACATTAACTGTTGTATGATAGCGCTTTTAGTTTTTAATGACAGTTAACCTTTTTTAACTTAAAAAAAATTCTTATATCCTTACACTACTTAATAGAAATGAATACTTCTGTTAAAAGTTGGCCAAAATATAAATCAATAGATTAAAGTGTGAAAAAATTATATTTAACATGAGTGGATTGGGTTAATGGTATTTTACGCCCCAGTCAAGAATCTTTCGCTTATTTCGAGGCTGTCATTTCTGGGATGGTGGAGGAAACCGGAGTGCCCGGAGAAAACCACTGACCTTCGGCAAGTGAACTGAAAAACTTTCTAACAATAGGATCTTTCCCGATTGGGACTCGAACCCAGGCTCATTTTAAAAATTAAAAACTTTTTCCATTTCTATTGTCTAATTTTCAACAGTCATTTTGTACTTATGAACTACAGATTCGAATTGTTAATAGAGCAAATATTAAGAACAATAAAAATATTTATTCGACACTTTGATAATAAACGATTTTTCTAATATGGCCAATAGTTTTGTATGGAAACACATCTCTATTGACAATTTTCCGTCGTTTTGAAATATGAACTTTTTTCACTAACCTATTAATGTTTCACCGACTTGTTATATAAACCTATAACGAGATTGCTTTTCCTTTGAAATCCATTTGTATTCATTTTATTATTGTGTTATAAACAATCAGAAATCCCTAGATGCCTAATTCTCTCTTTTAATTGAGACTTCTATTAAAGTAAAATACTTATTAGACACAAATTGATTCTTATTTCTAGTTAAACAAACATGACTTGAAGAAGGGATATTTAAATTTTGATTGGAAGCAATTAAGATCCTTTTACCAAAACAATATACTTCTAATTCCCCTATTTGATCGATGTTTAATTGAACCCGAGGGATTCCGTTTTCACATGCTTGTCAAAGCACAAAATATCGGATTCTCTCTGCCTTTATTATCTTACCACTGATTGTTTTATTTATAAATACGTTCCGGGAAATATGTCTCCCGGTAGAGCAATTATTTACAAGAATACAAGGCAACTAAAAGATGAACAACCAACATAAAGTTTCCAAATACAGCAATCTTTGTTTGCTAAAGAGATCTGAGGTTTAACGAAGTTCTATGATCTTTATTTTCTTAAGAGACCTTTTTTTTTTTTTTTTTTTTTTTTTTTTTTTTTTTTTTTTTTTTTTTTTTTTTTTTACTAATTTTACGTATAGAACAATAAGGTAAATATGTTATCAATCAGAACGTTTTTCCCCAAGTAGAAAATAAGTGGTACTCATATTATCATATCAGTAAAGCTAAGTATAGATCACGTGTGTATAAAAATGGCGTTTATTTCGGGAGACATCAAGAGCAAAACAATACGGTTATTTCCATCCATTTTCTTTTATATTTGTTTGCATGTTCCTTAAACCTATATAAACTCATAAACGATTTAACTGACGACTAAGGAAACCACTCAAAATTAGATTGCCAACCATTTTTTACTTGCCAGTTTGCATAAAAATAGTTTAAAAAGACTCCAATAATTATGAACATCTTTTGTTTTAACAAACAAAAAAATCTGTCATCTGGCACAACATATTTTTTTCAGAAACAGGGGTAATGATAAACAGTAAGTCATTTAGGGGTCAGTGTCCCACCATGCGATCAATTTTAATCAGTTGTGGATGTTGAATTGCTCGAAGGAATTGAAACAGCATGAATATTACTTCTAATCAATTGGATTCAGATTTAGTGCTTTCCCGCGGTAATTGAGCTATTTTGACAAAATTAGGAATTCTAATCTTTGATAAACACTCATTCTGATCGCTCTAATCTCGAGAACCCCAATGGCTCGATATCGGTTCTCACCTGAAATCGACAATTTAACATTTTAATTATCTCCCAACATTTGCCAATGACGATTTTAACGTTATGATATTACTATTATTATTCTTGTCTAAAAAAATGGAATTTTAAACATAAGCACTTGCACATAATTTAATACAAGAACATTGGGCTTTAATCCAATTTCTTTTATAAATGTCTGTTTGAGAAAACAACATTTATATAGGATGAGGAATGATTTTTCGCAATGTGCACATCTGGCACATCAAAATTTAGCAGGTATTTGTTATATATATAACCTTTGATTTGAAATTTTGAAAGTCATTTGTTTATTCTGTAATAGTTAAATGTAAAAGTTCGTCATAAATACTAAAGATAACATAAGATATGTCTAAGGTGGTAAAATGAGATTATTTTACCCTACCTTCTTCGAAGCATCAATCAACCCTTGATTCCAGCGTTGAAGGAGTGGAGTGGAGTAATGGTGTTTTACGCACCAGTCAAGATTCTTTCGTCCTATTTCGAGGACTGTCAGTTCTGATATGGTGGAGGAAACCGGAGTAATCGGAGAAAACCACCGACATCCGGCAAGCGAACTGACAAACTTTCTCACACTAGGATCTGTTCCGAGGGAGAATCGAACGCAGGCGGTGAGAGGCGCTTTGATCCGTAAGCGCTCGCTTTAGACCATTAGGCCACCGAGCGTTAAAGAGACTTCTCTTAACAATGTTAATAATTATCGTTAAAACGATTGAATAACTTAAAAGCAGAAATCTGCATGACAAATTTGTTTAATTTTCTTTAAAAATATTCGAAATCTATAACATAACATAACAAAAAAAAAAAAAAAAAAAAAAAAAAAAAAATAGAACGTTTTTGCGGTGTGTTAGTTTGTTAACATGTATTTAATCCTCTTCGCTGAAGAGTACGCTTATGTCCATCATCGCTTCAAAATTTCGTAAAATTGAAAGAACATTGACAAAGATAACGTTTTTGATGACTCTTAAACATTATAACATCTACGATTTCTTGATTGAAAGTCGAAACAAGATAGAGATTGTTGGCACTTTTTTAAATACACAACATGTCTGAAGATTATCTGCAAGCAACACACACACACAGAGAGAGAGAGAAAGAGAGAGAGAGAGAGAGATATGCTGTTTGTATCTCTAAAACAAATGTTTTTGCTGCATTTTTCTTAATTTTTCAGGTAATTAACCTTATTTTGGTTCATTTAAACTTTTTTTGTAAAATCTACAAAAAGATAATGATATTATTTAGTTAGATTTATGAAATTTCACATATTAATTCTAAAATGTTTCATCATAATCGACGGCGCCTCAGATCTTAACAGTTTAAGTGGGAATTCGTCACGCAACTATTCCCGCTTTATATAGAATTATAGAAATGATTTATTCTTTAATTTCTTTAATGTTTAAACAAAACACAATCATTATTTAAATTAAACATGTTCTTAAGGCAATTATTGCGATGGATTTTGCCGCTTTCTTTTTTAGGTTCCAAAAATACCGTACTAAGTGCTTTGGATAATGACTGCATTCAATCATTTAAAAATCGGGATCGAGGTGCATGCTGCGTTTTAATCAAAGCTCTTAACTCTTTAATGAAAAAAAATTTTGATGCGTTACTCTACGCATTTCAGACATTTTTGGCATGTATATTTTGTCAGTAACTCAAATTTAAAATGTAATATGAATCTCGAGTCAATGTAAAAACAAGTCATCGGTAATCTCAGACACAAAAAGCTACGAAGAAACTCAAACTTCAAAAACCATTGTAACATATTCAACTGATATGTGTTATTTAGACACTAAATCTTTTTTTTTCTTTCTCTTTCTTCTTTATTCTTCTTCTTTTTTTTTTTTTTTTTTTTTTTTTTTTTTTTTTTTGATTTTCTAAAAATATTTTTTAAAAATAGATATCTTCTAACCACGATCCGTGACATTCATTTTCTAAAATTTCATTTCTTTTAGCTGTAAATAAACGGAATCCTCTAACCGGTTGGTCAGTGTTTTACGATGGTAATTATGATCTTAGAGTATGCGCACGGATGTACGGAAAACCCTAGAATAGAAGGTGAAACATGACAGATTGCATTAATTGTCCTTCATTAATATCCAGATGTATTGGAAATGGTGTTATGTATCCCTTACTAAGTCACAAATGACAAATTAAACGAAGTTCTTTGTTTAATTTATCGTATTTCATCGTTTTGAAAGTTGTGTTTAAATGACCCGGGTTTTGATGACGTAACCATGTTCTTATATTAGATCACAAATGCTGCATCTCGCTGGGTAAATACTGTTATTTCTGTATTAATTCGAGCTTTTATCTTGAACCAAATATAAGATTGTTCATTAGGAACATCAGTAATTAGATTAGCACCGTTTTAATTTTTTCTTTGGAAAGCTTAACGCAGATTTAAGAAAGGTCAAAAGTGTTATTTTTGCAGTTTTTTTTCAGATTTATAACAAATAAACAAATTACACAATATTTACGAGGATTCCCTAATCTAAAATCAACTCTAACGCACCCACAGAAAACGTTGAATCATAGAAAACTTCATGAATACAGTGAGTTTTTATCATTGTTCAAATATTGACGAAAGTCTCTTAAAAGGTCTACTAAAAATATAAATATGTATCAAATGTTCACCACGTACCTGCTAAACAAACCATTCTGAATTACTTTCGTACATATAAACTTAATTTTGCAATTATCCCGTTCAACCTTTTTTCTGTTAATAGTCTCTCTCTCTCTCTCTCTCTCTCTCTCTCTCTCTCTCTCTCTCTCTCTCATTTTTGTGGATAACTAGAAATAATTTAACATGCCTAGGTTACCACATGTATAACAGACGAAATATGAAATGAATCACTGATAGAACGATCCTATCATTTTCAATCATCTCAATAAATTTTATAATGACACAATTTTTCTTGTCGTATATGATCTAAAATTTAATTCATTAAGACATTTACACGTGAATACCATGTCATTTGTGCATTGCAAAGATTTTAATGCGCCATTAACTCAATAATTAAAATAATTTTTTTCCAAAATCCATTGCAATAAAATTCTGATGGATAAAAATTAGTATAACAGAATTATAGGAAACGTTCAATACAAACAGTGCAGGTTACTAGGAAAATAAAAATGCAACATATTTCTGTTGTATCAAGGTCAGAAGGTGTTCTTTAGTACTTTTTCTTTATATGGCCAATTGCCCACGATATCAAAGTGCTATAAAGCCCACTTACGAGATAAAGCGCCTCTTTACAGTTTTATGTAATTTTTAATCGTAATGTCAAATAATTTATCAATTCTCTTGCCGAAGGTTGTTTATTTTTTCCAGGTACTTCTGTTTCCTCCACTTTACCAAAATTGACAGTCTCGATATTCGTGAACGAATATTGTATCGACGTTAATCAAAAATACCCCAACCCATTGTACTGGGCAAGGTCTTCCACTAAAAATTGGTCTAAAATGTTGCTTTAGTTGTTATAGTCTACTCCAGTTTTCTTGTTGAAATTTAATTAAAATGGGAGAATAAGGAAATGGGCCGTACTTGGCCTGTCTATTGAAATTATTCTAGTGTCGTAATTGTGTTTTACGCCCCTGTCAAGATTCCTATACTTGCTTCTAGGTGGCTCTATTTGAAATGAACCCAATTATTTGGTTACACCACTACGGTAGCTCATTTGGTGCTCGCTTCGTAAGTGGGAGGTCGGGGGATCGAACCCCGACCGGGTCTCCTTAAGACTTGAAAATTGCAGGTGACTGTTCTTTCGCCAAGCACTCGCATTTAAAATTAGAACGTCACGGGGTCATTTGAATGAGACCTTAAAAACTAATGACCCGTGTCACGGCAGAACCTTCCCTGCACATTATCTTAAGCGCATTCAAATGTCAAAATTTTGCCACTTCACCTATAGCTGGTGACGTCTCGATATAAGTAAAATACTAGTGTTCTTGACGGGGACGTTAAACCTCATTAAATCAAATCATATCAAAATATTTGCTGACAGCTTCTTCTGCACACGTTTAAAAAACATTTACCTCTTTTCGTATCTTTATTTATATACCACTGACATAAAAGCATATGCCATTACGAAAAAACAACGAAGTTACTGTAGTTAAAAATTAACAACCAAAGGCTTGTATTTTAATAACAAATATTTGTCTTGTTAAACTATGAGACACATTAGTCTATCAACCTTAAAAATCGGAAAAACGTTTTAGATTCCCGAGTTTCATTCACGGACAATAACGGTTATTATTTATTACATTATAGAGTAGTTGTGATTTTTAGTCACCGATATAAGATTAGAACCCTTGTGACAGAATGCAGTTGGTCTATTATGTAATTTTTCAATGTGTGTTATTATAATTAATATAAACACTCTCTATGGGAGTATTAGGTAGTATTTAAGTAGAGATTGTTGGTAGTATTTAAGATAGATTGATCTACTGAGAATTCATTGATTAATGGAGTATACACCTGATTGTTTGTTTAAATGTTTATGAATTAAGATATCCCGGAAGTTACTCACCACTGTTTAAACTGATTGATTTAATGAGGTTTTACGTCGTATTCAAGAATGTTCCACTTATATCGAGACGTCACCAGCTAAAGGTGAAGTGGAAGGATTTTTTTTTACCTTTGTAGTGTGCTTACGGAAATGTGATAAGGGATTCTTTAACGTGCCACGCCTTCCGTTACACGGGGCGTCGGGTTTTAAAAGTCTCCTCCAAAGAACCCCGTGACTTTCGATATTAAATGCCGATTGCTTGGCGAAAAAACAGGTCACTATCAATTTTCATGGTTCAAACCCCGACTTCCGACATACGAAGCGTGCACTTTATCAACTGAGCTACCGTAGTGGCTTGCTATGTTTAGAAATGTAATAACATTAGAAAGTAATTGTGTTTAACCTAAGATTCAATACTAATATATTGGGTTTTTGGGATTACGGAAAAAACTAGAGTTGCAGAAAAAAATAACTGCCCGCTCTATGTTCAATGAAGTAGAACTTCTTAGATGATTTCAGAAGAAGATTAATATATGTTATCAAAACATAACACCAACCATTAAGCGCACGATAATAATAGTAATAATAATAATAATAATAAATCAGTACGTTACGTTAGATAAAGTTAGGTGAAACTCTAGCACTATGTTGCTTTTTGATCGAATTAAAATTATGTAAATCAATTTATAGGTCCTTTTAACAATAGTGCAATATTTTGTTTTGAACCAAACCTAAAGTTTCGTTGTACACTCCAAAAATTAATTGCCGTTTTGTGTCAAAAATTACATTTCATTTTCTAATACATATTTTGAAATATAAAATAAATAAATCAATCAATCAATAAATCAATAAATAAATAAACATTTTATTTTCCAATCCTTATTTTAAAGTCTTATTTTTAAAAAAAAATAGGAAAATATTCTTGACTTTTTTTAACGTAACCATCTAAAACATTTGTTTTTCTAGTTGCTAATAGCAACTTAAGATTTTTAGATGCATTGGTAAATATTATTCAGCTTCTTTCCCTTGAATTATCAAATATCGGTAAATTTTATCCAGCTTTTACCTTGAATTATCGGACCTATCCGACTTCATGGCTCCATTAATACAGCATGCATCATGCTTTTAATAACCAAGTTGTAAAAGTCACCGAAGCAGAAAAATGTTATTCAGATCCGTAAATTTAACAAAAGATTTCATTAAATGCTAAATAAAGCCCAAACAAGACATTGCTTTATAAATTGTTTTACCTTAAATTTAATCAATCTGTATGTATTAAAAGAGGTGAAAGGTCAATTGAAATTGATTCTAAAATAATTTTTCTCAGTAGGTGATAGCATTTAATCAGCAAGGATGACGAAACAGTTTTGAAGTCAAAATGGATTTTGTTTTGTTTTACTTTTTTATGAGCTGACGCAATTGAAAGTTGTAAAATTTGTTTGTTAAAGCTTAATAAATTAAAACATGCAAACATGCGCACTGGTTTACTTTTTGCTCTTGTTAATATGAACAGGCGAATAGTATGTACCATCACCCTCCTGAATTTAGAATTCCCGGAGCAAATGTTAAATATTCCAGGGAGATTAAGGGTAAAATAGTTAAATAACACATAACAACTGTTACTGTTCCCTGATTTTTTTTTTTAAATTAGTTTATAATTAAGTGTTATTACTTTCAAAAAAATATCATATATATATATATATATATATATATATATATATATATATATATATATATATATATATATATATATATATTATCTACATTGATGCAACTCTTATGGACTCATTGGCGTTTTGAAATTAAGTCAAGATTCTCGAATTGCTTATATTAGTTTTGAATTCGAAGCTAATAGCCATTGGCGAACAAATTAAGATTTTCTTTCACAGTAGGACATGCCTGTGGATTTCTTTCGAAGGTCTTTACAAGAACAGTGGTCACATATTGATAATTTATGGACAGTGATGGGTTATAGATTGTCAACTGTCATAACAAGTGAGGACCTTCTATTGCAACCCTTGTGTTGAAACAGTTCTAGACTTGTAAACATTGTCATTAGCAGCAGGTCTTGGTTTCACAATCGTTCCTTTTTTAAGATGTTTCTTAACTTAAATCTAGCAAATCTGAAATCTTAATAATTTGGTTAATTGCTTAGATATTGAGGAATTTAAGGTGCCATTTTGAAGATCACTTCGAACTTGTAACGCAACTGTATTTTGTTTTATTTTATTTTATTTTTTTTTTTTCAATTTTTAATTCAAAAAGAGATTGCTAAAATTTGCTAAATTTAAGTTAAGGAAAATTTTAAATAAGGAATGATTGAAAAACCGGAGCTAGGAAATTAAAATTATTAAATAACGACAGACAATACCTGTGTAATATAGAACGTTGATATTGACTTAGCCATTCTTGACAATAACCAATGTCATCAAGAACAACAAGATATAAAAATAAAACCACAAATAATAATAATAATAAAACAGACGACAATAACACACATGGTACTTGCTAAAATGCTTTAAAAAAGTATAAACATGTATTATACAATATCATTACAAAAATCATATTTAGTTTTATCAACTTATTAATATATGTAAATTGTAGTGGCGGGTGTTGAACTAATAATTGCGTAACTTGTTATAAATTTATAACAAAATTGTAAACTATTTTTCGGAAATTACCAATCAACGATAGGAATTGGAAACGTTTGATGTCATCTCATACTGTCCCTGATTGTATATAATGAGAGCTTTAAAAACATTTGCATTTAAATCAAATTATCAGAACGTCCGTCTCCGTTTTTATAAAACTGGAAATTTGATAGCAATACTGAATATGAGATCGTTGTTAAAATCAAATTATTTTAGCAGTCAGGGGAATAAAGATTTATCTCTTTTCCTTAAATATTAAAACAAAACATCAATCAATGTTTACGGTACATTATTGATAAATTGTTCCTTTTCGCTCTTCCGTATGATTAGGGGAAACTTTCTGCAAGCTAATCAAACATTGTTAAATGTATCTATTTTTAAATTCCCGATGTTTCCATCTCGACGTTAGTTGATTGCATATACAGCAGACGATAAATATGATATTTTTGTAATTTATCTTTTTAAACATCACTTTCTTAAATGACTGTTGTTTATCGTCGCATTAACCATTTCAGCTGATGGTGAAAGTTGTTTGTTTGTTTGTTTGTTTGTTTGTATTTAAGAGGTTTATCTAAGTACAAGTTCATGCATGCATGAGAAGTGCAAGTAAGTGCGATCAAATAATATAAACGTGTCTTATTGATAAAAAAAATTATTGTTTCCATTGTTATAGTTGACATATCCCCACAAAGGTTGTTGGTTTATTTCTTTGTAAAAAGGCGTATTTCTGATTGATAAATCGGCGTATATATGGGACGCTGGTTTTAAAACAAGTTTGGTGGATCAGGATCGTCCAAAAGCACAACAGTATATTGACACCACAGAGATTTGCTGCATCCGGGAGTAGGAAGTGTTATAATCAGTGGTCCCCATATATTTATGTCTTTTTATTTTCTTTGTTTTGTTTTCTTAGATTGTTTTTTCATTGACCTGTACTGGTTAGTGTTATTTATTGCGTTGGTCGTAACCAAACGCATGTCTTTCACTCTTGTCAAACACCACAGTGTAATGACAACACAACTAGTCATTTACTGAATCCGGGATTAGGGAGTGTTATCTTTTTATTTATCTATTTATTTATTTATTTGTTTATTTTCTTGGTTGTCTTTTCATTGACACGTACTGTTTATTGTTATTGGTTGCGTTTGTCGTTTCCAATTACGCGTCTTTAACTCTTGTAAAGCTGTACATGGCAGTTTTAACGTCGAATGCCTGCCTAGATATTGATCTTGCTCGGAAAACCCAGATAACCACATAACTGCTTAAATCACTTTACAAGTTAAGCTGAACAGATTGACCGTGGTTTAAATTAATCTGGACATTTTAACTCTAATACAACCCTTACTGTTGTATGTCTTATCAATTATTTAATATTCAATGGATTGATACTGCGTAAATCCAAAGGTCTTCACTGTCACTCAGCATTCCATGTTCCTGAATCTATTGCAATAGGAAATTGGCCCATCATGACAAAGAAAAACTTTTCTGCACGAATAAGTAGATTAGAAAGGCTTTAAGTGCGGAGTTGTCTGTAATTGAATTATCATCTGATTCAGAGATAAATACGTGATTTCTCTCTTTTTTCCTATTCTGAATTACAGCCGTTTGTACTATGCTTATTGCAGTTTTTATTAGTATCGTCAATACGCCTAAATAAAAAAAACGCGATTTCTCTCTATCCCGTTTATTGATTAGAATAGTCAATGAAACCACCAAAAAAAAATCTAAATGTGTATATTCGATAAATGCAATAATTTGTACAACAAATATTTCTCTGTTCATACGAGAAATAAAATAAACGAACAAACCCCTCCTAAGTGACATTATCCAGATCTTGGTATCATTTAAATGATCATTTTTGTTTGTTTTTGTGAGTCCCAAAAGACTTTTAACAAGAGATATTTGATCCCTAGCCACTGCCCACTATGCTACATCTTTAAAATTTATGATCGTACGATGATCGTTATGATCACTTATATATATATATATATATATATATATATATATAATCATTTTATTGCTATTATAAGGCCCTATTATTTTGAAGCTTTGATGAATACAAAAAAATATTAAATATTGTGTTCTAGTGATGCGTTAACTAAGATGGGAATGGTAGAATAACTCTTTTCCGTTCAATTAACTTCATTTATTGACAAAAAATTGTCCATTGGGCGGTAAACAACATTGGCAGACTAAGGTATTTAGAAGCTGATTATAGGTACCAATTCATTCTCTTGATAATTAGTGTTAGTAACTAGTTTCTACAATACAATAGGTTAAAAGCTAGATATGTTAATTCACTCTTTACTTTTAAAGAATACTGGGTAAAATGCCGAAATGGTATCCAATGGATTTGGTTTAGTAATGTTGTAGGGAGTTGAATGGAACTTTGACGACTTACAACCCATACAAAAAGGATTTTTCTTGTATCGAGGTACATGAAGTTCATTCAGGGATGGTGGTGGAAGCCGGAATAGCCAAACAAAACCAAAATCTCCGGAGTTTAGCAAGTAAACTGACAATCTTTATGGGATATACACAAAAGGGATACAAACTATGGTGATAAAAGACATTGCAATATGTAAGCGACTTAGACCAAACGGCATTCAAGACAGACCCGAACCACTTGCATCTTACAAACCGTTGTTCCTAATCAAGCACATAAGAGAAGATACATGTATTAGGACAAAGAACAACAACCCTATAAATAAAAACGAAAAATTGCTAATCATCATTAAGTTTTAATTAAAAATTATCATGTTTTGTAACTCTAAAGAACATTAAAAGGAAAGAATTGGAATGAAATAAGAAACCAAACAAATTTTATTAAGACTTTTTATTAGTAAGTTGATAATTAAAGTAACGAATTGGTCATATAAATAGTACTCCACAAGAAATGTGATTTATCATCGCTGTAACGATAAACCTAGAAAAATGGAAATTTAGGCAATCTTATTTGAAACCAAACAAGAATTTCGTTAATTAAATATCATAATAATTCAAACAATAAAATTATACCTTCCCAAAAAGGATTAAAATAAATCTTCCAGACATTCTATAATAAAATGAAATGTTCAAGTTATTTTGTTATTAAATGGAAGTTTTAGGAATACATTTTTCTATTTTGTAATAAAATGGAATTTTTGGAATTATTTTATTTCTATTTTGTAATAAAATCGAATTTTTAGAATAAATTTTTCTAGTTATTTTGTAATAAAATGGAATTTTGTTTGTTTTTGAGAACCAGCATGTGACAACCAAATAGCTAACATTTATTGGTTTTATACCAGTAATTATTATTGGTTACAAATTATTACCAGGGGATAACCCGAACATAACGCTCGTCATCACAGCATGAATTCGAGTTGATCTTTCCGACTATTGATTCGTAAAGAGTCAACATTGCGTTTTAAAGACGTCAGATACCATAATTTGCTGCAAGGGCCATTTTCTAACCCTAATTTATTACCAAGTCGCTACATGATCACGGAATATCATAGTACGTTACAATAAAAGAAATCACGTCAAACGCATAAAACAAATAGTTATTGATTAAAGAAATTAGATGTGTTATAAGTTAGAGTTACTTTTAAAGAAAAAAAATATAATGAACAGAAAGAAAAAATTAATTCAAACAAATTCAATTTTTAAGTAATTTTAAAAATAATCTGATAATTTAAATTAGGGAAAACAGAATAAACATTATTTAAATAAATTCAATTTTTGAATAATTTTTAAATATTCTGATAATTTAAAATTAGTGAAAACATAATCATTATTAGGAGAACACTGAAATGCTTACTGTAAGAATATTACTGATGAAAAGTCGCCAACAATACTTGCAACTGTTAGTAACAAACATCTTGTTTCTATAGCTAGCCACCATATTTGCAAGATATTTTACCCTTTCTGAATGCATAAGAAGAGTCAGTGAGTGACCTAGTTATTGTTTAGAGCGGCAACAGCGTTATTGAAGCTATTCGCGGCTAACAGGAATGTTTTCCTGCCTTGTGGTTGATGTTGTTGGCTTAATGTCTATGTAAATATATTATCCAAATGGTTTGCCATTTCTTTAATATTTGGTATCAGAGCTATAACGCTATAAAATCACCATCTACTAAACCTATGACAAAGACAGATATGTTTGCCCATCAAATAATTAAGCTCTATATCACAACATGTGATTGTCCTAATCTTTCCGCATATTGATTCGTGAAGAGTGAAAGTTACGTTTTCAGAAACGCCATATGTCTTAATCTGCTATAAGGGCTATTTTCTAACTTAATTTATTACCATTTCGCTGGATTATCACGGAATATCATGTAGAACCTTACAAGGAAGGCAATATTGTCTAACACACATAAAATAGGAATTGGTTGTCTGATTAACTGGTGTTGTATTCCATATTTATTTGTTCAAAATAAATTACAAACAAATAAAGTGAACAACTAATCACACGTAGTATAAAAACGCTTTATTGTCAAATTTAAGAAAATACAAAAAAGGAACATTGGAATAACTCATCATCGCTATTTTATAGATATTGCTAAAGAAGTGTTGGAAATTCTAAGTTTACTATTAACATACTGGCTTATGCTGTGTGTGTGTGTGTGTGTGTGTGTGTGTGTGTGTGTGTGTGTGTGTTGTTGTTGACAAATCAAAGTGCATTTATATATTATACTTAAATAAAAGCGAAACCGGCAGGTGGAGGACTTCTGTTTCCGTTCGGCTAAGAACTCAGTTGTTTTGTGATCATGGTTTAAATTTTTTTAGCTTTAAAAATGTGCTTCAAAAGGGGTAAAAAAAAATACCTTCACAAATTCATGCACGACAAAGACTTGTTTGTGGGTTAAACCTTTAAAAAGCAATTTAGTTTAGTGCATGATATTTATAATATATGCTACGAACTATAACATGTGGTGACTGATTTGGATCAGTTTCTTTTTTTATTCTTTTTCTTTTTCTTTTTTTCGCCCCTTATAATTTCGTCTTTTCGCCTAAAAAAATTGCGATATGAGAAGATAAAATGGCATAAATTAGCTTCCATAGTAACTCGATTTAACAAATAAAAATAAAAATACGTCGATAAATTTCAGAAAAGAAACCATTCTTTCTTTTAAAAATAAAAATAGAAATAATATATTAATAAAATGAAGCGTGCGTGGCATTGACCCTATAACAGAACTAGTGATTTCTGACAAATACAAAAAATTGCATATACTTAAATAAACTCACTTCTAAAAACTAACGCATTTCTTAACAAGCGTTCAGGGAAAACTCAATTTAATTTAAAACATCAATTCTCTAGATCCCACATCACCAGTTATTCTGAAATATTTAATACTATGCTTGCTTTGTAATGATTAAGTCTGAAACTCCAAAAGCTAGTATAACTAAAGAGCAAATAAAAATAATGATGAACGAGACGAAAACAATTGCGTCTATACCAGCAACATATATAGAATTCAAATAATTCAAGATTTGTAATTTCTTCTACAACAAACGAATCCATCATCTTTTCAATATTGAACTAACTGTAGAACTGGCGTATTAAAGGAAATAGTTTGATTTCGTTAATATAACGCTTCCGATACGGCACTACCGACGAAATTAATTTGTTTTGATAAATAGAGGAAACGAAAAAGAAAAGTTACAATAACTGTAGGTAGCTGGAAAGATAAGTAATCAGTTTGAGCGACACAGAGGGGATATCTTTATTTACTCTCTCTCTCTCTCTCTCTCTCTCTCTCTCTCTCTCTCTCTCTCTCTCTCAGTGTTATAATATATATATAAGTCCCAACGAAAATAATATGATTATATCCAACTATATTTTGGGGGAATCATCTGAAATGCTACAGTAATGCTAAGAAAAGTATATTAAAACAATGAAACAATATTTACATATATTTATTTATTTATTTTAATTACTTGTATTTGTGTCATTTAAGAGCAACCAGTCACAGAATCTTTATCACGCTGTTAAAAATGAATATTTTTCCGAAAAATGCAAATTAAAGTACATGTATGTATTAAAGGTTTTTATTTTTATGAAGAATTGATTAAAGGTATCTTTGTTTTGTGATTAAGATGCAGTATAATGGATCCAACAACTTGATCAAAACATATATTTCTCGTATCTGGCACCTGCAATAATTAAAGAATTGTTGTTCATTATATTATTGTTTTTCTTTTTCTTCTGTTGTTAAAGATAAGGTGACAAGATACTAATAGACTCAATGATTGCAAGATTCCTTTCAAAAACAAAGCCAAATGGTTTTCTATCCACAGCTATTTGAATCCTGTCTGTGTTTTGGTGTTTCCGTACTGATTCCTGTCAGGAGCATATGTTACATGTATATGAAAGTGACTTTATTGCGCTGTATAAAAACATTAATGCTATTACTGAGTTCCAAGTGTTAAGTGTACAATAAAATAGTTAGATAAAATGGTAATTAAAGACTAATTACTGAACACTTTCCCTGTGTAATGGATGTGCTTGAACATATAAAATAAATCACTATTTTTTTGTCTTTTGTACACTGATTCGATATACGTTTTACAATTGTCATGTGATAACTTTTTATACCTGATACCTGAGATTTTTTATTTCATTTGGCATTCATTAGTTTCAACTATTTAGCTTATGTTTATTTTTTATCAAATTTTTCGGCCCCTAGTGTCACTGATTGGGTATGATTTTCCGAAATGTGCACATATGGCACATCAAAATTTAGCATGTATTTGTGTTTTATATCCCTAACGATAGAACTTTATTGTTTTACGTCGGAATCAAATATGAATCTTGGCGTCCATTTCAGAAATTAAAGAAATGAAAACCAACATTTTTTTCAGAAAATAAGAAAATTCTAGAAAATTTATATATTGACGGTTGTTAGGTACGACGAATTAGATGAATAAATTGAAAAGAAACATTTACATCAAACGCAAACTTACCGGTCCATTTTCAAATGATAAACAAAAAAAGCAAAATGAAAATTATGGGGAAGAAATAAATAAAACATAAAAACATTCTTAAAAAAAAACAAAAAGAAAATCAATTTTAAAACAGAATTAGGAATTTAAGATTATATTGTATATAAGAAAACCTAAAATTCCATCTAGTGACTACCAACATGGAAAACAGTTTCTTATATTGCGCGGCTGATTGTAGGCTTAATTTGAAAACATAAAAATGTAGAACTTCTATCATGTTCAAAGAATGACAATGATTGCATCATATGCATGATATTTTAAATGTATGTTTTTATGTTTTTTATCTTCTTCCATGACAACAGCAACTACCTGAAAACGTAATAAGTGTCTGTTGAACAATAAATTCGGTTATTTGGTTCATTGAACCTTAATCCACTGACATATTTTATTTTTTAAACCGTATATATGAAAATAATATATAGGGCAACAAATTGATATTTGTTCTTGTTATTTATATAAGACGTCTAAACAAACAATTTTTAACAAAAGTCGATTATCAATTATATATATATATATTTGTGTGTGTGTGTGTGTGTGTGTGTGTGTGTTTTAAAAGATGTTTTGATTTTATTTATGCAAGATGTCACAAACAAATAATTTTTAAGAGATGTCGGTTATTAATTAAATGTGAAAGTTAAGAACGTTTACCTTATAGCTTTTGTTGTAATAAACAGAATACAATATAACTAATTTTGTCATTTATGAGTACCTTATATGACTTCTATGATGTTCACTTCGACCATTTATTTTCTATTTGTACGCTTCTTAATCTGTTGCATTAATGTGATTACTGATGATAAAAAAAGAAATAAACTTTAACAATTGCGATTTTCTTCTATAAAAAGATTCCAACTTTGTTGCATTAAAAGAAAATCTTTGGTTGTTAAATATTTTAATTTCATTTTATAATTTGCTGATTTCGTTTGCTGTTATGAAGTGTTTCTTTTATTATTTATCCTGTTCTATAACAACACTCAATTCAGTCCGTGTTTACTTGTTGGAAGCAACAGAAGATTGACATTAGCAACATATTCACAAATTCACTACTTGTTGTTCCCTAAAAAACTTTCGAACTAACTGGTTTCAAAAAGTCATCTGACTTTTCATCTTGTAACTCAGTAGTCAGCACTTTGTGCTGTCAGAAAAAAGACATTCTGCAAATTTTAAGCCGTCTTCATTTTTGAAACCCATTTAGAATTAAGGTTTGTTTCCTCAGGTAAAGCATTCTTTAACTAGATTTGGATTTTGAACTTTGGATTCATTTATTTTCAACTGTTTGGCTTATCTATCAACATTTTCGTCCCCTTGTGTCACTGATAAGGACCAACTCCCCGACATGTTCACGCATGTCATGTCACTAAAACATTCATGAGTTTCTTTTTTTAGATATTGGCCTGTTTGTTACGTGACCTTGTATACGTTGGCTGTTGCCTGTTGGCTGTTTTTATAAACCTGCCATAAGCACATATCGTTTAACCATAAGTTAGGTACAGCACTATTTTGTAATAAACAGAACAACAAAGTCACATAACAAAGCGTAGGGCATTCATTTTTGAACAAATAATGGAAGGTTTTTAAAAAAAGCCATTTTCAAGTATGTCTGGGACGATTTAATATTTATGCTAAATTTTAAACAGTCGTTTAAAAACACATACCTTTAAAAAGTTCATATCTGGCCACATTTATGAAATAACATAAACAAGGCAACGTTTCCAACGTGGTTTAATATGTAAAATATACTAAACCCAAAAACAAAAAAACTTTATAACATTTGATAGCTGATCAAGGTTTGATCAACATGGACCTTGTATGTTATATTTAAAGCACGCTGCTTTTGTTTCTTCTAGATTCATATATGACATGTATTTTTAAAACCTCCTTTATAATGTGTTGCCTAAATTCTGCCGTTGTCAATACAAAATTTCAAATAAGAGTCTGTATGAAGATCATTAACACATAAGATATGTGCAATGAAAACTCACATTCAAAGTTTAACTAATCTACGTTGTTAAACATACACAAAACAGGTCAGGTCACGAAAAGTTGAAATGTCCCTTTACAATGATTCAGTTTTCCAAGAATAACTTAACTGGGTCGCTTATGTTAGTATGCATATTATAAAACAATTTATAAAAATGCTACAACCATGCTAAAACGCTATTGCAGAAAACAAGGCAAACCAAGATGACACTTATACAAACAAAGGAAACGGGTAAGAAAAGATACAACTTCTGAACTCTCCTGTAAAATGTTTCAGTAAAGGTGGACATAAAAATGACCGGAACGTATTAAAGAAGGCGTGGTTTATAGATTCACCCTGCATTCGTTAGAAAAAGAATTTTGACACATACAGAACAATGCTGACAGTAATTCATTAAATTGAATGCCTTGTTGGGTAAAAAAAAATCAAAGATAGAACCCACTTAATAACTTAATAGTATTTCAACGAGAAATTGTGATCCTCTCAGTCATGAGAGCCTGCTAATGTTGATGGTTACATAAACACTCCAGAATTTAAAGAGGAAACAGGAAACTGCTACATTATTAAGTAACAATGAAATATAAATCCATTACATCAACTCCACAGGTTTTCTCGATGTTTTATTGATGAATTTAATGTTAGATGGATACTAATTGGTTATAATTTCATAAAATGATTCCTTTCATCTCGTGTATTGAGACAATTTGAATTCATGGTTTCTAATTTTTTTCTCCACTCCATTTAATAATTATAGGAGTAATTAGAAGAAAAACTCGATATCTTTTTAATTGTTGTTTGAAGTCTGATTGACACTTAGTTTCAGTGTTAAATCTTTTAATGAATGCAAAATCACTTGTGTCAAACAAGTACACGTTAATTAATTAACTACGTGTTTGCTTCAAAAATACACTTAAAACACGTTTCGAAATCTATGTAATCAAAATTTAATATCTTTATCAAGCGTATAGGATTCAGTTTTTCAAAAAGACAAAAAGCACGAACTCATTTTCAGAAACGTATAAGTTAACTTATACATTTAGATATATTGCTCCAAAGACGGTATTACAGTACATTAAATGACAACAAAAAAGAAATAATCTTCAAAAATGTTTTTAACTACAAGGGGATATCAATAATTTAATTTCTTTGATCCTTTTAGTTCTTTGATTGCAATTGATTTTAAAGTAATAACGATTGCAAAAATAATTTCTAAAACATACTAGTTGTTTATTTATTTATTTATTAATCCTAGGTGTATTTGGGTTTACTTTTCTGTTACAACTTTACTTACTTTTATCACTTACTTTAATCAGTAATCCACAAGTATGTGAAGTAAAAACCTTACCACAATCGAGGAACTAAGCACGTTAATTTCACCACTTCTTCGTCTTGCAATTTTTGCAGAAGTGAATGCTAAAGGTTAAAAAAAATACGAATATACTTAGCATTTCTGAGTACCTCTTATTTATGACCTAAAAACAAAGCAAAAAACTTAGAAAAAGAAAGACATCAACGCTGGAAGGCATTTTGTAGTTTAAATGAGAGAAGAATGTGTTACTACGAACTTCATAACTTTGAACTTAAAATATCATTTATAGTTGAGCGATACAAGGAAAAATGCAAAAAGCCTTCAGAAAATTGAAAATCTACCTCTAATTTACACACGAACAGTTGTAATTGCACGAGACTGAAACCATACAATATTCAAACCGACTCTTTAGTCTTCATAGTGAATGGAAGGGATGGGGTCCGGTTGTCCAGTTGTCTTAGCCAACAAAGGATAATAAAGCCTTTTTTGATCGTACTTTTTGGAAGTACATTCAAACTTTGCTGTCACTGTGTATTCCAGATATCTCCACCATAATTGATTTCATAGGCTAAAAATATCGTTTAGAAATCAAACATTCTTGAGTATTATTAAAAAGTTGTTACTTCACTTAAGTTTAACGTGTGGGTTTTTTCTTCAAATAATGCATACAAACAGTATATCTCATAAGATGTGTCCAACTCTAAGCTCAAATGATATATAAAAGTGGTGTGACTCGGTGATCAAGTTGTCTGAAGCACGATCACAGTGCCTCTTACCTCCTCACTTAATCAGATCCATGGGTGGATAAGTTAGTCAGCTCGCTCGCCGAAGTGAGATGTTTTTCTCCGTCTTTTCAGCATCACAGAACTGACCGACTCGAAGTACGTAAAAAATCTTGATGTGGATGTAAAATTACATTATTCAGCTCAACTATATATAGAAGTATCATATACAATTTCTTATTTTAATCATAAAATATATATTGTCTTATATATAACAAATACCTGTTAAGTTTTGATGTGCCATATGTGAACATTTCGGAAAATCATTCCTCATTAGTGACACTAGGGGCCAAAAAGCTAGATAGATAAAAAACAAAATCCAAACATTTGAAAAATAATGATTATAAAGTTCCAAAATTATATGAATCGAAATCCAGCTAAGGAATGCTTTGCATGAGGGAACAGACCTTAGTTTTAAATAAATTTGAAAAATTAAGACGGCTGAAAATGGTATATTTTCTGACAGCACAAAATACTGCCTACTGAGTTATGGATACCCTCGGGGAGTCTTACTCCACCAGCAGCGGTACCCGCTTAGGGATTTTAAATATATAACACAAATACCTGCTAAATTTTGATGTGCCATATGTGCATTCTTAAAACATTTTTTTATGTTTTTTATGATAAAATTAAAAAATGGTTTATGACATAAGCATTATTTGTTTTTGAAACTATTATAAATTTTTAAACCATTTCTAGAAAATTTTGTTCAGTTAAACAACTACATGTACTATTAATGTTTAAAAATATAATAAAATGTTTCGATGAAATGTATCCACTGCTATCATGTTGTTATTAATAACGAATCCATGAAAAACTGACTTTTATATTCGAAAAATAATTAATCACAAAATTAATTGATCTAATTGAAATGTCTGCAAATACGCTGATTGAATATGATGTATGACTTGATTTGCACAGGATCAGCCTTTACACATTACACATATGATGGATTTTTGTTTGATATGAATCAGAAAACGAAATATTTGTTGATGACATTTCTTTGAAGTACTTTTATTTAGAACATTTTATAAAGTTTTTTTAGGTGGGAAATCTTTTCTTTCCATTGGTTAATACAACAAAAATAAATGAAAAAAAGTTCCGGTATTAGTGGGCTTAAAACTTTTAGGGTACCATATCTGTCACCTTTCACCTTAAAAATGCAAATTAAAAAAAAAATAACCTTAAATGCACCAACTGTAGCTTACAGCTAGTTATATATGTGCTATACACAGTCAATTTTAATTTGAAAAAGTCATTTTGTTTTAAAGATTGCTTACGTTCAAACCTTTTATTTTCGCGATTAGAATATATACATTGTCGTTGATTAGCAAAAAACTGACATGACTGGCACAACAAAGAACAAATCACATTCACACAGAAGCATTAAAAACCAAGACATAATCAATAACTAAAATCGAATTAAAATTTTAACAAATAACAAACGAATTATTGATTAGAAAGAGAAGAGTTCTAAATACCCCAAATGAAAATAAACCACACCCTCTAAATGCAGAAACTGCAAAGTCTTTTGACGTCATAAGGGACAAAGCAGATATGCTGAAAATCGTAAAATCACCTATGGCAAAAAAATTATCATTGCCCTTTTAATTTTGATTTTTTGAAACATTAATCATTGGACTGGTCAAAATAAAACAAATTGTTCAATTTCTTATCAAAAAATATTTATTTGTTGTCGTTTTTGTTGTTAATGATGATCAGGTTTATATTTCTTTTGTATTCTTCTTCTGTTGTTGTTGTTATTGTTGCTGTTCAGCTTAGTCCGTATTTTCAGAACACAAACGCTATATTTTCATGAACCCAAACAAAACAATACTTCATTGTAATTTAAAATGTATAGATATCCCTTCTCAATAGTGACAAAGTAGGTAAACAGTTCCCTTAGTTTTTCATCAACTGCTTCTACTACTATTACAACGATTAATATAAAATGTATAGTTTGTTCATATGTTTTCTAAATAACAAATTGAGGAAATATGAGTTTTATATTCGAAAAATAATAAATCACATAGTTAATTGATCTAATTAAATGTCTACGAATGAACCAATTGTATATGATGTATAACAATTGTTACACAAGATCGAGATTTTCAAATACACAAATTTAAGCGTTCGTGTGATTATGATTTCAAAGATTGATGATTAGATGACCCATTAGCAATATCTAAATCCAACGTCTATAGCTTTTTTAAAGCTTCCATCTTTAGCTGAGCAAACAATCATTAATCATACATTCTAATTGATAGTGACTGTAAATACACTGAATGAAAATGATATAGGACTCAATTTTCAAGCGACTATCTATTGCCTTTTAAGCCATAATAACCAGTTTTTTTCACATTGATTTTCGATATTGAAGATAGAAATGTTATTTATAAGATGATAATTACAGAGTATTATCGTCCATTAAGAGGACTCAGACTCTTTCTTTTATATCCATATCATCTAAAATAAATGTCGAAAATATTTCACAATCTGATACAAAATATA
Organism: Tegillarca granosa; assembly: GCA_029721355.1. Lineage (NCBI taxonomy): Eukaryota > Metazoa > Mollusca > Bivalvia > Arcoida > Arcidae > Tegillarca > Tegillarca granosa. Next base: position 21,513,674 of record CM056600.1, on the reverse strand, counting down.
TTTTTCTTTGATTATTAATTGATGTTTGATACGAACTAATCCAAATATTATAACTCTGTATTTACGACCTTCATACATAAAGATTTAGAACTGAATTCTAGAATATGAGTTTTGATGTTATTTGGGATACAGTGCAATCTACTCAATGAAGCAAACTTGTATTTTTTTAAATAATCTTTTGCATCCTTAAAAAACTGGTATGACAGATGTATACAAGCCATCTACATTACACAGTTCTGGAAACCTTGTCAATTTTAATGTTGGCGGATAATTGTTTTTGTTCTATTTCATTTCCATGTATGTTTTTGTAAATTCACAATTGTACTTGATGCCTTTTTTTAAAACGAACATATTTATTTATTTATTCATTCATTTATTTACACATGTATGTTGCAAATGTTGCATTTTTTTAAAAAATGACTAATTTGTTCCCTCATGCAAAGCATTCTTTAGCTGGATTTGGATTAATATAATTTTGGAACTTTAGATTCATTATTTTCAACTGTTTGGCTTATGTTTTTATCTATCAAACTTTTCGGTCTTAGTTTCACTGATGAGGAATGAATTTCCGAAATGTGCACATCTGGCACATCAAAATTTAATTGGTATTTGTGTTATATATTTATTTATTTTTTTTACTTTTTTATTTAAGTATTGTTTTTTTTTTTTTTTTTTTTTTTTTTTTATATTTTTATTTTTTTTTTATTTTTTATTTTTTTTTTTTGTTGTTGTTGTTGTTGTTGTTGTTTGATATGTAAGAACAAGAAAGCTTTTTGGGATTTAAAACAATACGCAAAAGGATTTTTCAAGGCCACTTTTTCTCCTTTAACAAGACAACAAAATAATGATATATATCTCTAGGATACACCGGTATCTCTATGATGTTCAGTGTTTTTAACTTAATTTCCAAATGATATACGTCATCGTTATTTTGTAATTAAAATCTTTATATAAACAACTTTTATTGGTTGATAATCAATGTAAATCTAATAACTATTGGATAATTGGGAAGTTTGTTAGGTTTAACTATTTTAATACAATTTAAAAACAATAAATATCTAATTTAGGTCAACGTTTTACGTCAAATGCATAACGAACCTTAAATTCATGATAGCAAGATGTGTAATGTGGATGATATTGGATAACATCTTTATCAATTAAATAAAAATATAAGACTTAGCTTGTTGTTGTCCTGTACGTTACTATATGAAAACTTCTATTTAAAAGGTCAATTTAAAACAGATTATTAATTTTTTTTCCAATTTACACTTTCTGTAAAACTTTGTTTAAATGAATATTTTTATTGTTTAGAATTTACATGGTTACCAAAAAAGATTCCGGAAAAAAATCGCTGTAATAATCATGCGAATTTTAAAACGCTCAGCATTTTATACCCCAGTTGAGATGACATGTATTTTCGGTGTCAGTTAATTACGACAAAATGCATACGTCATAACGGTATGTGACATGATACAAACTTTTTTTATATCTCTTCTAAACCCTGAAAACAAGTGCTACGGCAGACGTGAAACAGACAGTACATACTGTTGACTGGATTCAGGGACAAGCGCAAGCTTATATAAACCCGCGTCAAGAACAATCGTACAACATACTGTAGATCAACTTGTAATAAAGATTGTTAACCCTAAAACAGAATCAAATCGCTATACTGCGCTTTACTGTGTCATATGCAAAATTTAGATTTAAAAAAAAACTATTTTGAATTTTGCATATGACTACAGTACCCTTATAAAAACTACTCAACAGAAATTCAACAACTAATAGCCGTAACTAAGGAAAATACAACATTCGTTAAATAAGCAACTAAGTAGTGGTCCAATTAACAAATATTTAACAAAATTATCTGTTTAATTTTGATGTGCCATATGTGCACATTTCAGAAATGCATTACTACCCAATTAGTGACAAAATAATAATTACAGTAAATATTTTATACAGGTTTATTACTGTATAGTTACAAATGTTACATTTTTTGCGTATCTTCTTTAACATTGCTGCGTTGTTGTTCATGGAATGTTAAATCATTAAATTATGAACCAGACACATAAAAATTAATGCTCCGCTTACCTAATGTTTCCAGTAAGATCAAAGTCCGCATTTCTCTCTAGATATCATGAAACCCTCAAAGCTTGTTTTAGAACATGAAATGATTTATGTCATCAAGGGATATGGATTATAGTATTTTAAAAATTAAATAGGACTCTTTACAACCGCATTATAACATTAGAGTCTAAATTTTATAGCTAACGTAGTTTCATTTTTTTTTTTCTGAAAATCACTGTTGTTTGTAATATCTTTATTGATTTTAAAGATAAAATGAAATATTTGTAACTATACTATAAAAGAAAAAAGACCCATAATAGTAAATAATGACAAAAAATAAAATGAAATACTAATATGCGTCTTACTATTGACATAGAATATTCTAATCATTGGTTTCTATAATGTATAGAATGAAAAATAAAACTCTTTTGAAGTTTTTTTCTATGTATTTCTCTTAAAAGTGTACAAAGACATTTTTTTCTTACGAAAATAAATAATTAAATTAATAAATACATAATCAATTGAAAATTAAATAATATACATTGTAAAATAATTAATTTTGAAAAAAAAAACGGTGCAACTTTCGTTCACCGGTTTCTTGTGGGACTGAGGAATTTGGTCGGTTTTAAGACAGAGCAGTAATTAAAAGAGCCTACGAATCCGGCAGGTCCTATCCTGATCCATTCTGGAACTTTATCAAACTACGTTACAATAGACGAACGTCTTAACCATGGATTTCCATATTAAATGCGTTAATTTATAATGTGAAATAAAGTTCATGATTTTAAGAAACGGAAAGTGTGTGTGTGTGTGTGTGTGTGTGTGTGTGTGTGTGTGTGTGTGTACGAAATATGTTATTTTTAGTATCATATATACAATGAAATAACAAAAATAAATTAAAAACAAGTCCCAATAAACAACAAGCTTGTATATAAACAGTGTTACATTACTCCAAGGTCGAGTTTCTTTTGGAAACATGAGTTCCAAACGATGGAAAACCATCGACGTTGGCGAGCGAAATAATAAAAGTTTTTTAGGATTTATGCGGTAAAGTTTATATCTGACCTATGAGACCCATAACAGAAAATATTTAACGCATACAGAGACAATTTCTTATCAAACAGCTTTTTTTTTTTTTTTTTTTTTTGTAACTTAGTCACAATATGTTAATACCGGTATATGATGGAAACAATATTCCAATACTTGTAAACGAAGTGCTTTTATTATTATTATTATTATTATTATTATTATTATTATTATTATTATTATTATTATAAATTTTCATTTTGCAAGAAAAATACCACACCAGTATTCGATTACTGGTGAATTACGTATCAAAGTAATATCAAAGTTACATGTATATCATGTTATTTTATTGAATGTTGGGGATATATCAACAATTTTCATTTGTCTATTATGTAAATCACCATGATTAATGATTTGTGTAATATAAATTCTACAAAATGTTATACAAAGCAATCAAGAACTATAATTGCCGAGGGATGTCCTAAAAAGCTTTTGTAAGTAATTCGGACTTAAAATTGACCATGTTTAGGCGTCTGTCTGTCGTGTTGTCTAACTACACACGCCGGATATTGAATTTCGATTGTACATTAATAAACGTTTTTTAGTCCATGTATGTCATTAATGTTAGCATATCTGATCTCTGTACAATGTATCTGCCCTTAATATGTAACTAGTATCTGATTCCGACGTACGACCAAAAACTTCTTAAAAATGGAAACAAGCAAGGCGAAATACTCTTGGCTCGTAGTAGCTATTCGATTTAATGCTATTTTAGATTTTAAGCCTGTGTATTTTAAAATCATCTCTAGATCTAAAAATCATTAAGGTAATATGCAATAAGGCGGCTAAAATGTATATTTAAAATACTGCTATATCATTTATGTCTATATTAGGTAAATACATACATATTACAGGATAAAGTTGTTTTAACATTAATTGTGAACAGGTGTAGTTAAATGACAGTTGAGAGTGTTAGAGTTACATCATTTTTCTCTTATTTCATCTGTTACATTGGTCCTGGTACAGCGTCAACCTAATTTTAAAATCACGTACTATAGAACTTATACCAAGGGAGATAACTTATCATCCGAAAGGAGAAAGGGTATTGGATTTAAACATTTTTAAGGATTAATTTCTTTCTTAATAAATACATTTATGATGGCGTATCCAAAATTTGGAGACTTGTTGATTTTGTTAAATGCAGTCAATTGTAGTATATGTAAAGTATCCGGAAAAGATAACGTAAAAAATTATAGGGTTTATTATGTATAAATATATAAATATAAAAGGCGAAAAGACCCATTCTTGACGTAGGTAAAAGCTACGAGATGCGCTTGTTTGAGCCGTAGACTGTGCCTAAAGAGGATATCATGTCCGGCTGTGCAAAATGTGCATTTCTTGGAAGAAAATGATAAAACCTTGAAGGCTTTTAAATAAAATGCAATTTTAATATTTAACTTTGATAGTCTCAATTTTTTTCCTAATTTAAACATTTATAACTAATTTTAGCAAGTTCTTTAGTACATTTGAAAATGAAAATGGACACTTCATTATTATATTTTTAACAACTAACACAAAGCAATTAGAAGTGTGTTCATAATTAAGAAATTCCATGCAAAATTTTATCAAACGACGTCGGAGTTTTTTGTCAAGTCCAAAAAGAAATCACTAAATCTTTTATAGATGCCGAAAATTTGGTGAACCTAATTTCAAGTATAAAGAATGCTCTAGACAATATTATGTCGACCAAAATATTTTAGATTTCAGAAATAGTCATTTTAGACAAAGAATCTAACCTTGACCTTTTACTTACACAATATAAAAAAATATAACAAACTAGTAAATCAACCAGTTGTATGTTTCTTGGAAACCCATGAATCACAGGACCCAAGAAACAATGACATGGTATAGAAAACTAATTAAAATGGGATATTTAAACATAATAGAAACAAAATTTATCAGTAATTTCACAACGATAAATATGACTGTTTTAATATGAACGAGGTAATTTATTAGTTTCTTTCACATTTAAGTGTGTGAACTGAGATGTTATAAATTTCATTTATCGTTAAAACACGCCAATAACAGGTAATTATTTCTCACGTCTGTAAATATGATCACTGATGAAGTAATTGCAGCATGTGATAAAAATCTATAAAGCTTCGATATGGATTATATAATCCACTGTGTCAGACATTGGAAAATGTCAGACATGGAATCCGATATCGGGCTTTTTGTTCCTTGGAGCAAAACACTAGTTGAAGCTACTTAGGTTTAAATCACATTAAAAGAAGAGAAAATCTGTCGTCGTTCTGATGGTGCTGGGAGAGAGAATGGTATTATTTTCAATCTAAGTGTGTTGAATCTTTACACATTCTGATCATACTCTGCAAATAATTCAATGCGTCCCTGTTGTCTATGGTTATAGGGTGTTAATTGTATAGCAATATGTCCTTGTATTTTTTTTTTAGAAATTATTTTTCTTCATTTTGTTGAGAGAGTTAGGAAATAATAAAGTATAAAATATAGGACAATTTATCGTAAATGAACAAAATAAAGCAGACAAAATACAAAGATGGAAAAAAGATGGGTGCATTTCAAAGCTTATATCATTAAATTCAATAGCAATTGTTAAATATTTCAAATTTTAAAAGCCACGGTTATGTAGTCACTGTAATCCAACTTATACTGGATATATTTGACTTACCATAGTTCTTCGTTCCTTTCATTCTCAAAATTGACTTGCACGTGACGGGTGTAGCTAGCTAGACAGGAGGTGCTTACCCTTCCGGAGCACCCGGCCTCACTTCCTTGATGGAAGTTCACGTGTATAACATATTTTGCCAGTTTGCAAAGTTTTTACTTTGTTTTTGGGATTGTGATATGGACAAGGACTGGTATGTTTGTTTTAATTCAAACCCAATGCTTCCATCCATTGCTTGTTGAAGTTCTTACTCTTTTTGCTTAGGTATTGATGGTCATGTATTAATAAATTTTGAAGTGGAACAGAAAGTGAATTTAATCCTCCAAAATACTTTACTGGTAGTCCGAATTTCCTCTGACTCTAATACACTTTATGCCCGACAGCTTTCTAGATCAACTAATATTTTCAGACTGAAGCAAAATGAGTTGGCACCCCTTCCAACACCAGTTGGTATGGGAAAGTCCCGTTTTTTTAGATATAAAAATTGTTCTGATTCTACACACAGTCCTCAGTCATAAAGTGTGTTATGTCAGAGGAAATTCGGACTACTTCACTGGCTAATTAAATCTGTAACAGAAAACGATTACAATCAACCAATCTTTATATTAAGGAAAACCATCCTCATGCAACACAAATGTAATAAAAAATTATTGAAATGTTTAATCTAACTCAAATCCTAGTAACAAAATAGAAAATTATACATCCAAAATCAACGGCCTTTTTCTTAAGATGTTTGAAGATTTGTTACGGTAACGGTGTCACAGATATCTGAAAATCATCTCGCAAAATGTCAAAAATATGACATTTGATAATCAGGTTATGCATTGTTTGAAAAAAATCTTCAGCGCAAGTGATTTGTTTGGAAGAGATGTTATCTAAAAATCATTTTTCATGATTCAACACTAATTCGATATAAAATAGCACTGACGTGTTTGATATGCCGTTTATAAGAATTTGATAAACATTTAGATCATGGCTCAAAAATTAAAAGTGTCCCTGATGACGAACCAGAGTTGCACACGGATAACGTCCAGGTCATATAATATGCACTTGCTACATATTGTATACCTTACACTCCATAATTGCATATTGACTTCTTGATACCATCATAATAAATGCTGAACTATTGAACTTATAATGCAAATATTTTAATTTGACATTTCCGCTCAATGACTCCCGTTTTTGTTTATTTTCTATAGGCAAATCCTATTGTTTTATTGCTACTTCGATTAAGATTTCATAACCAACTGCTTATTGATCTGGCTTTTGATGGTGATCATAAAACGGCTAATTGCTAAATCATTGAATTACTTTATGCTTTATCGCCATCTTTGTTTATCTTGTAACATTGTGTCATTTTTAAGTTTTGAGTAATAGTTATGATTTCGAACTGTCTATAGTTTATCAGCCAACGGTATTAAAGCGGGTACCGAGTTATGATTGAACTGACTGCAAGTTACTATAGGGTATTTGGAAAGGTACTCGTTTTGATTTAACTGTCTGTAGAGTCAACGGTATTAGTCAGGTATCCGGTTATATTTCAACCTGCCGGCAGTGTTAAGGCGAGAACCGGGTTATCATTTATCCTCGAAAAGTTAAGACGGTGATAATGCGGGAATCGAGTTATGATTCAACTGTCTGCAGGTACCAGTCGAAGGTGCTATGGTGGATATCAAGTTATGATTCAATTTTCTGCAGTTTATCATTTGACAGTGTTATGGCGAGTAGCTGAGGTATAGTTCAACTGTCACAGTTTATCAGTAGATGGTGATATGGTTTGTAGCCGAGTTATGATTCAACTCCCTTCAGGTTACCAGTCGACAACCACAACCATCATCATTATAACCACCACCACCACAATCACCACCACCACCACCATCATCAACATCATCATCACTACTACCACCACCACCACCACCACCACCACTATCATCATCATCATCATCATCATCATCATCATAACAAATTGTTTTATCTATGATGAAATTTTTATTTCTTAAAATCCTCATGTTTTGATATTTACCTATCTTAGACAATTTTTAATTTTGCTTAATTGATTTAAAGCTGTTAATTGACTCTAAGAGGGACATTTTAAAAAATCAATCTGTAGTAAACATTATTAAGTAATTGCTTTGTTGGATTGTACTCAAATAAACATCCAAGATTTCTAGTTTTTTAAGGTCAAAATAAAATTTAAAAGATGCTTTAAAATCAATAAATGTTTTAAAGAACTGTTTATACAAGATAAGATTCAGTGTGCAGACTGAAAAAAGCTTCTAACTGAATGCAAATTGATGCCAATATACGAAGAACTCGTGGCATATTAATATAACAGTTTTAATTTATTAAAAATTTTTAGTCCTGTACTTCTGATTTATTCTTTAAAATTAATTTTTTTTACAGGGGGGGTGGGGGGTGGGGGGGGGGGTGACAGCCGACGTTTTAACAAATATATATATATATATATATATATATATATATATATATATATATATATATATATATATATATATATATATTTTATTTGATGGTTAGTAAAATAAACATTCTAAAAATTTCCATATACATATGTAATGTGCTGTTTTGAATGCATTAATTTTATTGAAATTCAAAATCAGCACATGACATATATTACCCGGACGAATTCAAACATAACTAAAATGTCACCTATATCTAATGTTGACGGATCTTAAAATTGCATCCACAACTTGTTCCGCTAAAAATTCTATAAGGTTTTTTGGGCGTAAATAATAATGTCGTTAACACGTTTACATTAGTATACAGAATTAATTTCCTTGAGTGTGTTCAGTTGATTCTAGATTGGATTGAGTTGGATGAATGGTATTTAACACCTCGGTAAAGATTCTTTCACTTATATCTAGGCGGTCATCTGGGATGATAGAGTTAAACCGGAGTGCCGAGAGGAAATCCTCGACCGTCGGCAAGCGAACAGATCTGCTCGAGTGAGATTCGAATTTAGGGTGTGAGAGGTACTAAGATCTGCACGCTTGCGCTTTAGACCTCTCCGCCTCGGAGGCCCCAGTTGATTCTAAAATATAGGGGCCTGACTAAGGCTTAAATAGACCATTTGTTCAGAGGAAAAAGTTATTATTTTGTTATCTCGGGTTATTATATAATTATGATTTTATTATATAACTGAACATTACTTTTTCTACTCGTCCACCAACAAGATTAGATGGTGTTGAAATTAATACAAAAACATATCTAATTTTGTGCTTTTTATCTAATTCTTTCATCTTTGTTTTTTCTTTATTTTTCGTAGGTTTTGATAAGTTTTGTATAGATATATTGCAATTGTCATTTAAAAATGGTATTTTTTAATAATAAAAATGATAAATAAATAAATAAATATATATATATATATATATATATATATATATATATATATATATATATATATATATATATATACACACACACACACACACACACATATAAATAATATACATAAGTATATATATATATGTAAGTATATATATATATATATATATATATATATATATATATATATATATATATATATATATATATATATATATATATATATATATATATATATATATATATATATATATATATTTCTCATATAAGCATATAAGCATGGAGAAAAAATGTTTCAAAAGGTTATATAATATTAAACATAATATATTTATAACATGTATCAGTTATATGAAATGTTATACTGTACGATATTATATCCATTCGGTCTTTCTGACCAGGTTATCAACTTGAATATTGTAATGTCTTGTAATGTTATATAAACATTACCTGTCTATGTGCTGCAAGTATTAAATGTATTCTTTATGTAAATAAAGTTAATTATTATTTAAAAAAGAAACCCAAAACAACTTTAGATGGAGATGGTGTAGTTTCGTGACCTTTATGAGTGATTTCTCGTTTCTCGAACAATGAACACATATCATCTTCAAGTGCAAATGACTGTCTTAAGAATATCAAGACTTAAAATTCAAGCAGTTTTAGTCCTAAATGCAGATATCGCAAATGGTATTTCTTCTGGAAATGTCAGTTGGTAGAGTGCTCGCTCCGTAAGTGGAAGGTCGTGGGTTCGAACCCCGGCCAGTCTGACCCAAGACTTTAAAGTGGGATAGTGACTGTTCTTTCGCCAAGCACTCGGCATTACAAAATGAAAGTCGCGGATCTTTCGGATGGGAACTTAAAATAAACGAGGTCCCGTGTCACGATAAAGAACCCTGCTGTATACTACCATCAGCGCAACGCACAGGCAAAAACTCTGCACTTTCGCCTATAGCTGGCGACGTCTTGATATAAGTGAAACATTCTTGACTGGGACGTTGAACACCATTACTCAACTTAACTCTTCTGGAAAGAGTAAATCAATAATATAAACGTCACTGAAAATTCAAAACTGAAAAATAGGCAAAAACTAACATCATTTTTAAAAACACTGCACAGACATGTGCCTAGCTTTCACAAGACAGCCAAATATAACTAAAGTATAAATTCTGATTGAAAAAAACAAGGAAAAGATTTGTAGCCAATGCAAAAGTTTATCCTTCTTAATGATGAAGTAAACAAATTTATTTTCAAAAACTCAATTTTAAACATTTTTTTTTATTTGTAAATTTAAATTACTACTGAGGGTTGCGTTCATGTCCTTTATGGTAATTGCTTTAAACAAGTTATATGATTATTCAGCATTTATTTTCTAAGTAACAAAAAAATTAATGGATAATAAAAATTCCTTTTCTGTTTTAAATATTACATTAGACTATTTAAAAAAAAAAAAAAAAAAAAAAAAAAAAATAAAATAAAAAAAAAGCTAAGTATGTAGTAGGCCCATAATTATTCCCAAGAATAATATTTTTCATTTAAAAGTAATGTTTATCCGCGATAAAAAGTCATTTCAGAATAAATATATTCGTTATTTCCATAACACATCTCCCAATTGGCGAAACACATCAGTAATAGGTTTGTTTGAAAACTCTACGACACCAATACACAATTACTACCGATCCATATATATATACAAGTTATTTACATATGGGACCAATATATATGATTTATTAGAGAATATATCGATCGAGTTTGAAATCATCTTCCATCTGATGATATATGGCATTATGAGTTAAATGTCAGGACTGTTTATGCTATGACGTTAAAAGTTTTAAGTTATACACGACCCGACGGGAAAATTAAACACTCGTAAGAAAAACGGGCACTGAAAATTCATGAAGTATTTTAAGCTGATATACAGAAATTGGTGTGGCTGTAAAAATCCAAAATTCATGTTTATAGATTGGTATAATTGAAGAGAGATAAATACGGCTTACACAAATGTCACGAGAGGTTTTATCCAATATTACTTTAGAGATGAATTAATGTATAATTGCTTTTTATTGTAGAAATATTCCTATTAAAGCCTTCCATTATTACAGACCTATTTTCATTCATATGATTGGCAACATGTATTATCTTAGGAAGATCCAAACGACGTCTGATTGATCACCAATATCTCATTTTTGACTTTCCATGTGATGCGTTATGACATTACGTATATTTATTTGAATTGAACAACGATTGTTAATTTGTTCCATCTAGATTCAAACTTTGTTCGTTTTTGCAAATTAAATTGCTCTTTTAGACACTTCTATTGTCAAGTGGTGACTTCATGCCTTATCCTAGTAAGATCTGACCATGGACAGATTTATTTATTTATTTATCTATTTATTTATTTTTTGTCATTGATTTGTTACAATCTCGTATGGAATCACTTTTATTTTTTGTCTAGAAAAAAATGTCGTTTCAGTTCTATTAAAGTTTGTCCGTTTCTTCAAATTGCTATGAGATCAATCAAATATTGTATGCTAGTCTTTATTAGTTTCAATTTATTAAGACTATTATAAAATTATAAGTTATAAACATTGATATGAAAGGTATTTTCTTCAACGCCCATTTTTTTTAAAGTTTCAATTTAGAAATATAACCACACCTATTTTATTGACGTTTCATCCTTATTTTAATACGCCATGTTGCATGTTTGCTATTTAAAGCTCTTGGTATTTCAACATTCAATTTACCACAGGGTAGGTATATATGAATTTGTTACGAATCTGGAATGTCAGCGTCATTTTGGGGCTGGGCTGTTTCTGTTTCTATATGTAGAAACTAAGCTATTAAATACATATATAACTAAAGCAGAAATTTGCTTCCGTAAAACTATGTACAATACAATAAACATCGCGACCAAGAATACGCAACGTTAAGGTAAAACAGTCAAACAAGACAAGAAAAAAAACTCGATTTGAGGCAAACGTTTATAAAATCTCTGACTTTGGACTGGCACTAGAATAAATTTAAATGATCACTTGTTTGATTATAGCAATAATGCGGAGGACAGGACGGAAGCATCGTACTTATTTTAGACATTTACAAACATTGGTTTATCAATGCGAACATTTAAAAAAAACTTGACTTATATTGAGTTCAAACTCTTTTGATTTTTATTAAACATTGGTTCTATTTTTTAAGTCAATATAATAATATCTATATAGGCATATATTCTCAAGTATTTTCCTATCAAACACGCCATAAGCATATTAAACTAGACATGCAAAAATAATACAAATTAATATAGAAATTTTACACTAAACATTCGAAGATTCTTGACTAGTCTACTGTTTGTACGGTAATTTAGAGTCCTTCAAAAGTAACACATATGTAAAACTTCTGTAAACTCTAAAACGTGACTTATTTATTTATTTATTTATTTATTTATTTATTTATTTTTTATTTTTTTTAAAAAAACCTATTTTCTTTTATTTCTATTTATTTTTTATTATTTTATTTTATTTATTTTTTTTTTGTTTTAATTGGCTGATCCTTGTGTCTGGTAACGGATCACATTTTTTTTTTGGTTTACACTGTAAGAATTCATTATTTTACACGATGATCCATCATCTGGCATGTTGTATTCAGATAAACTTGCAAAAACAAAAACATGAAAAAAGCAATTTCTTAAAATACTAATAAATAATCCCTTGTCAATTTCGAGATTTAATTGAATTTTAAAATTATTGATTATCTCCACGGTCCATATATCCTCTGGGTGCCCGTTAATATTGTTACTTTAAATGATAGTTTTTAAATTAATGCCTCAAATCTTTAGTCGTTAATGACATAAAATTCTTCACGATTCACGGTTGGTCTCAAAATTCTATACAACATAGATAGTTATATTTGCTGCTATGGAACGCCATAACTGTCTTATATGGTACAAAAATGGTATGTGAATTTTTTTTATTGTCGAGCCTGGCATTGTCATAGAGCGAGACTTATTGTCGAGCCTGGCATTGTCATAGAGCGAGACTTATTGTCGAGCCTGGCACTTGTCATAGAGCGAGACTTATTGTCGAGCCTGGCATTGTCATAGAGCGAGACTTATTGTCGAGCCTGGCATTGTCATAGAGCGAGACTTATTGTCGAGCCTGGCATTGTCATAGAGCGAGACTTATTGTCAAGCCTGGCACTGTCATAAGGCGAGACTTGGATATTACTTTTCCGGTGTCTTCGTAGGCGGTGGCGGCGGCGTGTCACAATGTGAAAGTTTATGGTAAAATAATTTTTACTCTATCAAAAACTAACTAGGCGAGACATTTAAATCCGTAGAATTCTTGTCTTGATATTATTTGATTTCACTGTTATATGTTTTGGTTTCACTATTATATATTTTAGTTTTATTATTATACATGATTCTATATACAATTTTTGTACTATTTAAGATCGCGATCCATTTGCTGCAGGCTTCAATCATAACTACTTTTTAGGGGATTCTTTTGTTTGTTGTTGTTTTTTTTTTTTAAGCTTATTGAAATAGACCTCGCTTTAAACGAATATATTTGATAGTATATGTTTGATTTTACTTTTTCTGTATTTATATGCATGCATAAGATCATATAAAAATAACAATAATATAAACATTAATTTTTTTTTAAAAAATCTGTTTTTTTTAATTAATTATTTGACTCTACCTTTGATAAACTGATATAATTAAAATCACTTGAAGCCACAAACTTGTGACAATTAAAATTTACTGTGAATGTACAGGCCAAAAAAAGTATCTTAAAGCAAAAGGAAAACAAATCGATATAACTAAATGACCTGATGTGAACATTTTAGAATTTTGTTTCATCTTGGTTTTGTCTTTTGGGTTAAGTAAGGGTATCCATTCCAATTATATGATAAATGTTAGTTTTGGACAGAGTCATTGCAACACGTGTCGGTTCAAATGATTACACTAAATGTTGCCACATAAATTGATCATTTGGTTCAACATCTAACCTTCGGCTATTTTGGTATGATGCAAGGGACATTTAAGCTATATAGAACGTTTCCCTTGCAAGAGTTCATAGAAAAGGGTATGGAGCTTACGTTAAATGTTTTAAGTGGCCTAGTAGATATTGCATATGCCTGCCCTGCATTTCGCTTCGATGGTATTCATTTGTCTGATGTAGGTAATGATTTGTTCCTTAATAATTTGCAATCTGATTTAACTATGTTCTATCAGAAACCCGAAATCTGACATATTCATTCAATCTTTTTAAATCATAATTGGGGCAACAAGAAAAGACATTTTGTGTGGCGATATTCTGACAAATGCTCGTTTAACGGTTTGTTTACACGCCTAACTCTCAAGGATGCATTGTTCTCGGTTTTCTTGGTGCTTTCCTAATCTGAATTGTATATGGCAATATGGATTTTGCTTGAAAAACGACTTTAACATTTTGCTTCTTTTAGTCTGCTTTGTACCGCTCCAAAGGGGCACAATTAGTTGGAATGACCGCCTGGTAAGCCTTACTTCACAAGGGTCAATGTTTGCATGGGTTTTCAGGAAACGGGTTTGCTGTTGTTGTGGTCACCAGCCGCAGTAAGTTGGCATTCAGCTTTATGTGTGTGTGTGTGTGTGTGTGTGTGTGTGTGTGTGTGTTTGTGTGTGTGTGTGTGTTAAATGCCTGCTTTTGTCACTTATTTTGTTTGTTTATCAATAAAATCTGGCGGCTTAGCATCCATTTTCCTAGTTTTTTATTTGGTTTAGTCAAAATCTGGTAAATTAAACAGAATTGTTAACTGATATTGAATACAGAAAAATCTATCAAAACATTACATTCATTATGGTCACGTGATCTTGTATTCGATACTCGATTTAATAGACAAAGTTTCGTTATGATTTATTTGAACTAATCTGTGTTTATATTAAAAAAGCCAGAAACTTGAAACAATTTAAATATATATTGAATAAAGGGGCCAAAAACTATCTTATTACAAAAGGAAAATAAATCAATGTCACTAATGACCTGACATGAATATTCTAGAATTTCGTTTAATCGTGGATTTACCTTTCAGGTCGAGTAAAGAAATCTCTTCCGATCATATCTAATAACAATTTACTTCTACACAGAGGTATTTACAGCATGTTTTATTTACAATCAAATTGTTAATAACATATTTTTTATTTTTAACGGCTATGTTAAATGTTTTTTCCTAGCATTTATCTTCTCTTGCAATCGACCCCCTTTCTCCTACATTTTCGAAAAAGCTACTTCAAATTATATCCAAATTTATATAAATCCCTTTTTTTATTCTGATGATCTTAGATTTATGAGTTCACTTTAAGTATTTAGAAATTCCTCGTAAAGTTTTCTTGCCTTGTATGTTAATCTAATAAGTTTTAAATTTATCAAAATTCGTTGTATATCAGTTTCATGGAAGGCATTGATAATATAATTAAGAAATAAAAAATTGGACTTTTGGATTATTTGTTCTAGAATGAACACGTATTTAAATCAATTAGGAATAATGTTAAAGTAAATTTATAATGAAATTATTGTTGTGAAGCTTAGAACCTCGAAAATAACCAAAAAAGTATAACATGCACAATTCGAAAATGTAATGATTAGGTTTTTGACGTTTTGTTAGCATAATGAAAAAAAATTTATGACTAGTCTTAAGAATTTTAATAAAAATTAGTTTGTCTTCAAAGTCTAGTTGCATAAATAAGTCTTCGGCGATAACAATGAATAAATGTATGGAATCTCAAAATATTGATATGTTTTGATTTTAAGACAGAGCCCAAAGTTTTCCTATAAAGTGGAAACCATCTAAGTGGGTTACGACGCCAAGCTCAGGTCTAGCCTCTATGTTTTATTATATTCTATTTTTAGATCGAACTGATATTGTTTAATGATTAGCTGAGGTCTTAAATCAGATTAAGAACATTTAAATAAATGTACTAGGTCACATATATCGTTGTAAAACATGTAGGTCACAGTTGCCATACCGTGTTTTTTTCACATGATAAAAAATAACGGTAGAAATATCATCAAATTGACAAAAAAAGCATGGAAGATAAAAAAAAAAAGAAATAAAGCAATCAACAAGAAAATAAGTCATGAAGATAAAAAAGAAACAAAATTATAATAATAAAAAACAAAAAAACATAAAAATGTTGTATAAAATCAAGATTGAACAAGCTTGGTAATAAAAAGGAATATGTTTTTTCTTGGAATAACATTTGGTTTATTACCTTATTTTAATCCGTAACAAATCATATCATCACTATGCCATAAACTATCTTAAGATATGAAATTGCTGTATTAGCATGAAAAGTAATCTTTCATCGGGAAAACACATGAATACAAATTATTATATTTCTACGGTAAAACAGTAATAAGAGTTAGATCCTAGCAATCAAAACTAAAAGATTGATTTTACGTAAAACTGTTCAAGCAATGACGCCTGGTTTTTATTTTGTGACTTTAATTTATCTGATATTCAATATATCTGAGATGGGGATGTCAAAACAGAAAAATTGCTTAAAACTGAGGCCTAGTATGGGTATGCACTACAAATAAAAAAGGAACGGAATTATTTTGAACCAAAATAAATAATAAAACATGTAATTAATTTAAAAAAAAACAAAAGAAAAGAAAGAAAGAAAAAACAAGTGTACCTATTGCTCTACTAATTTTAATGAATTTAGCAGCAATGTTGAAAAAATCTTTTTTTTAAATTTTATTTTTCTTATAATTTACATAAATGTCACAGTATGTATCTTTAAGTATTTTAGCTTTGCCTGTGATGCATTGCATAATGCATCTGAAAAGGGAATGTTAAAACAGGAAAATTCCTTAAAACTGAGGCCAAAAATGGGTATGCTCTCGGAATAAATAAATGAACAGAATTATTTTTAAACAACAAGAAAAGATACTAAATGCCCAGCTTACTTACAATTCATTATCAGTGCACATTTAGCGACAGTGTTGTCAAGTTTCCGCATTTAGTTCAAAGATGATTCTCTAAAATATCTTTGGGGGCCTCGGTAACCGAGTGGTCTAAAGCTCGCGCTTACGGATCACAGTGCCTCTCACCGCCTGGGTTCGAATCCCACTCTTGACAGATCCTAGTGTGAGAAAGTTTGTCAATTCGCTTGCCGAAGGTCGATGGTTTTCTCCTGGCACTCCGGTTTCCTCTATCATCCCAGAACTGACCGTCTCGAAATAAGTGAAAGAATCTTGACTGGCACGTAAAACACCATTACTCCACTCCACTCCAAAAATATCTTTACATTGCACTTGGATTTACAATATCTCTGTCTTGTCACAACTGTAATGACATGAAAGTTTGAAGAAGTTTATCAATATTGTGCTTAAAATTGTGCTGAATTGATTCTACTCTATGCCTTTAGTTGCTGGTTAGAGGCTTTACAGTGACAGACAAGTATAGAATCAACATACCCAATTAAACTGGAAAGGAAAAGTGTTTTAATCGCATGATCAGTTATGTTTATTCTGGTTCGGCAAACATCTAATGGAGCTGTCATTTACCATTTCATTAAACTCGTTCAACAAAATGTATATGACAGAGCATTAAGTAAGCTTTAATTTAATAAACGCCGATCTTAAAAGATAATAAGGGGGAAAAAGAAAAGTTGTTTTTATAAGAAACATGAATAGTTTAGGAGCAACAAACTCATGTATCAAGAAGCAACACAAGAATATAAATGTGTATAAAACATTTCCCTAACGTATCCTAAAACTTGCCAGATAAAAAAAAACACACAAAACAAAAAACAATTCAGAAACATAGTATATTATCTGCACATGAAAACACAATGTCAATACCATCGAAAACCTCATAAGTCATAGCTATTACTACGACTTCTATCTAACTCCAACAGTAATTTCTGAAATAATTTTACAGATAAATCTGGATTTGTCCCGACTCTTTCGAAATGATTTATCGATTTGTTATGTATTAATTATTTTGGTATAGACACAGTTGTGTTTTGAAATGACGTTTTTACTAATAACGGAATGTGTAGAATATGCATATTGCTCTTCGTTTTTTTTAATTGAATACTGACATTTTAATGGAGGTTTGATATTAGTATTTTTTATATAGTTGCTCAAAGAAATGAAATGAAACATTTGGATGGTAGTTTTCAGTCAAGAAAAACCTTGGGCAATGGTAAAAGTGTACTAGACATCTCTTGTTGAATCGTTGCTTCCTGACAAGCATGTAGGTGATAGTCTGTGTAAATGTAGGTATAGCGTTCTACATACATTTAGGAAGAGTAGTTTGATCTCTAAACCATATTCAAATATATATATATATATATATATATATATATATATATAAACATATATATATATGAAAGTACTGCAAAATGAAAAGATTAAGTACAAGAGGCCCAAAGGGCCTGTGGAGCTCAACTGACGAAAATGGTTCTTGTGCTTCCATTTATATAAACTTGGTACAGGGACTTGAGCTGATGTTAAATGCTAAATATAAAAGCTGTAGGCCTTATAATTTCACCATTTGTACAAGTTGGTAAAGGGCCTCAAGCTGATATTAACTGCCAAATATGAATGCTTAAGGCTGGTTCAGAGAAGAAGATTTTCAAAGTTGATATCTCATTATAAGCCTTAATTGCACTTTTTACGAAGTATGACAGATAAACGCTAAAAACGCGTAACCTAGTTTTTGACAGAATTCACGAAATGTACAACCTATATGTTTAAGGGTGTCTAGAAGCCAAATATCACATCAGATTTTGCATATAACCTATGGTTTCAGAGAAGAAGCTTATTTCAGGTTTTTTTTTTGCATTCTAGGTCGCTGTGACCTACTTTTAGTTGCCATGGAAACCAATTGTACAAATTTTCATTTATTCCTTTTAGGGATCATTCCTGCCAACTTTTGTTAAAATTGGCTCAGTAGTTTCAGAGTTTTTGCTGTTAACGGACGCACGCACGCATCATGCCATAAGCTCATCTGGCTTTAGTCAGTTGAGCTAAAAATGAAAAATTGAAATCAGAAACTTTTCCTTGAATTGAGCACATACTGTTTGTTGGGATGGTAAATCAAAGAGAATGTAGAATTGGAGGTATAGATTTTTGAAAAGAAAGAATGAATACAAGAATCTTTTTCTAAGCTCTCGCGTAACGGAATAAATTAGTGTACCTGTAGCCAGAGAAACAGTCAAAAGTATAAGCATCAAAACACAACCAAAACATTTTTTGTTCTTAGAAGGCAACCATATGTCCTCGACCAATCAGATTGCTAATTTTCAATTAACAGTAAAGTCATGTGGTATTTTTAACGAATTTTGGGTATAAGCTATCCTTCTTAGTATGTTAGAAGGTGATTTATCTTACTTAACCATTTTGAAAGTCTCTAGAATGCCCAGCTTTCTTTATTGCTTGGGTTCAATAACTAAGGTTCCATTTTTAGAAAGGGAGTCCACTGAATGTTTCGCAATATTTATTGTCTTAAATTTTCGTTTTAATTTGAAATTGACCAAGTTACAACAACATTCTTCAACCAGATCAGTATAGTATGGAACAGTTTCCATTATACAATAGAAATAGTACAGTATGCATTTGAGTTTGTATTTAAAATTATAACATGTTATTTGGAAAGTATTTGGTTGAAAATATTGACTTAAATGAAATGATATAGGATGAAAGTAAAATCTTAGTGGCCACAAATTAAATATTATTTCCCTACAAACGTTAAAATTTACCACGTGGTGTACGGGTTACAATATTTGGCTTGAACACTTATGTAACACTATTTTATAAAATAAACCCGTTTGTGTACATGTGTTTAGTACTGAGAGCGACTTTTCGCAGCAGATATGCATTTTTAAATTTAACTTAACGTTCAGTTGTCAGAAACTTTAACACTTCTTCAAGATATATATATATATATATATATATATATATATATATATATATATATATATATATATATATATATATATATATATATATATATATATATATATATATATATGAGTGTGAATGGCAGTTCATTTTGTTGTAAAAAAAATTAAAAATAAATAAATTCACTTTGCTGTAAGTGTAATTTTATCTTGTTACAAACCCAGACTTAAAAAAAATAATCTTCACTTCTTTTTCTATTCTAAAACTAACCATTATTCTCTGCAAACGTATGATCATCAAAATAGAAATTGATAAAATTAAATCAAGTCTTTACTTCTAAGTATGAAGTAAATCTTCTTACGTAAACCCATAAATAATTTATACAAAAAGTACAGTGAACAAAAAACCTTTTCGCGGCTCTCATCACAAAAAAATGTTTTGTCAGTTATAACAATTGCAGGCAAGCTGAAGCTTTGCAGTTGTCAGTTAAACAATATAGATATCTGTGAATCCTATATATCAGAACGTGGTTTTTTTAGGACATGTTTTTATTGTTGATGCTGTCGGTAAATTATAAAATTAGTCAATGGTTGTTTTCAACAAATTTTTTGCGTCAAAGCTAAATGATACGGCATTACTATAAAATATTTTTCTAATTTTTTTTCAAAATCCAGAAGTTCGTAAATAAATATGCCATTCTGAATTCAAAGGTTAAAGATACTATAGCACAAGAACAAGTTTTATATGATGCAAGGGAAGAAACTCTTAAATCACATTGTCCGCCGTAGATCTTTTGGAAACAAAGGTTGGTAGTTTTCTTTAGGCATTCCGGTTTCATCGACCATCCTTGAACTTACCTTCTCGATATAAGTAAAATCAAATTAACCCGGGCGTAAAACACCATAACTCAACTCCATTTCACCCTTTGGGAAAATATTATTTTTATTTTTAGTCGTAGATTTGATATTTAAAAGAAGTTTTCCTACCCATCTGATAATGCTTAATGCTTATTAAATCCATACACTGCGAGATATATGGAAAACTCTACTCATTACAAAATTATTCTGTTTGGAATGTGTTGGTGCTATGGTTGTGTGTGCTAGATTCATAACGTTTCATAGCCTTTACCTGAATTGACATTTCAGCTCTACTAATCTTATGAACCATGACTATATATAAATATATATATATATATATATATATATATATATATATAAGCTAGTGCAAATGTCAAATACAAGATGGACAATATTTAACAATACCAGTTCAAAAACCCTTTCATCAAATAGCAAAATACATTGCACTAGCTCTTATATACTGATATAAGAACCAGGGCAATATCAATTTTGAAACTCGGTGTTCTCTTCCGCCAAGATTCAGACGACAGTGTCACGTGACAAAATGTGCAATATAAAAATTGATTCGGGGGACCTAGGACCGGAACAAAGTTTGCGTGCAAAAATCGATATATATTGCACGCTAACAACTCAGAATTGTTTCTATGTTAAACATATATTGCTATTTAATCATTGATTATTGTATATAAAAGGAACAAAGAACAGATAATATAGAAAAAAAATTAAAAAGTACCACTTGTATTTATATATAAAGTGTCTGCTTTTTTATTGATTGTTTTTCTACGTGTGTTTATTTCGGGATATACATTTTACACTCACGTGTTACTCAACACTACATGTACAACATTCCCAGTAAAATAATTATATATAATTATACAACCGTGTTGTATTATTCTATTTTCCGTCGTTAAAAACATCTAAACTTTACGACCCTCCGAAGACATGCATGTATTTCTTGTTTTTTATGACCGTGGTGAGGCGATCTTACATCGAAACAAAATATATTTGAATGTTTTAATCGATAAAACTAAACGCTATCATATTCTGTTTTTCCGTACTTATTGATAGAAAACATTTCCGAATGGTTTTAAGGAATTCTTTCTTTAATTTTCAGTTTACAATTCTTTCAATCATTTGCTGTTTTGAACTATAATTAAATTAAAGAATTAAACTTTCCATCTTTAAAAAATAATATTTCTTTCAATGCATAACAAAATACACTCATATATTTAAATAAACTCATAAACAATTGAACATGGACACAGCAGTGTGAATTTTTACCCGGATGACCGATTCTCTCCATAATAATTTTAACACATTTACATGAATTTGATTTGTAATGACATTTGTTAACTATCGAATTATGCAAATAATAATAATTAAGACTTTCTATTTAAATTAAATACGGTACAAGCATCTGAATTTGAAAAGAGCGCATGAAAGATCAGAGTTACTAGGATGTGATTTTTAGCATCAGTAATTTCACACACACACACACACACACACACACACACACACACACACACACACATATATATAATTTCAATTAGATCATTTTGCAATCTTAATTTTTTCATAATACAGAAAATTATAACAAAATTATTAGATATAATTTTTGTGATTTATTTATTTTTTCAAATTTTTTCCCCTTCTTTGTTAATTTTTTTTTTCAAAAAAAAATTATTTATTTATTTATCTATTTACTTTTTGTTTTGTTTGTTGTAATCACTGATTAAATTATTGTTTTAACAAATGCCCCTGACTAGAAATATATGAGTAAAATACATCTTATTTTTAAAAAAAAATATATATATATATTTGATCTCATTTACAAAATAAAATAATATGAAACCGTTTAATTCATTAAAAATTAAGTCAACCATGTGTCTCAGTGAATACAAGCATTATTGTTTTGGTCAGAGGGTTTGATCACGACATTCAGTCTACGTCTAAAGCGGAATAACTCGTACAAATAATCCTAAAGTTTAGCCATAGTCCGTTCTTGTTCTGTGTTTTCATGACAAAAACTTTCAAAGATTTTCAGAAAATTATCAATTGCTTTTAAATAAATGTCTTTGTGTTGCAGTAAATGACCTGCGTGTATTGATTGTTCCCAACATTGATTTAAGACGGGAAAATTCCCTGAATTTTTCCATGATTTCACTAAATCATCTACCGCATTAGCGTCACACATGGGATCGTCACGTGAATAAAAGAAAAGCGATGGGACTTTCGCAGGCCGGCTCTTAAATTTCTCCACCATTTCTTCAAATAAATCAACAGTTTTACTTCTAGTTAAAAAGAAGTACAACGATAATAATCCTGGCACTAAACTTCGAACTATTTTATTTTTAGATATACCAGTTCCTACTCCAAATCGCATTCTCTCAACTGACCCAATAGTCAAACTGTCGAAAATAACTCCCTGTACTTTTTTAATGTAGTTTCCATATAATTTAGGTTTTTCTTGTGCAGTTATTAGACAACTTGTATAATTGTAAGCACCAATGGACATGGCATGAACTAAAATAGCGTTATAGCTACTAGTTTGTTGGCAGATGTATTTTAGAACTGCGTCTGCGAGCGTGAACGAAAAGGAAGGCCAACAGAAATGCTTAAGATGTCCTGGTACAAATAGAATATCAAAGCCTTTCTCATGGTATAAGTTAAAATATTTTTCGAGAGCCCCTTGTTTAGCATAAAGCCATCCGAAAAACAGTACAAGAGTTAGTTTTGATTTGGCATCGTTTGCTTGGTTATGTTCGGAATCCCTCTGCATTTGTCGTAGTTGCATTTCTCCACCATTCACCTTGGTTATTCTTATGGTAACCATGTTAACAATGTATCTGTCGATCTGTGGATCTTTCCTAAGAAGGAAATTAAATACATATTTTATCTAATAAGTTAAGTAGTATAATCAATAAATGGGGAGTGGGAGGGGGGTGGGGGTGATTACACAACGGAATGTGAACTAAGCTTGAAAGGTTTACAATCATTTTTTATTAATAAGATTTTTCACTCTGACATGTCATGTATTTAAAGAAGCACCCCACCCACCCCACAACCCCCAATAACACAAGTACTTGGGGACAGGAGTGATTTTTCCATTAATTTTGAACAATCTTTACGTATAAAAATACAAATAATCTGAATCGAATTTTTTTAATATACCCTTTACCCTTATATTGAATTACTTAATATATCGGTAAAGGGTTTTTTTTTTTTTTTTTTTTTTTTTAAAAAAGTTTTTAAAATGACACTCGAGTATTCCTCCTAATTTGCTAGATTAAATTTTAAAGAAATCTGATATAATAAATTAATGTAATAAAATTGAAAACTGACCTGGCAACTACTGTGAACGACTGTTAATATGTTTTTGTGTTAATAGCTTTTTGTGTTTTTGTACTTCATTGAAGAGTGACCATAGTAGACATGGCAACTGCAAAGTTCATTAAACATACTAGTATATATAATTTATCTTTTTTATACAGTAGAAATTAACTTCCAAAAGAATATGCATCAAAGTACTACTATGTAACATACAAAAAAAAAACACTTTTGCAATTTGGTATTTAATGTAGGAATTAAAAAATTTAATACTGTTAACAAACTCTTACGACAGAAGAACCCGCCCTCAGTCCCGGGATGGATCTGTCATTGCTCATCATATCAAAGAGACATTGGTTAGGGTCAGACAGATTAAATTTAGAGACAGTCTCGGTACTTTTATATTTTGTTTAAATTTTAAAAAAATATGAAGATTTACGATTAATTATTTTTGAATTCGAAGAATGCAAATCAACAATCATACACCACATAATAATACAATGAATGAATGAATGAATGATCATGTGGTTTTTTTTTTACCACAATTAAGAATTTTTCATCAGTTCAGGGATGGCCGGTGTAGGAAACTTGAGTGACCGGAGAAAACCACCGATTTACCGCAAGCGAACTTACAAACTTTCTCGTGCTAGAATCTTGCCGAGCGGACTCGGACCTAGACGATAAGATGCACTGTGGTCTGTGAGCGCTTTAGATCACATGAGACTTTGGACCATGATACAGTGAACAAAATATCAGAATGGTGTAAAATGGTGGGAGTCAATTTCAAATAGTAGAACATTACATAAAATGATTTGCCAGTGTCAGCTGCCTTTAACATTCTTTACGAATTAAATAGCTAAAAAAAGCACATGCTAACTAGAAACACGAATTTTCCACCATTCCCGGTTGTATTTATTTATTTATTTATTTATTTATTTATTTGTTTGTTTATTTAAAATATAACAATTACATAATTATCTTTTTTATAAATAAAAGTGACTGTCACTAATAAAACAGTTATAAAATTTTTACTTCCTTATAAAATAAAAAAAATAAATAAATAAATTAGTTAATAAATAAATAAATAAATAAATAAATAAATAAATAAATAAATAAATAAATAAATAAATAAATATTGAAAAACATTCTCTATAAAATAAATAAATAATAAATGAATACTGAACAAACTTCAATACTTCAAAAACTCGGATATTAACGTGAGATTTTAGTCATCGACAACCATATTCTAAAGGGAGTAAACTTTATCCTGGGTCTGTAGAGAGAACATGCCGTGATCCACAATTAAATTAAATGAAATACAGTCGAAAAAACGAATGAATGTTTTTTTTTCAAGGATCACTGCAGTAACAGTCGCAAGGGTCATGCTGATTCCTTTATACTTACCAACACGACCTTTCGCCCTGCCTAAGTAGGCAGTGTGGAGGCAGCGTGACCTAACCTTTGATCTGTTTACAGTAACAGGAAGTAAAGAGTTATCTATCTTGTGTTTACAGTTCTACGATTTTAACCTGGCGCGTTTGACCCTATTAAAATCGTTATATATACTGTTATCGTTTGTATACATGTAATCCAAAACCAAACTTTTTACGACTTAATTCAGGTCTTTTACACAATTTATGTTAAGACGTTTTGAAAAATGTTTTCTGGGATACCACACCACAATAATAATAATAATAATAATAATAATAATAATAATAATAATAATAATAATAATAATAATAATAATATCAAGAAGAAGAAGCGGAAGAAAAACTTACAACTTGAAAATCATAATGCACTTTAGTACTTTACAATTCAGCAACTTTATCATTCTTATCCGTTTGCTTGAAACAATAAACAATAGTTTATAGAAGGCCAGTGCAATCGTAAATTGTTTTACAGGGTAAACATGTGTATCACTGTTACATTAGTGCCATATATATGTAAATATATACCTGTTAAATACTTGCATCTCCCCCATCTAGACACGAATCCCACGCGGGCCGATTCTAGTTTGAGAACGTCAGTTCGCTTGCCGAAGGTCGGTGGTTGTCTTCGGGCACTCCGGTTTCCTTCCTCATTCCTGAACTGGATGCCGCGATATAATTAAAAGAATCTTGACTGGAGCGTTAAACATCAATTCTCAAACCCACTCCAATAAATAAATATTCAATTTATTATTATTATTATTATTATTATTATTATTATTATTATTATTGTTGTTGTTGTTGTTGTTGTTGTTGTTTTTATTATTATTGTTATCATTATCATCATCATCATCATCATCATCATCACCATCATTATCATCATCATCATCATCATTATTATTATTATTATTATTATTATTATTATTATTATTATTATTATTATTCACGGTGAATTTTTATACTATATATAAATGGTATTTACGTATTCAGTTAAATAAATTCAATTGATTTGAATAACAGATATCGAATCTGAACTCTTCAATTTCGGCCGATAATAAACCGTTCAGAACCTACACGCAAACTTAAAGATTTTTATAACTAATTTCCGTCTGTTGCTTATTGCATTTTGTCAAAATTAATTTTTTCTGAAGACGAATTAATGGCACTTAACTTGACTTAACATATAATCACCGATAGTTATTTTCTCTTTTCTAATTAATTTTCAAGATAACTCGGAGAAAATAATTGATAGTTATAGACATATAAATAATATTAATAGTCTTATATTAACAATATCAATAACTTCTAGAAAATAACATTGTAGAAAAATCGACTTAATAGCACCAAGATTGATCGCGGAAGACACCCGAAGTCTAGCTTTCTCTAATTAAACTGCATCGATTTAGAAGCTAAAACGTCTAACGCAATAACGAAAAGTGGTAGTTTGGCGTTTTACTTCATCAATATGTGTTTTTATTTTGATCGCTGAGGCGAAAACAGGGAAAGAAACAAGATACAAACGACCTCATCACTGATTAAAAAACCCCATAAATCTGTTGTTAAGAGTCGTTTTTTTCACGAGTTTTGAAAACTAAACAGGGAATATTAAAATGACTTTCAAAATTGTTTCCAATGCTGAAAGGCTTTTGAAGTAATCCAGCATTTTATAAGAAAGTCAAAATTTTATCATAATTTTTGTTATTAGTAAAATCCATTTTATGCATAAAATAAATATTTTTTTATTTATTATATTTATAAATAAATAAAATAAATAAATAAGTAATAAATAATTAAATAGATAAATGAATAAATAAATATTAAATAAATAAATAAATAAATACATGTTTAATATAACTGCTGCGGTATTGTTGATTAACATATAATTTCATACCGTTTCAGTTTTGATTTTCATTTCATTACACCAAGACTGTTTATTTATATCATACAGCGTGCCTCCAAACATATATCGGACCTTCGTATAAGACCTTAAAAACCGATGTCCCGTGTCCCGGCAGTCATGGCACCGTTGCAGTGCGCTTTGGGCAATTTGAAGGGATGGTTCATCCTTCAAATTAACCTAAGGGCACTGCAAAGGTAAAAATTTCTGCCACTTCACCTATAGCTTGTGACGTCTCGATATAAGTGAAATATTCTTGACTTGAACGTAAAATCCCAATAAATCAACTTTAATCAAAACATTTATCTCAAGTTTCTGATGTGTATTGCTGTTTTTATGATACCAACTCTGTCGCATTATACTGGCACAAAGGAAACTTACAAAGAACCACTAAGACAATGCAATATTTTATTTTATTTTATTAATTTTATTTTATTTTATTTTATTTTATTTTATTTTATTTTATTTTATTTTATTATATTTTATTTTTATTATATTTTATTTTATTTTATTTTATTTTATTTTATTTTTTTTTTATTTTATTTTATTTTTAATATATTTTATTTTATTTTATTTTATTTTATTTTATTTTATTTTTATTTATTTATTTATTTTTATTTTATTCTATTTTATTTTATTTTCATTTTTATTTTATTATTTTTTTTATTTTATTTTATTTTATTTTATTTTATTTTATTTTATTTTATTTTATTTTATTTTTATTTTATTTTATTTTTTTTATTTTATTTTATTTTATTTTATTTTATTTTATTTTTATATTATTTTATTTTATTTTATTTTAATTTTAATATATTTTATTTAATTTAATTTTATTTTATTTTTTTTTATTTCATTTTATTTTATTTTTATTTTTATTTTATTTTATTTTATTTTATTTTATTTTATTTTATTTTATTTTATTTTATTTCATTATTTCATTTCATTTCATTTTTATTTTATTTTATTTATTTATTTATTTATTTTTTTTTTTGTAACATTGCCAATTGTCAAATGCTTGCTTTTCGGCGACAATAATCTGTTTCATTTACAATGTCGCTTAAAAATTAAAATAATACCAGAATTTCCAAGAAAATTCTGTGTCAATTTATATTCATTATAATTAAAACAAACTGTTTACAAAACAAGTTTGCAGTTAGTTGGTGTTTGAAGTTGATTTGTTTCTGTAATTTTCTTGCAGAGACAAGGTACATTATTCATTCTAAAACTACATGATATCGATTGCGACCTACAGGAGAAACGAAGAAGATTATCTTCAGAATACCTTCTGTAAATCACGCAAAGTACACATTTAAAACGCTAATTGCAGAGATTCACCATCATTGGTCATATCCTTACGGATCCTAAATTTTACTTTTAGTTTTTACGTGTCAATAATTGATTATATTTCAAGTAGTCCCAACAAATGATTTTTTTTTGTCCCCCCGGAATGGGCCCCTTTTTATTCAGTGAACCAAAATTACACATTTGATATTGGAGTAAATATCTCTATTGACAATTTAATTGCAAGAAATAACTACATTTATTGGTAAAGGCGATAGAATGTACGGCTCTAAAATCATGTTGGCGGAATTAGTGATGTGTTAGACAAGATAAAAACATGAAGTCAGAGCTGAGATTTAATTTTCTGTTAGCTATACTTCTCCTGTGTAAAATTCAGAATTTAAACTCATACGAATGGCCAATGGACCAAAAATGTGCTTACACATTTCACATATGGCACCCGGAAACAGATGTTTTGCAGAAAATGAACGATCTGAACTTAAAATGGACAAATGTTAGTAGTTATATTGACAAAGAATTTTTACATCTGAAAAATGAGGCCATTCTGGAGCTTAAACAGTGTCAGAACTGGACTTCAAGATTGGAGCGAGATATATCAACCCTGAAGCTACAAGAAGCGAAAGGTAGAATAAAACAGCGTGACTTAAATTCTGGTATATCCCATTTTCGTCACCAATTGGAGGAACTAAACAAACGTCTAACGCATATGCAAAGAAAGATTTCAAAGCTCTCTCGGAGACATAACAACCCAAAGCAGAGTAGGGTGGACGAAAGTGTTCAGAAAGCTATGCCTTTGATAGACAGAAAGAACAGAAATGACGCAAGTGTGGCTGAGATTCTTCAGGATTCCGTCGGGGATATGAAAGCGGAATGGTTGCTAATGAAACGCGATCTGATTTATTTGATGGACGAAATAAAAGGGATTAAGACAAGACAAGATCGATTCCTAGAACAAACGTTGATATTATCTCAAACAGTCAGCAACATTACTAAAGCGATCCCCACTAATAGAACCTTACGCCATATTGTTTTAAAAGAAATTCGAGCATTGAAAACAAATCTGAACGAATTACAAGACGAGTTTGAAGAAATAAAACACAGAGATGCCAACACAGCAAGAGATATCATAAATATTCAGAATGGTTTTAAAGATGTTCTAGCAAAAAGTGAAAACTTGAAAAAGAAATTGGATATTCTAATAACGGAAAATAATTACCAGAAGAGTCTGCTATTATCGGCGGTAAAGTCATCAAATGTAGATTTCCATGAAAAGTTGGAAACAAATAACTTCGGATTGGATATTAATGAAGTTAACGTTGCTACAGGTAATAGTATTTATTTTTTTAATTATAGGTAGGCTAGTCTTAAAAAAATATAATAACTCTCTCTCTCTCTCTCTCTCTCTCTCTCTCTCTCTCTCTCTCCGTGTGTGTGTGTTCACGAAAAATTGCATCAAAAAGTTTATTTCGTGAGACATCTACAATTCTATAATGCAAAAAGTAGGATACAACAAAATATGTGTTTTACAAACGTTTTATTTTGACAAATAATATCCAAAATACATTGTTTATATATATGCATAAAAACGTTAACCTTTAACTATTTTGATCTTCGTTTTGGCATCTAACTTTAGGATATTTTTGTCACATATATCTTGAAAGAAAACCATAATATATGTGATTGATAAATAATAAATTGGCCTTTTCCGATAAAACTTGGTTAAGGCATGTTCCAAATGACTTATAATTAATCTTGCTACTGTTAAGTAGTTATTTCATCAGTTGCATGGTAACCTTTTGGCCAATATTAACAATTTTTAAGCTCTTTACTATGAAACAGTTAATTATGTTTTCAATATATATTTGTAACTTTAGTTTATTTCTTTCTAATTTTAGATTGTCAAGATATATACAACTCTGGGTACAGGACAAGTGGTAAATACCTGATTAAACCCAAAGGAGTCGAACAACCTGATGATGTATACTGCGAGTTTGTAAATAACACGGCATATACCTTGGTCCAGAGAAGAACTGACGGACTTCTGAGATTTGATAGGCTTTGGTTGGAGTACAAGTATGGCTTCGGAAACCTCTATGGGGAACATTGGCTAGGTAATGAATTAATCCATCTTCTATCGGTACAAAGAAAGAACGTTCTTAGGATTGATTTGTGGGACTGGGAAGGCAAACGTTTTTATGCAGAATATCATATATTTTCAATGGACGGAGCAGACGATAGGTATACCCTCCATGTTGGAGAGTATAAAGGAAATGCTGGTGATTCCCTTAGCAACCATAACGGCATGATGTTCAGCACAGAGGATATGGATAACGACCAGACAACTCGGAGTTGTGCCACTGACTATAAAGGCGGGTGGTGGTTTAATAGTTGTTTTGCCAGTAACCTAAATGGCGTGTATCACGTGGGATACTACTCGCATCAGCAGTCATCATTCAGCGATGGAGTCGTGTGGTTTACATTGAAGGATTTAGATACCTATTCGCTGAGAAAAACTGAAATAAAGATGCGCAGAATAGAAATCTGAAATGAAAATTGGCTGATAAGTAAACACTTAACGTGTTCAACTTGTTCTGGACCAGATTCTGTTTGTATGTGAAAACTGTTGGAAATAAAGAATTTTATACTGTCACGTGTGAAATTAGATAAGAATTTTTAAGGTGCTTTGTAATAATCGAACAACGCTGTATTCGTACATCTTTTGATAAAATATCAGATGAAATGGATTATATTCATACAACTTTGCTATTGCGC
Source organism: Tegillarca granosa (assembly GCA_029721355.1). NCBI lineage: Eukaryota > Metazoa > Mollusca > Bivalvia > Arcoida > Arcidae > Tegillarca > Tegillarca granosa. The sequence continues at coordinate 21,482,073 of CM056600.1, read as the reverse complement.
TTGAATGCAATACATTGCTTTAATATTTTTTTCCTTTCTTAGATGATTATTATTTAAAATTATCTATTCAACCGTGCTATTTTTAGCATGAATTTTTTGGCTATTTTAATTTGTATTACTTTATTTGTTTTTACATATATGATTATGTAATTTATTAAAAACGATAAGAACTGGATCAGTTTGTGTTACCTTATAACAGGTAAAAGAATATCTTTTCTCCCATCTCCCTACGTTTAAGATAATAATTTCCAATGGAAGAAACGGTGGTAGAAATTTCTATCTTCACCTCCTCGTGCTGTTTATCTTCACCTCCTCGTGCTGTTTATCTTCACCTCCTCGTGCGGCCGATATTACTTTTTTAACTTCTCGTAACTTTCTCCACTGACAGGAGCAGGTTTAATCACAATTTATTTCAATAATACTATTAAAATGTTTTTCTGTTATAATTTTTCCTGTTTTTTATGTCGCAGCCAAGCTAATTTTCACGTTATGTATGGCACTACATACTACTTGCGGAATAAGATGTACTTTTAAGTATAGCTTATCTTGTATAGGTCAAGCTGCGAAGTAATACATTTTCTAAAAATACTCCCCGACAGCTGATCATTACATGTAGATCTATATTGTTTTTTCCCTTTTTAAAGTGATTATGAAAGAATTCCCGTCTTTTCAGCATACCGCATGTATGCTAGGATTCGAAGCCGGTCTTTTTAATGGTGGTATTCTTTTTCTGATTTAGACGGTCATTTAAGAGATAGGAATTTCTGTCAGCCATTCGTGTTTTGGGTTAAATTTGCCTAAAATTGTTAATGGGATGGGAGAAAAAGAATCAATCATATGTGTCAGTGGTAGATAGAGGTATCCCACCCTCGTGGGCAGATTTTTTGTGTCTGGAACTCTGCAAAGCCTCGTTCCTGACACAAAATCTGCCCACTCGGGTGGGATACCTCTATCTACCACTGCCGCATATGATAGATTCTATTATTCTAATCTGTGAAAGAAAGAGTTGTAAAGCTATTTGAATTTTTCAGGTACGCTTGTATTGCTTATTATTATATAGCAATATATGTTTCACATGGACATAAAACTATAAATTCCGAGATGTTAGCATGCAATATATATAGATATTTGCACGCAAACCTTGTTCCGGTCAGAGATCACACGAATCCGTTTTTCATATTGCACATTTTGTCACGTGACACTATTGTCTGAATCATGACTGAAGATGATTTTTCCAAAATAATTTGCACTTATATCAATATAGTGCAATATTTGTGTCTTTTATAGACAAAATGGTATTTTTTAGATGAAATACAAATGGGAAGCAAATGAAATAGATTTTGCTATATAATAAAAAGTCAACTCGGGACAATATTTCACAATATCAGTTCAATAACCCTATAATATTGTCCCAAATGATATCCCTTTTCATTTCTGTTTATTTTTATTTATTATTATTATTATTTATTATTTATTTATTCTTAATTTTTATAATTATTATTATTACGAAGTGTTATTTTAATTTTTAACTTTTTTCATTTCATTTTTTAAAAATTTAAACGTTATTTTCATTTTCAATGTTGTAAGCTTGCAGTTCAGAATTAATGCACTTTAAAAAAAATCGCTAAACGATAAAATGCAAAAGACTATACGCCATAACTACAAAAACGTTTTAAAACGATTCGAATCAACAATGACTTCATTTATCTTAAATACAAGCGTATATTGGAGTTCCTGTAGAGACCAACAAGATAAAATAAATAAAAAAATGTTTTTGTACAGTGCAAAACATAATGTAATTAAAAATCAATGTAAACACATTTTGTAGTGTAAGGATAATAGACACATTGTAGACGGAATAATGGAATTATGTAATAAAAATCAATTTTGTGTCGTTACTATGAACCACAAAACTTTCCTAGAAAGATACGAACAATGTTTTTTCTTATCTTACTGTCTTAAAATTGATAATTAACCGGTTGGGAAAACAAAATGTCGAATCTCATGATCATCAAATAGCAAATAAAATATTTACCAAAGGAAACGAGAAGAGGGTAGAATTAAGAAAAATGGTTTTACGCCAATGTCGTTATTCTTTTACATATATGTAAGGACGGTGGAGAAAACCGGAATGTTTGAAAAAATACTTTCTGCAAACTAGCTAACAAAACTTGCTTATGTCATATACCACTTTTTGAATTCAATTATAAAAATACATTCAAAAAGTGATTGTCATATACCACTTTTTGAATGTATTTTGCTGATTAAATTCAAAAAGTGGTATATGACACTTACACAAGGATATGCCCATAATTGTATTGGAACCCAGGCAATGGCAGGAACTGATTTGTAAGCAAGCTCTCTGGACTACTTAGCCAATTAGGCCCCAAACGAAGATTGAATATATTGATTTTTTCTCAAGCAAAGTGTGCAAATTATAAAGATTGTTTGTTTTGTTGTTTGACGTTGCATCGGTAAATTTTCATTTATTTGCGAAAAGAGCAAGATTATTTATCTATAAGAATTGCAAGTGAAAAATAATGGTCTAAAGCGCACTTTTCTCAGCTTTTTGTTACGATGCTAATTCACCGGGTCAGTATACTACATACCACACCCCTTGTAATATTATTACAAACCAGTCAATAGTCTTTCCCTTAGTCGAGTGACAGATAAAAAGCAATTGCTTGAATTTTTAATGTTTTATGAATAATCCGATCGTATATCGAACCAACGACCTTTCTCTAACATTTAGCCATCGAGGGGTTTATCAATTAAGGGCCAATGGTACATATAAACAATGTCCAATAAAATTCAGATTTTCATATCTTTATCATTACATTTTGTATCTTAAAATTACATATATAAGAAACTTACCTTTTTAACTTTAACGCGACAAAGATTAAATAAATCGTAGAATTTAAAAAAAAAAAAAAAGCCAATTGGCAATTTTTAAGCACTCTAAAAATATTAATAGAAGTTTGCCGTACCAATGGTTGAAAAACAAACAAAATATAGTTAAAATTTTAATTTTTCAAGAAAAAAAAAAAAAAAAAGAAAAAAAAAAAAAGCCCACTCGATTTTTGTAAATGAATCTTCAATGGCGTTATGTGGTATGTCTCAGTCATGATTTTAATAAAAAAAATTAAAAGGATTGCAAAACTTTTAAGTTTAACGGCGTTGTTTCTTGTTCCCACAGTAGATATATTAGTTCATGTTTTGCCTGCAAGTTATTTTTAGTCGCCGGATTAAGCAATATACAGAAAACATTGTTACTTCGCATCATAGCATAAAACCGACTTGTTATCAGAAATAGGGAGTCAATTATGGAAGGAAGGCGTAGTGGTAAAATTCAGAAGTGTATTGTTAGTACTTTAGGCTCCAGATACTTTTTTTACTATTATCAAGATAATTGTTTTATTTACATCGAGAGAGTTATGTTATTTAGAAAATTCATATATTTTTTTTTATTATTATTTTCTAGGTATGGACTTAATGCTGTTTTACACGTTCCTCAAATCTAATAGCCTTTGATTACGTCTACATAAACGATCCACGTTAGATAGATCTGCTTGGCTTGTCAGAAGATGTACTAGAACAAAAACCTTTGACGGAGGCGGATCGAGAATTTTACATAACAGGAGGGGCGTTAACAGCTGAGAGCCGAAGACTCGAATCTTTTAGGGTTACGGGGGCATGCTATCCTGGGTAATTTTGAAAAAAATGGAAGTTTGAAAAACTAGCACAATAACCTGCATTCTGGTTCAATCTAAGTTGCATAGAAAAACTTTCATTCAGAGTGCCAGCCTTTTGGTATATAAGAAAAGTGCTAAAATGTATTATCAGCGATATAAAGGGGCGTATGCTCTACGCTTGCTCTCAATCTACCACTGCTCGCAACAAAACGGTAGAAACATGACACTACAAACCTCGTATTAAAATTACAAACATTGAACAAACAATTTCTAATGATTTCTGACATTATAGTTTCTTCCATAAAATCATTATATATAATTGTATCATTATTATATTTTATTTATTTATTTATTTATTTATTTATTATTTATTTATTTATTTATTTATTTATTTATTTATTATTCTATTTAATTGATTAATTCATTAATTTAATTTATTAATTTATTCATTTTACTATTTTATATCAATTTATTTATATTTTATGATTTTATTTCATTTATTTGTGTTATTTTTTTGAACTCGAAGCCCTAACGTCTGTTAAAGTAACACTTTTAGCCTTCATCCGCTTTCTTATTTATTTCCTGTTAAATAAGTAAAATTTAGAAAAAAAATCGGACAAATAATCCAGTTGCTTCCCTTGAATCACAGTTATCGGTTCTCTTTGTGACTTTTGTGACAATGACTATTCTTTTTTTTTTTTAAATATTGAAAAGAGAGACAAAATGTTGGATTTTTAACATCAAACATTTTAATTTTTTTTTTTTACAGAGAATAGAATTCTCGCACTTTATTTACCCATATACATGAAATGACTTTTCTGAAATCTAAATTAATTTAAAAAGTTACCAAATACTCCATGTTTATCGTTAACAGTGACATGTGCTACTTTTGAATTTTTATAAAATAATGCATTTAAAAGAAGCACATGACAACAGTAACACAAAATTGAAAGTAGATAATTATTTTGCAAAATTTCTATTTTATTTCTATATACATTGACAGCTTCGTTTTTTTAAATATATATATATATATATATATATATATATATATATATATATATATATATATATATATATATATATATATATATATACTAGTATATATACCTATCTGCTTGCAAATTTATTAAGAACGGAAATGTAAGCAGCTCTAATTTCGAGAATATTTTTTTTTTTTCAGTATTGTTAACTTAAGTTAACTTCCAATTTTAAGAACATTATTGTTTGTAATGTTCATTATTTACTTATAAATTGTGTAATTAAAGTGTGCGAAAATAGTGTATGACAGGTCGTTTAATTATAGATTTTGAAATATAAAAAATAGAAAACACAAAAAGGGGGAAAAAAGAAACAAAAAATTAATAAATAAATAAATTAATTTTTTTTAAAAATTAAAAAAAGGGGGGAAAAGTATTCGTACAGTGTTTTCTTTAGTTTTCACAAAAAGGTACCGCAATACTATAGTGAAGTTATTTTAAAGATAGCCTGTTCACAAGGAATTTTCTTATGCCAATTTAATTTAAATATGCCTTCCTTCTTTGTTGCTTTTCTGATACTCTGCTTTGGCGAATGTAATAAGCTTTACAGGAAACACTTTATCTTCACAGCGCTTGATGTTTTTACAACAGAACAACGTTTTTATCCGTACGTTTGTTGGGTCCCGTACTGCTTTTAACAAAAATAGTTTGTGTAAAAGAACTTATGGTTCCGGAATAACTGGATTAGTGAAGGGCATACAAATGAACTTGAACCGCAACACAGACCATAACGTAGTCACTATGTACAGTGTCAATCCCTAAGTTTGGCATTTTGTAATAAGTGGTCCAGCTTGTTTGTATGTGTGTGTCTGATTTAAAAACACGTATTTCGTCTTGCTTCTATTTTAAACAAGATTCGTTGGGATCATTCCTTTATTTTTGTCATAAAGGATTCATATTTTTTTACCTGTTCGCGGTTGTTTAGTTACTGAGTGATCGCAAATCATCGGTTTTAGGATCACATCGTCACATCGGCTTCCTTCCGTAATGTGCACATCTGGCACATCAAAATTCAACTGGTATTTGTATTATATATTTACTACTCCTGAGCGGGTTCCGCTGCTGGTGGAGTAAAACTCCCCGAGGGTATCCATAACTCAGTAGGCAGTACTTTGTGCTGTCAGAAAATGTACCATTTAGCAAAATTTCCATCTGCCTTAAATTGTAAAATTTGTTTAAAACTAAGGTTTGTTCCCTCATGCAAAACTTTTCTTAGCTGGATTTGGATTTATGTAATAGTGGAAACTTTATATGCATTAATTTCCAACTGTTTGGCTAACGTTTTTTATTATCAAACTTCTCGGTCTAAGTGTCGCTGATGAGGAATGAATTTCCGAAATGTGCACATCTGGTACATCAAAATTCAACTGGTATTTTTTATATATTTTGCACTACGATTTCCTCTGCAATACCTGATCTGTCCTTCTAAATATAAGTTGAAGATTTCAATAGAATTACTTTACTCACTACCAATTCTGATTGCCCTTCCTAGTTTAAAAAAAAACAGTATCGCTGACCTGTTGTCGTCGCAAATCATCGGTTTAGGTTTTCTCTCAGCATTACGAATGTCCTCAACAATACCGGATCTGACCTTCTGGATATAAGACAATTACTCCACTCAATACAAATTCTGATTGCCCTATCCTAGATAGAAACGAAAGCTGTATCTCTCAAAAATCTAATATGATAAAAATTAGAAAAACCGAAAAAGGAATCATCTTGTAGGCGTAATATTATTTCAAAATAAACTTGCCCAATGTCAAACAAAGGTTTTACTTATATATCTTGGTAATGTTATCGTGTCTCATTTCTTGTTTGATACGCTTATTATGTTTTAATTTCAGTGGCATGGCTATTTAAAATTTCATACTTTTTCCTATTTTCAACGCGCTTTCTAGGATTTTTTGTTGGTTTGTTACAGAACCTAGTTACCTTTTACTTTGACACTGACTGAAAATAATATCAAAAATGAGAACGGATTGACTTTAATGACATACGGAAGTGCGATTATTATCCTTCACTTGGTAGGATTAAAAAAATTAAAAAAGTTTCTTATTTAATGGAGGCGTAGTAGACATTTGCAGCATATCGTCTAGCTAAAATTTGAAAGATATTTATGAATTAGGAAAGACCGAAGAAGAGAGAGAGAGAGAGAGAGAGAGAGAGAGAGAGAGAGAGAGAGAGAGAGAGAGAGAGAGAGAGAGAGAGAGAGAGGAAGAGAGAGAGAGAGAGAGAGAGAGAGAGAGAGAGAGAGAGAGAGAGAGAGAGAGAGAGAGAGAGAGTATAACATTTGCAGTTTTCTTTGAATTCTCTGGATAATATATACATTTTTAATTCCCAGTTTCACAATCTTTTCAAAACTAAGATTTTTCTTTATTTTACGTGTCACAAATTTTGAAATTTATTGTCTAGATGTTCATGAATTTAAGGTGTAATTTCGTAGATCCTTCTTAGCTGATTAGATCTATTTTCTTATGTTATCAATACTTTTGAGCTCATCTGAGCTGAAAGCTCAGATGAGCTATTGCGATGGTTCATCGTCCGTCGTCTGTCAGTGCGTCGTGCAGTCGTCCGTCGTCCGTTGTGCGTCGTGCATCGTGCGTTAACTTTTTACATTTTAATCTTCTCCTCCAAAACCACTGGGCCAAATTTAATGAAACTTAGTAACCATCATGCCTGGGTGAAAGCCCTTTCAGATTTGCACAAATGAAGGAGTTGTTCTCCTTGGGGCCCCAAAAGGGGGGAAAGAGTGGAAAACTTTGAAAATCTTCTCCTCTGAATCTTCAAGAAATATAACTTAGTTATTTCATTTATAACATCCTTAGGTCATCTATTTTCAGATTTGCACAAATAGGTAGGCCATGAGGCCCAAAATGGGGAAATTATAAGGCACTGAGTGGGGAAATTGCTAAAAATTTTTGTATAGACATGTATATTAGAATATTGTAGGTATTGACATGACGATCATTTTGATATAAGGGTCAAGGTCATATGTGGAAAGGTCAAGGTCACAGCTGCAGAAGATGACTTAAATTGCTAATTATCTTGAAAACTATTAAGTTTTTGTAAAGGCATGTATATTAGAATATTGTAGGTATTGACATGACGATCATTTTGATATATGGGTCAAGGTCATATGTGGAAAGTCAAGGTCACAGCTGCAAAAGAAGACTTTAATTGCTAATTATCTTGAAAATATTAAGTTTTTGTATGGACATGTATATTAGAATATTGTAGGTATTGCGACAACGATCATTTTGATGTATGGTACAAGGTCATATGTTGAAAGGTCAAGGTCACAGCTACAAAAGAAGACTTAAATTGCTAATTATCTTGAAAACTATTAAGTTTTTGTATAGGCATGTATATTAGAATATTGTAAGGTATTACGACAACGATCATTTTGATATATTGTTCAAGGTTATATGTTCAAAGGTCAAGGTCATATCAACATAGGAATACTTAAATTATTAATTATCTTGAAAGCTATTAATTTCATGCATAAGCATGTATATTAGAATATTATAGGTATTGACATGACAATCATATTTGGTTCAAGGTCATATATGTTGAAAGGTCAAGGACATAGCTGCATTAGTATACTGAAATTGATTAATGATTTGGAAATTATTCATTGCACTACAGTTACTTCATGCATATTATATAAGCTACTTATGAAGGAAATGTGAGTGGATATATTTCTGATTAAGTTTTGTGGGAGTTCTTAACTTGAGAAAACTTTTCAAGTTTCTGTACGTAATATATTGTCTACTGCACTTTGCAAACAATATTGGACAAATCTTTAGGTGAGCGTTAAGGCCCATGGGCCTCTTTATATGTGTAATAAACATTGTCAAGAATTGCTAAATTTCAAATTTTAAAGGTTATCGCTTGTTAAAAAATCATTGTAAAATTTGGGTCAGGTCGCCGGTACATTGTTAGAAAATAAGATTTATATCTTTGTTTGAAATAAAAGTAAATTTGGACCACTGGCTGTAGGATAAGTAGAAATATTGTTCTACAACTATACTAATAGATATAACCCTAGTACCAACCAAAGTCACACGTTTTAACACCAGTTATTCCTGTACGTGCGTCTTTTTTTGTCTTCGAAGTTTTTGCTCTTTCTTTCTTTCTTTCCTTATTATTGTTATTAATCTTTAATTCTATTTTCATTTCCGTTATTTCCTGTTATTGTTTTTTGTTCTAAGTTGCATTTACTATTTACCAAATGCATGGTTTTCACGTTTTCAAAAAAAAAAAAAAAAAAAAAAAAAAAAAAAAAAAAAAAATCTGCTTAATAAGTATTTCATTGTTAACCCATTCGATGTAAATGTACTACGTAAATGATTGTTGTGTTAGATTGTATGACTATACTATCACATAAGAACATGCAATTAAGAACTTTCTTTTTGTTTATGCTTCTTTTGGCAACTTCGGACGATCTACCGTGTTTAGTTAATCATATTTTGTTTCTGAAATTTTGATAACGGTTGATCATTTGTAGCAGGTTTGTACTCGTACCTGTTTTTTTCATCTGTCAATATAGTCAATATATGCGGGATCTATCTGACAGAAATCTGTCGTACTTTCAAAATACGCCTCAAAATGAAATGCACTGATAGTGATATGCCTACAGCTTTAATATCACGGATTGTATATCTGCCATCGCTTTCAATTATTTCACTGACTTTTAAGACATTTGTCTTGCCTGTTACAGTGACAGGTCGGCCAGATTTTGCCTGCATCTTTGACGGACTCTGTGTCAGTCAGAAATTTCTTTCTCCACCTACGAATTTTGTCATAAGATACCTTATCCGACACATAAATTTCCCCAATTCTGTAACAATTTGTAATTACCGAATGAGTCATGTTTTGTGTGAACTTTTATATAAGCTCTTATATTCTTCAATATTCTAAAAATATTACCAAACCATTTTTACAACCGACTGGTCAACGACTGGCGCTATTGAAATGACTATAATTTTAAAACTGTGTGGAGCTAAAGACACGCGTTTATATTGTTTACTGTGTTGTCGTTCTTGGGCAAAGTTTCGGACAACATAATTTGTGTTGTCGTTCTTGAGCAATGTTTCGGACAAATTTGTGTTTTCGTTCTTGAGCAATGTTTCGGACAAATTTGTGTTGTCGTTCTTGAGCAATGTTTCGGACAACATATTTGTGTTTTCGTTCTTGAGCAATGTTTCGGAACAGCATTATGACAGATGGAGGACGGACAGGACCGACAGGATAAAGATGCAACTCTATGCTCTCCCTTCGTGAAGCATAAAAACAACAAAATTTTATTGTATTTTGTGCGTATTGATAATAAGGTGACCGACTTTGGACGATCACTTCGATAATATCCGTTTGTGTATTTATAAAAAAAATCAGGGGGTCCTCAACCATCTCTTACAACAAGAAATGTACAAATCGTGGATATGCCCATCAATTTAAAAACAACGCTTATTTTATTAAACAATATATATGTAAGCACAAATTTAAACACACACACACACACACACACACACACACACATATATATATATATATATATATATATATATATATATATAAGTTTGATGATATACTTCAGAGCAGTAATTATTTTTTTTGGAAGAAGCTTATTTTCCAATGCTTTATGTAACTCTTCGATTAATTTTTCAAGAGCATTTTCGCTGTTTATAACAAGCAAAACTCGATTCCAACTGACCTTTAAATTTTCATTTAATTTTGCAAGTGCATTTTTGCGATTTTATTACTCAAAAATCCAATCACCAATTTAATAAATGTTACTTTGTGTTTTGATTGTTTCAAATCTCAACAAATATAAGTCATTGTGATAACGAAAAACTGTCAAATGACGGCAATCGAAAATTGATTATTGATTCAATCGACAAAGTTTTATACCCATTGTGCAAGGTGTCATATCTTAACATCAGTTTATGGCAACTGTTGTATGAAACAACAAAACTAAATTTATGCTTGACTAGATATAATTTATTTTTTTCACACAAAATTAAAACAAAAACACATATTCACAAATAATATCGTATCTTTGGTCATAATGTGTTTATTGCAAAACTTTTGAAACATACATTGCAAACTGAACAGTATTTTCCCGACTGGTTTTGTAATATGAAAATGAAAGCAGCTAGAAACGCGTTTCATGGACCATAGTCTAATTACATAAAGAGTATAATTAAAGTAATTAATTTAAGTCATAATTAGCAAATTATTTTGCGTTGCCCTTACTAAATAAGTAATTAAAAAATTGTGCAGCTCATGCCAAGTTAAAGCACGGGGCGGATGTAGCTAGCTAGCTAGAAAGGAAGTGCTTACTCTTCCGTAGCACACGGCTTCACATTTGTTGTTGCAATTTTAACTGATTAAGCCAGTTTTCAAAGTTTTTATTTTGCTTTTGGGTTTGTCATTTAAACATAGATCGGTATCATTGTTTTTGATTACAACTATAACGTTCAAACTTTGAACAAGTTGTTCAAACTTTTCAAGTGGCACAATTTTTGTCGTTTAAATCTGAAAATGATATCTATAACATAAAGAATACAAAACAGTTTGTTTAAAATTGATATATATATATATATATATATATATATATATATATATATATATATATATATATATATATATATATATTATATAACAACGTCTCGTAACTGAACAAAATATGGTGATAACGACAATTTAAGTTGCCTCGATTTTCTTCAAAAAAATTATATCTTCTTTGTTAAAATGTCTATGAATCCGTATCAAATATGATTTATCTGTGATAAATCTGAAAGTAAAAAAAATAAATAAAAATTTTCAGTTAGAAAACAATAATTCAATACCACAAATCTCTACTTAGCTTACAAATACAAAGATATAAGCAACAAAACGGGTTTAGATATACAATAATTCCCCCACAAAATGGACTTTTAAAGTTAATCAATATTTCAAGTTTTTATAATTAACTTTAATCATTTTTTCCCCCATCTTTTTGTCAGTAATTAACAAAAATCATGCACTTTTCATCCTACCAAGATATATTAAAAACCAGTAAATCATAATAAATAATGGTTATTTATAAAGTAATCGTCACGATTACTTTTCAAAGTTCAAATTTCATCCGATACATTGTAACTAATATCTGTGAGTATATAGATTTTTTTATTATAAATAATTATAAAAAAGATACCAAAAGCGATAAATTACACATACAAAAAATTTGATTTTTTGTGTTTTATACTCAAAAGTGTTTACTTTTATTTAATTAGTTTTTTCTTTCGTCTTAAATTTCATTTTTAATTAAATTAAAAGAAACAGTAGACGTATCTGTACTAAATGAAACAAAACCCAAGTGACAATTCAACTGTGATAAACTTTCATTTATTGAATATAAATGAAAAATTAAAACTATTCAAAAAATGTTTTACATCATAGAAAGGGTTATTATTATTGTGTATTCAAATTGAGTGTGTTTTTCTCCATTTTTAAGGAAAATCCGGTTTCTGGCTCAACAATTAAATATTACATGTCATACGTATGTAAAACACACACACACACACACACACACACACACCACGCACACACACACCACACACACATTAAAAATGAAAAGCCAGTAGAGCTTAGGATCATTGAAAAGGGTACTGAGTACTTTTTAAAGTTCAATTCACGGGTTGTTATAAATAATACATGTGATGATTTTTTTAAAAAATAATTAAAACGAGTATGAAGCATTAACACACTATATTTTATACTTTATATAAAATTTACTTATTTTCCATTTTTTTTCTTTTTCTTCTTATTATTTATATCGAGAACCGTAGATTAACTGTTGTACGAATAAAATACAACTGGAATTAACAAGTTAGCTTCAAACACAGAAAAATAGAAGAAGAGAGAGAGAGAGAGAGAGAGAGAGAGAGAGAGAGAGAGAGAGGGGGGGAGAGAGAGAGAGAGATGGGAGGAGGGGGGTGGTGTGGGGGCATATTGGCATCGCTAAGAACATAACTCGTGACTTTTAACGGGCACTTGATTACTTGATAATAGTGAGAAAATGATGCCCAGTTGTGCGATTTTAAGAAAACTGAAATCGAGTTATGCAATGCTATCTTATCCTATATAAGGTGTTTTACGCCATCTTGTTTCTATTAGACACGCTATATTGCCAATCAGTATTCATTTTTATTTTGTATCGAAATAATACAACATATAACAACACTTCATTTGATATATGGTTTTTAAAACTAAAATCGCAAATTTTATCGAAAACAAAACAGAAAAAATAAACGATAGTCTATGCATAACACGATTTGAAAGATAAATAGTTACAACGGTTAAACTATACACAGGTAGGCAAAATAATATCTTACATTTCATAGTAATGTAATGTTTAATTTTTTATTAATTGATCTCTCTCTCTCTCTCTCTCTCTCTCTCTCTCTCTCTCTCTCTCTCTCTCTCTCTCTCTCTCTCTCTCTCTCTCGTGTTTACACTATGATCTTTTTTGCTTTCCTCTGACGAACGGTAAATAAAAAGTAGGTGAGATGAGACACAAAACCATTTTATTTATTTTTTATTTATTCATTTATTTATTTATTTATTTATTTATTTATTTATTTATTTATTATTTATTTATTTGACATTCATTGGGATAAACTTTGGTTTTGGACGATATATTCAATATTTGCAAAGTTGACCATAAAAAAATTACATGTCCATTAAAATGTTTCAGAGATGATTTGGACTATTTGTTTGTATTTTTTTTTAACCATTCAAAAATTACTTTTGTATTTGTTTTATCATTTTATCAATAAAAAATAATTGTTTTAAAATCATATTGTTTTAGAATGCTTGTTGGTTTGTTATGGCATATTCTTTCTTGGCTGATTTTCCAACTGTTGTGTGCATGTTTTAGTTAGTTTCCATAAATTATTTTATATTTTTTTCATAACATATAACGTAAATGCCGTCTTCTATTAATCTAAACTTACTTTTATAATGAAAGATATATAAGATCCTGGAAAAAAGTGTTTCATGATATTTTCATATTATGATTTTTCAAAAATCATATTGATTTTTTATTGATGATGATGATGATGATGATTTTCATTATTATTACTATTATTATTATTATTATTATTATTATTATTATTATTATTATTTGCTTTTTCGAAAATTTTATTTATTTATTTATTTATCTATTTATTTTTTCATTTATTTATTTATTTATTTATTTATTTATTTATTTATTTATTTATTTATTTATTTATTTATTCATTCATTCATTTATTTTGAACGACAACTGTTTTTGTACCCGGCAATTGCAAATAAGTGCTTGTCATATTCGTCGGTAGATCGCGAAACCCTGTCTAATTATAACGGTGCTTTTCTGTAAAGTATCCCTCGTTTACCTGATATAAATTGATAAAGAAAACAACAAAATTTAAACAAAATTTGTTACAAAAATATTAGAAAACAAGGCAATTGCAAAAAAAAAAAATGTTTGTCATATCCGACAGTAGACTTGCGTAACCGTGTCTATTAATGCTTTTTCGTAAACCATATTTAGTTTACCTGATATAAAAACAAAAGAAAAAGAAAACAACAAAATGTATACAAAATTTGTTTAAAAAAATACTAGAAAACAAAATCTATCAATACTATATTATATAAAAAAGCTTGATATACCATTTAGCTTTAGTTTTTGTCTGAAATGATTAAATCTACGACGATTTTTTACAAAAGCAATATAACTATTTCTATTGTAAACGAATATGATGAGACAGTTTAGTTATTTTTTCAAATCTAATTATGAGGAATAAAACGTTCTAAGCGGCTTTTTTCTATTAATTTGAGATAAAACGTTGGTTGTGCTTGATTATAGTAAACCGATATACTAAAGCGTTAATCTGTTGATCCACAATTTGTAATAATAATTCTTTCTGAATAAAAAGGAAAATACAACAATTATGTTTATTTTCTGTAGAAAATAGAAACTTTATCTCTCTGAAAAACACAATTGTTAAGTTTTTAATTTTTGTAAATCCAATTAATTCTGTAGTCAATATAGAAAGACAATTGAGCATCTAATACTGAACAAAACATTTTGATAAATATCAATCGCAAATTAATGAAATATAACTTCTTTTGATGTTTTTGTTGTATTAATGATGTTGAATGATTGTCACAGTTAACCTGTTCAGATTGTGTGTATAATAGAGATAGGAACTCATCGACTCTATATTTTAAAGAAACGAACTATTTTTAACGAAAAGTTATCCTTTAGTTATAGTCAACGACAATATCACAACCTCGCCGTCAAAACAATTGATAACAAATGCATATACATGTATATATAACGATGCGATATCAAGTCATCTCAGGCACCAGTGTAAAAAGTCATTTCGGGAACGATATGATTTTGGCATCAATTTAAATTCAATTCGGCACCGACTTCGATTAAATTCGGCACCAGAAAAAAAAATTTATCATTTATTTCATGTTTGTGTACGATTTTTATATTAAAAATTAATAGTTATTTTTAATAAAGATATGCAAATAGTAAATTTGACAGTTAGAAATGACACAGATAATTACTACTCTGATCACTAAACCGTGTAATTCATTATGTAACAACTTCCTTTGAAGTCTGAATTAGCAATAGTGTGATATGGGTCTGAAGTGACCTAATTATGTTTGTATAGGTGTAAGGAAGCGTGATAAGAATAATACTTCACTATGCAACACCCCTATAACTAGCAAAAAAAATAGAGAGAATAGATCATGTAGACATATGAATGTTGCCAGGCCGGTGTGGTGCAAAGGATTTGTAAATTCCTGAAAATGTTGATTAAATTGATGTTTAAAAATTTATTTTTCTTGGTTAATCTCAAGTTATAAAAGAAACAATTTCTAACAATATGGTTAGCTTTATTCAGTTTAATTTTGGTACTAAAATGAATAAAAAAGAACGGTTCAGATAATAATTTTTGACGATCGGTGATCAGAGAACTTGTCTATAAAGGCCACTTTGGCCACATCCCTTGAGTGGCCTTTATAGACATGTTTCACTGTATATACATATATATAAGACCATTTAACAAAAAGACATCTTTAAGTAATAGTGAACGGACAAAATCAGAACCTCGACATGAGAGAGAGAGAGAGAGAGAGAGAGAGAGAGAGAGAGAGAGAGAGAGAGAGAGAGAGGCCAATTTTAAAGAAAAGAGAAATCTTTAGTAATAGTCAATACAACAATAGAAAGAAAATCAGCTGAGATGGCATGTGATACATTTATCAACGAAGCAATAAATAAGAGAAAGCCTTGCAGTCTGTATATCAGAAATGTAATGTTTGAATGAATGAACCTGTATATGGCATATCATAATGAATGTTAGGACGTGTGTTGTTTCTTTACCTTAAACACGGTCATCATGTTCTTTGCTTCGTTCTTGCAGCGTATCTTTTTGTTTTGTAAGAGCTTCTTCCCAAACATCTATAAAACATTTTAAAAATGTAAGAAAAAATGAGAATCGTAAATTGTTATTTATTTATGTTTTGTATAGAATAATATTTTAATTGACTCTAAAAGCAATGAAGAAAACTACAATTTATATCATAAATATAAAACATAACTTACCTACTACATTTTGCTGTGCCATATGTGCACATTTCGGAAAATCATTCTTCATCAGTTACACAAGGGGCAAAAAAGATTGATAGATAAAAACATAGGCCAAACAGTTTAAAATTAATAAATCTAAAAGCTATATGAATCTAATCCAGCTAAGGAATGCTTTGCGTGAGGGAACCAAACCTTAGTTTAAGTAAGTCGTCATCCGTGAAAAGAAATGGTAATATACCTAAAACTATGCTACCGTACATCAGTATACACCAACAATTTCTAATGTTGTATATAATTGACATAACATCTTATTTGTATCTTTACTATATTCTGCCTTAAAAAAGTAAATCTAACTTTACAGAAGACAGCATGTACGTTATATGTAATGAAATAAAATATAAAATTATTTATAATTTTGGAATAAGACTATTATGTTTGTGTTTTATTAAGTTATTGAAATTAACAACGCAACAGTTGGAAAACCAAGAAATTGCATAACAAAACAAACCAACAACATTCGAAACTATATGATTTTAAAACAATTATTTTTTATTGATAAACAAATTTCTGACTATGAAATTATATATTCCATTGGACAACATCATACTAAAATGACTTGTTGACATCGTTTTAACAGAGATGTTAACAAAAACTTACGTTTTATCTCTTTTTGTTTCTTTTCACTTTCAAGTCGCATGCTTCTAGCTTCTATTAGAAGTTCTCTTAACTGCTCTACAACAGAAACAAAACATATCGGTTGCTCTCATATTATGTACAACACCGTTTAATTTAAAACCTAATGCCAATCATAAAAATAAGGGTGAAGAACACGGCTTTGGTCCCCAGTAAACGATTCTTTATTAGTACAGCGTCTTTTGTTTTTGCATTACGACGGAAACCAGAGAATCCGGTGACCAGTGACATTCAACAAGAAAATTGACAAACTTCTCACAGAAGTGTCATATACCATTTTTGAATGTATTTTATGGTTAAATTAAAAATGGTATATGACGATAGATTCTGCCTGAGTGGTGATCGAACCACGGCAGTAAAAGACGTAGTGAAACTCGTGTGTTTCCTTTAGACTTCTTGGCCACCGATGCAATAAAAATGTTGAGTAATGATCGATGGAGCAGAAGAACAAATAACTTCAAACCTTCTTAATGTTGCTAGATTAATAGGTTCGAATCCCGCTCGGGGCAAATACCAGAATGAGAAGGTTTGTCAGTTCGCTTGCCAAAAGCTCGGTGATTTTTTTTTTTTTTACAATCTTTTTTTCTTGTGCTTATGTCAACCTAACTTTATAATACATCTGTAAAATCAATCTTTTTAATGTGAATACTGGTCTTACCTATTGAGAGCGATTCAAGTTCAGAACTTTCAAGTTGATCTAATGATTTTGCCTTACCTGCAAAATATCATAAAATCTAAATCAAGGATTTTAACGCTAGAAGAGACTACAAAACATATCCTTAAAATAAATAAATAAAAAAGATAAATAAACAAATAAATAAATAAATAAATTAATTAATTAATAATATATAATAATAATAATAAAAAATTTTAAAAATAAAAAAGTATAACAATAATAATAATAATAATGATAAAGAGCAGCGAAAAATTAGCCATTTATTTAAGTAATTATCAATTATCAATTGTCTCCCTTGTTAATGCCAATTTAACAAATTATATGTATGACCATGGCAAGGTTCGAGCCCCTATCCTCCGGCTCTCGGAATCAGAATAAGTAGTATCTGAACTTTAAAGTGATATGTATGACCATGCGGAGGTTCGAGCCCCTGGCCCCCACCTCTCGGAATCAGAATAAGTAGCATCTTACATTTTAAAGCGTTATTTATGACAATACCGCGGTTCGAGCCCCCGACCTCCAGCTCTCAGAATTAGAATTGGACTATTGAAGAACAAATAAATATTCAAAAACAAATTGTTTTCGAATATTTTACCCTTGGTTTGCAAAACATGTGGAATAGTAGGTACATAACTTTAACAAAAATATAAAACCAACATTTTGATGCACAACGCATATGTTAAGTAGCTTATTAAAATTAATCCTACCTTTGACTGCACTCCCTGTATCAAATTACTTGTATAATGTATTTCATATTTCATTATCAATCGCTCAACAACACGTAAAACAATCCCTACAAAGCGCAAACATCTGATTAATCAAACGAAACAAGATACTATATTACCTTTGTTTTGACTTTCATCTGTATTTTCGAACAATGTCTGCTTCACCTGTAATAGAAACTAAAAATGTTATATTTAAAAGCCAATTATTTACATCGGTTCACGATAAAAAATAAATCAAAGAATTGGGGAAAAATCTTATACGATTGTCATATACCATTTTTGAATGGATTTTATGATTAAATTAGAAATACCTAACATAAACCATTTATGAATGTATTTTAGATTCAATTCAAAAACCTAACATATACCATTTTTGAATGTATTTGATAATTAAATTCAAAAATGATTTATTAGTTCTTAAATATTGTTATAAAGTTACAAGTTATTTGGATAATACACGCAGTTTGACTTTTTGGGTAGATAAAAAAAAACAGACCCTAAGTTTTAAAATCATTCACTTAACACTAAATTAAAATTAGGGAAATGTTTAATGTCAATTTTCAGACATTACATATCTTATCTAATATTTAAATTGTTTAATGTAGGTTTGTTGAACAAAACAAAACATTGTCTCATTTATTTTGAAATATTGATGAAAGAAAATCAGGAATATTTGAGGTTAGTGTAAACTCAATTGAGTGGATGATTGTGAAACTGGTGCCAGGTATATAAATATACGATAATGAGAGAGAGAGAGAGAGAGAGAGAGAGAGAGAGAGAGAGAGAGAGAGAGAGAGAGAGAGAGAGATTTTATTGTAGAAAGTGATAGAAGGGAGAACTTCACGTTGTTTTTTATTGTCTGTAAAATGGAGACTTTTATTAAAAAAAAATTTAACTAACAAAGCATTAAAGGTATATTTTTACAACTAAACACGTGACAAAGACGATCGTCTTTTCAATAACTTCATAATGCGTTTTCACACTACCAAAACCTGTTATTGATTTTTGAGTAAGGGCAATGATATTTTATTTGAATGAAAATATAATGTATTTTTCCCATTTGTTCTATAGTTCTTACGCTTTTAAATCTAGATATAATAATTGAATGTAAATCAGAAATTACTGTAATATTATAGCGTGTTATATTATATGTAAACAGTTCGTTGTAAAAATATAAGAGATATACAGGTCATGTTATTATTCAGTTAGGAAATAAATCAATCAATAAATAAATAAATGACGAAAATGTACGAAAAATAGAGATTTTAATTAAAACAGAATTCAAGATACATGTCTTACAACAACATTTATCTTTATTTCAATCATTTGCAAACGAAAATAAAAGTTTTATTATTATCATTAATTATTATTATTATTATAATTATTATTATTATTATTATTATTATTATTATTATTATTATTATTATTATTATTATTATTAAATCTTTAATTGTTTCAGTTGCCATATACCATTTTTGAATTCAATTATAAAATACATTTAAAAATGGTATCTGACACAGATAAAAGTTAATAAACGTTATAAAAAGAAACTGGCAATTTTCAGGATAGGGCATGCCAAACTTGATTCCTATAACAATAAGCCTACAGCAGACAAGTTAGTTTCATTTTCATTGGCCATACGTGACGAAGATTTCCTGTGGATTATTTACAAGGCCAATGAACACTAATTTAACAAATTCGTTTAATTCTCTCAGTTAAACAGAATTACAAAACAATGGAAGTTTTTATGGAATGCTTTTAACACACACATTGTTTCTTGTGAAAAATGATATAATTTATCATTTCAAGTGCACTATAGTTTTATCAAGATCCAGTATAGCTAAATTATTTTTGCAAAAAAAAAAAAGAAAAAAAAAAAGAAAAAAAAAAAAAAATTAAAAACTTTCGAAATTAAAGCTTATTTCCTTAAATTAGCTATTTTTACCACATGTTTCCATTTGTGCTGTTGTTTTTTTTTGATAATTGAATGTAATTAAGTACCGGTATCTACGTCTCACAAAACATTTTATGGAATGCGCATTTCTTGAAAAGGAAAGTGCAATGTACACCGGTTAAAAAAATAACGTTGGCCTTAAGTTGTGGCTAAAAGTGTCTGATTTTTTAGATAGTGAACGTCTCTCATAATACTTTAAGGGTGCTGTCATATAATAATTTTTGAATTTTCTGAATGAGATAGTCAAATATTTAAATTAGATAAATTTTTTTGAATATTTCATTCAGAAAATTAAAAAAAATTATAATATGACAGTGCCTTTTGACATTTGTTACCTTGGATATTTTTTGTATGTCACGTGCTGATTTTGAACGTATTATTTTAATAGAAAATTAAAATCAGGACATGTCATTTATATAATAATCGCCTTGAAAAACTCTTTTACAAAATACTAGTACATGTGTATATACATTAATGCTGAAATACCCAGTAATATAGTTTGTTAAATGTATTAATTATTTTCAAGTACATCAGCACCAACGACGTTTTAATTTGTTCCTAAAATCTGAAAAATGATAACGCTTTCATTTTTAATTTATTACCCAAGAACAATATCAGGTATTAAAAATTTCATTTTAATCTCAATATATAAAATAATAAAACACTGAATTTGACAACTCCTTTGGCAAGTATATTTAAATATTGCTCTAAAGCATAAGTATTATCTACAATTACATATAAAAAAAGACAAATAAACATTAAGAAACGTTCATTGCTTTTGTTACATTCAAGAAATGTGATCGCCTGAGTAAATCACATCAAACAGAAAAAAAGATGATTTTGCTTGTTTTACGACAACAAATATTGCTAAAGGTTACATTTTATTACAAAGCAAATTTTCATCAAAGATTGCAGTAAAACTTGGAATACCTTTACATGAAGTTTATTGTCAGTAATCAAATTGATATTCCGCGAAATTAGTTTTGTTTTCATCAACGATAAACGTGTAATGATTTTCCCCAGCGGAAATATTCTCCATGAGAGACCTATTTGCGGCATGTCATATTTATTGAAAAAAGGCACGTGGTATTTCAATAATTTATTTTTCCGTTAACAAATAAATGTTTTGACATTTTGTGTTAATCCTTTTTGATGTTACATCAATGTAAATTGGTTTCGTTCTGTCGTTTAACAAAGATTAATCTCCATGATTAATATTAACAAGAGAAATATATACATTGAGTCAAATACACAATACTTTTTGTATTGCCAATTAGATCAACGAATCAGTTCCCAATGGTGACAAACGTTATAGGTTTAATTGAGAAAAAAAATTCTCTGCAATCGTATATCAGAATAGTTTGCTTAAAACGATAGTATCTTTTACGCTTAAATTTATTGGTTCTATCAAATATTTATTATAGAATACACTGACATTTTCTAAGTTATTAGCGACAACTACAGTAATATCGTAATGATGAACTTTGGCATTTTTTGGAAAGATTATTGAACGCAAACTGTTCAAGTGAATTGACAGTTAGCATACGTAAGAGGGTTTAAATGTATTATGAAAATTAATTAAATGACCGTTTTCCAAATACTTTATGAAAACAAATGTCATGATACTCGTTTGGAAACATATGGGTCCTATTTGTAGTGAAACCATTAGGAGGCGTTTGGCTGGTTATTTATGCCTAAATTGTCCCTCTCGTGTACTTGACACAAGATTCAGACTTGATCGTTAAGTAGAATTCAGCAATATGTTGTAAATGTGATCGTCAAGAGAATGTTGTATCGCAATATCGAGTAAAAAATCCTAAATTATTTTCGAAAATAATGCGCAGACACGCCATGCAGCAGAATTCCCGGTTATCAATACCATATTCATATTAATTTGTATTTGGTGGATTCAGCTTTAATTAAATTCTTTCAAAATTCAGAATACAAAATTAAGTTTATTTAAAACTGATAATTTCTTTAACTAAAAATAAAAGATTCATCTGAAAAGCATGTGGTGACCATTGTTGTTTTTCTCATCGTCAAATTTCAGTGATAGTAAAAAAAATACTGTGTTATTCCATAAGACCAATGTTTTCCGGTGCACGTGAACTAATACGGTTCAATATTCATTTAAAAAAAAAAACAAAAAAAAACGTTTATACATTAGTAACAAAAAGAACCCCGTAATACATTATTGACAATATGTTAAAAAAAAGGTTTTACAACAACGATACAATTTTTAATATAGAAATCTGAAAAACTTTGCTATAACCAAAATTGCCCTAAATGTACCGCGCAAATGAAGGCAGCAAGGCACTACAGATCGCAAAAATAAAGAGACCACATATAGGAAATTCCTCTTGCTTTGGAAAGCAACGGAAATAAATAACAAAAAGATTCAAATGATTGTTTACATGGCTAAAGCAGGGTCCTCCAAACCATACCCAATAATTTACGACGATTAGTTCTTAAAACACAGAACAATACAATGACAACAATGACCACAATGACCACTTACCACATTTTGTGTTTTGTCTTTCTCCGTTGACATCCTGTTTTCATTTGTTTCGTCATATCCAGTTAACGATGTTTGTTTCGTATTTGGGGAAGTTGAGTCTTTGTTTGCTGACATATTTTCACGAATCAACATATTGTTTTCATCATTGATGTTGACTACGTCACAAGTATCAATGTCTATTATGTCATCAAAATCTGAGTACATTTCCGCATCAGTGGTACTGGAAACATTCGGTGAGATAACCTTTCCTTGTTCTTTTGTTTGTTCGTTTTGGGTCTGATTATAGCATGTTGTTTTATCTTCTTGGGTCTTTTTTTGAGGTGACTTTCTATCAGACTGACCAAAAACTTTATCAGTGTAGATATTTTCTGTGGAGGGGCATTGAATAGGAGTATCGTAACTAAAATTTGAAAAATGAGCTGGCAAATTGGAATATGGGGATGGTGACGGCAGTTGTGGTCTCGGAAAATACAAGGATTTCCACCAAGGGGAATAATGCATACTTAATGATCTAAGCATATCACCATAGGAACCGACATTTGATCTTGGTTGAAGTAAACCTGTTGGAAATGCTGGGTGAGTCCTATCTGAAATATCAGTCTGATACAAAGGGTTACCTTGGAAACTAGAATAACTAGGTACTACTGGGTTAGATAGTGCTACCGATGAAGTATAGTTGGAGACTATATCTTTAGTTGGAGACTGGCTTACGGAAGTTTTGGTATTTGAAATTGACATGCGTTTTCGACAGCCGCCATTAAACATGGCTTTTACGTCTTCCCATGTATGAATTAAAGATTCAGATGGATTAGGGTCACTAATAAACAAATGTCGACGCCATGAGTTGAAATTAGCGGCGTCTGGATGTCGATAACTGGAATTTGGAGCTTTGTGAAAATGAAAAATAAATTTATTGGGAGAATAAAACGTGCTACAATACAGACACTTGATACATTTAGCTCTGGAGCTGTTATATCTGGAAGGAATAAATAAACCCTGGCAACCCCATCCACATTTATGGTGAACCTTGAATGAAAAATTCTCCGGAAGTTTTGGTGGTGGAACATCTTCTAAAAATGATCTTACTAGTCTTTCTGCTTCCCTTTTTGTTATCAACCCGCATCTTCTTGATGAGACAGGCATTGCACCAGTTCGGCGTAGAATTTCTAACTGCACTGGTGTACACTGCATGCAGGTAATGCCAAGGGCAACGCGTCTGTTATGGATCTCATTGTAACTAAAATCCCTGAGAAGCGTATTAGAAATCTGCGCTAAGCATAACCGTTCTTTTTCTTCAATATAAAGACATATGATTGGTACTCCAAACAGCACCACCGAACCAATGGGAGTCTCTCTACTAGCTGGGTCTTGGGACAATGTGAGGTCTTTTCTGTCTGAAGCAGCCATATCAAATGGGTTTTCAAATTGAGTTTTTAAAGAAGGAGACATCAATCCACTGCCAGCTTCAGACTGGGTCTCATTTTGGTTATAAAGTAATCCTAAAATAAAAAAGATATATATATATATATATATATATATATATATATATATATATATATATTACACACAAAAAGACCTAGATAATCCTATTGTTTTGGTGTTGTTTAACGTCGCATCAGCAATTTTTTTAGCTTATTCGCGACGAGAGCAAGGTTATTATGTCCAAGGATTACTCTGAAAAAAAGGTTTTGTATGTGTGTTATGTGCGAGTGTGTTTCATGATCTTTCGTGTACTAGCGTGTATTCAGGGCGACGTTTTGGTGAGGTGTTAGCCCACCGAATCAGTATGTCACAAACAAACAGGCTATCATCTTAATGCCGAGTGCCTGTCAAGGAAGCAATATCTCAAATTTTAAAGTCTTATGAATGTCCAGGTCGAGGTTCGAACCCACGATCTTCCGCTCTCGAAGCAGACGCTTTACCAGTGAGCCATCAAAGCGTTCAAAATGACTTAGAAAACACATAGCTGACACTGATTAAAAAGTCTTAACATTTTATTAAATATAATAAAACGATGCCAGTAACAATGTATAACATTATTTCAAAACGTTTACAAAATATGATGACATGCAAAAGGATTGAATAGTAATTGAATTAGTTTTATAATATATAATATCTGATACAGAAGTAACAGAGATAAGTATTTATATAAAATTACAATATGTCTGTTAATTTATATATTTAAAATGAAAAATAACATTAAATGAGAGAGAGAGAGAGAGAGAGAGAGAGAGAGAGAGAGAGAGAGAGAGAGAGAGAGAGAGAGAGAGAGAGAGATCTTTTTTGATTAGGAATTTTACCGAATCGTTAATGTCACGCTTTTTATCAATATGTGTTAATGGCATTTGATTTATGAAAATCGTGAAAAATTCCACTTAATATGATAGTTTTAAAACTACAGTCTGATTAATAATCGTAGAAAATAAAAAAAATGAAACAATAAAACGAAAAGGCCAATCAAAGTAGATATATAAGCTGGTAATCCCTAATGATCTAATTTATCATTTCTTTACAACTACTCAATGAAAAGTCAAGATAACAAAATGAATCTTTGTATATTAGTAATTTTAACATTCATAAATGTATGCATTTGGGTGTCATTAATATTTTTACTCAAAATGAATGAAAAATATATTGATGAAAATTATGGAAATGAGCTTAGACTATAAATAACCAGTACAAAATCGCCAGCGTCGACAAATCTCAAGGGAGTTTCTGACTTGGCGCATTTAAAGGAAAATACTTGCGTTACAATATTAAATATTGGAATCGTATGAATGTAATTGATGCCAATATCTTGTGTTGAATAAAACACAGTAGAACTAATTTCAATCCCCTGCCAATAGCTATTTGTCAAATATCAAGTTTCTTATTTTATGCTTATAACTATTTAGACTTTACAAGTAATTTCAACGGATTCAAGATACATGATATTTCTGTGTGTTTCTATTACTTGCCCTAAAGTTGTTTTATAACGTAATTAAATGTCAGATTTATCTTTCAAATTGCTGATTTATTAATCAAGATACCTTGTGCAGGTACATAGTTGATATATAGCGTATATCTGAAAGCAATTACATTTTATCTCGTTTCATTAAGGCTCAGCTGTTTTGAACATTAATTGCCGAGGATTTAACAGACAGAAGAATGAGAAGAGTCCAGATTCACTATCATAACTCATACAAATCTTTATTCCAAATTCTATTATGTCAACTTTATGTCTTTATAGCTGGCGACACAATGTTTTTGTCCAAGATTAAAAACTAAATTATTGTCATCATTCTCTTATAAAACTACAACGCTTAGTTATTGCAGCGTTTGTTGTCAGAGAATGTCTGAGAACATTTTAATTTTTTTCCTTAACCATGGCTTAATTAATTTCGGTATTTATTTTAACTTGTTTTGCCTCCAGTTGCCGTTAAGCTTTGAGGTAATAAACTATTTAAAATTAGTTTAATAACTTCTTTGGCTTATTTTTTAGATTTATTTTAAGCTCAGCTATTGAGACAAAACATCCGGGATTAAAAACAGTATAGCTCGTTTACACATAAGTTTATCAAAAATTTTAAAACGCAATTTAGTTAAACTCCTACTCAAAGAAATATAATTTGCATGTAATTACTTTCGGAATTTACGCATACAAGATGATCAAAGTTTATTTTATCACGATCATTTCTTAACTAAGATTTTCCGACCTAAAGTCAAGCAAATTTGAAATCTCAATAATTTGGTTAATTGTTTAGATATTCAGGAATTTAAGTTGTCATTTTGAATATCACTTTCAGCTTGTAACATTTGCATTTAGCTTAATTTCCAAAATTTGCTAAATGTAAGTTAGGGAAAATCTTTTTTAAGGAATAATTGTAATCTTAGTGGTAGAAGCAAATATTCAAACGAGAACTTTGAAGACTGAAGTGGAGAAAGGTTCCATGTGAACAGCAGTTGAACATGGGTCAGTCGGCCCTAAGATATAGGAAAATTCCGTTCCGAACGGAACGGAGCAATGCCGTGCTTGGGGTCTTCCCGATTCTCCCACTTTTAATTACTAATATATATCAACAATGTAGATGGTCTTAAATTTTGTTTTAGTAATTAAAGTCTATTTCTGTGTTTAATTTACCTGGATTCTTTTTTTTAAAGTTAAAAGTAATGTAAAAAATACAAAAAAACTTAAAGCATTAACTTATAAATTATGATAATTGATAATTATATAAAAATAATAATAAAAAAAGATAAAATGTAAAAAATTATTATTATTATTATTATTATCATCATCATCATCATCATCATCATCATCATTATTATTATTATTATTATTATTATTATTATTATTATTATAGCATTCACTCATAAATTATGATAATTGATAATAATATAAATATATATATATATGTAAAATAAAATGTAAAAATATTATTATTATTATTAATTCTTATTAATATTATATCATTGTTGCATTCCTGGCCCAACAAACTCGAATTTTAGAGACTTGTTTATTATCTAAGTTAATGAAACCTAAAAATTGCGTTTTAATCAACATACCCTGTAATTTATCAAGAGCAAATAAGAACTAAAAAAATCATGCATAATCCTTCTATGTTGCAGACCCGGAGCTGCTTTTTCGTTTTTCTTTTAAAATATCTTAATCATTTTTAAGCGAATTAATTTAAAACATATGCACATGTAGGTTATCAGAGATAACAGTTCTTTGATTTCTTAAAATAAAATAAAATTGGACTGGAAAAGACATACATAAACAAAACAGAAACATATATGTACATCTTCGCATTAATATCTATGATGTATATAATTTAATATCGCCATTCATTACGATTGTGGTGTTTGTGGTACTGCCGGTAGAACCGATAGTAAAATATACTATCATCATTTATAATGTTCATGTATGTTTTATAATGCTTAGAACTATAATTATATTAATTATATAAAATTTTATATTCACCTTACACTTGTTTTGAATTTTATGGGGTTGACACATTCACCTTGCTCTCTCTCTCTCTCTCTCACACACACACACACACACACACACACACACACACACACACACACACACACACACACACAATGATCAGAAATAAACAGGTATAAAATAAATATGTAAAAGTTTGTAAAAATATGAAAATGATACATATTATTATGGATATTGGATACAACAAACTATATTATCATCATCATCATCATCTATTATTATCTATCTATTATTATTATTATTATTATTATTATTATTATTATTATTACTTGATAACGGGGAGATATATTCTGTTGTTACTGCGGTACGTGAACCCAGCGGCCCAGGTCCTGGCTCGTGGCCTTACCTTAACTAATGTCGAGGACAATGAAAATACAAATTACAAAAAGGGGGCAGACATATTTATTTGATTTGATTCAAATATGAACAGTTAAATAAAGCATTAAATGAAATCTCATCAATGAAGTTATATAATAATTTTTTCACGATTGGGCTAACAAATTTGATCTATATTTGTAATGGTAATACGTAATTAAGGTAATTCCTACAAAAGCATTTGGTAAATTTTTCAAAATATTTAGATTGTTCTTGTTGTAATGTTGTTTAACGTAGCATCAGTAATTTTTCAGCTGTTTGTGACAAGAACAAAGTTATTTATCTCTGTAAATTAATCTAAGAACAGGTTTATAAATGCGATTGATGTGCGAGTGTGTTTAATAGTCTGCGTGCACTAAATACAATCATGGCGACTTGTTGTTAAGGTGCTAGATCACGAAGTTACTATGCCGTAGACAAGAATACCACTTCCCCGTTCATTTTCCTGGCACCGAGTAAACCAATCATACTTAGTTCTCTTAATTCCTAAGACCACAAAAGGAAGCAGTATCTAAAATTTTAAAGTCCTGTGTATTATTCGACAAGGGTTTGAACCAATGATCTTCCGTTCTCGAGGCGGAAGTTCTACCGAGCTACCACGACGGTAAAACAAAATATTAAGAGATAATGTTAAAATTTGATTTCCTTTTATTTATTTATTTATTTATTTATTTATTTATTTATTTATTTATTTATTTATTTATTTATTTTGTTACCAGTATATTTGATATTTTTAGGGTCCCTTGTTTATAACATAACCACCTTACTGGAAGTTTTAAAATTGTGCCTGTTTATATTTTCCAGTTGCAAATTGCTTTCGTCAAGTGCATATTTTCCAGTTGCAAATTGCTTTTGCTAAATGCATATTTTCCAGTTGCAAATTGCTTTTGCCAAGTGCATATTTTCCAGTTTTGTCGATTGCATATTTTTAGTTGCAAATTACTTTTGCCAAATGTATATTATTTGGTTTTAAATTTCGTTTCTGTTACCATTTTGGCTATCAGTTAATACATGTATATACATAGTTGCCATAAAACAATGACGATTGCAAATATAAAATAATAAGTAAATAAACCTATCAAAAAGCACTTGAAGTAATTCAAAATTGTAAGCAAAAACAAGTATAAATACAAGCACTATTTTATCTGTTCAATGCAATATAATGCAAATTACACAATAAGTAACGCCTACAGATTTAAATTAAACTATACTTTTTGTTCTTAATATATTTCTCATCTTATTTTGCCGCATTTGTCTTTGTAAATCCAGTATATTGTTTTGCCTATATTTTTTTGTCTTGTCTTGTCGGATTCTCTAATAATTTTATCTCTATAATACAAGTGCAGTAAAGTTCTGCTAATATTATTATTTGTGGCATTTGGTTATACATTTAATCTATATGTAATACAAGTGCAATAAGGTTTTGTGTATATTTTTGCCATGAACTTATCTGTTGAGCATGTTATCTTGCATGTTTTATCTTCACGACACCAGTACAATAAATTTTCTCCTATATGACATGGATGCATTTAGTAATAAATTTGATCTTCATAATTCCAGTACAATCGGGTTTCGCCAACGTTTGTTTTGTCGCATTTAGCTGTCAATTTGTAACTT